>MU226243.1:226018-268834 GCA_018584345.1 Thuja plicata
CAACAATGAAGCCCTATGGCTGACTGGTGAAACCAGGTGAGCCAGGACAGGGAGAAGATTGAATTTGTTTGAGCACCCATGACCTTTTGGGGAAGACTTAGTAGTATTGTTGGATGCACAAGATAGTATCCTAAAAGGATTCGAAGGTGGCAGGAGGGGAATCAAAGATTGGAGACATGTTTAGCAACTATTCATGCTGACTAGTCTAGAGGCCTAATTAATAGGCTATAATCTAAGGCCTGCAAGGAAGTAGGGTTTTAGATTCTGACAGTGTTCAGGGATGTCTTGAAGTTTTTCAAGTTTTTTTGTGGGGTCAATTGGAGTTTTTGTGAGCATTTGGAAAAACTCGGTGTAAAATGACCTACTAGCAATTAGGCAATTAGGCCTCCTAATGAAATAACAACCAATTGGAATGGTAAGTGGTTTGATGTATTGGGATGAGTGCAAAATGACCTATAATGGTTCAAGAAGGGTGTAAAGAGTCTTGGAGAATGTGTGTGAAGAACCTAGGTAGAGGATTGACATTCTAGTGGAGTAAACTAGCCATTTGATTAACTAGTTGGACTAGTTAAGCCTAGAAATCTTGGTGTCTTGTCATAACCAACTATACCATGGAGGAGAAGTTGGTAGAGAGGGTCTTGGAGATCCTAGAAGAGGGAAGAACCAACAAAGAACAACCATTGGATGGTTGGATTTGTCAATTGAGCAACTTGGAGTGAAGGAAAGCCTAGAGTGTCAAGCCCTCTGCATTAGTAAAGGACTATCACAAGATGCCAGATCACAGATTTTGGGAAGTGACAAATGATCTTTCTATCAGAATTGATAATTGGGCTTGTATTGAGGAATATGTTAGGGATCTATATGAGTTGATTCTCTCTAAAGAAGAAAAAAAGTAAATATTTTATAACACTACTAATGTTAAAAATAACCAAGATGATCTTAACATGAACTTGAAAGAGATAGTTGATTTCAGCAAGGAAATGATTGTGATATTGCTATTAGGATTCAATTATGTAGTTTTTTTAGTCAAACTCATTGACCTATTTGATAAGACTTCATATTCTCTCTAGATTCCACAGGATGAACTTGATCACAAGAAAACCAAAAGGAGTTGACTCAACATTAGAAGGAGGTTAAGGATCATTGTTTGTTGTCTTCTAGTCTCTGGGTTTTTGTTTTCTTTTAGAATTTTTAATGCTTTCTCATTTGTGTTAACACTTTTGACTCCTTAGTTGCTAGGTCTTTTGTTCATTTGATTCACTCCTTGTAAATTCACTTTTGTCCAGTATTTTAGCTTGTTGCTTGGGTTACTTAGTTAGAATAGATTACATATATATGAATAATTTAGAGCATTTAGCATAAAAGTAATATCTAAAAAAAATCTTGTAGAACATAATATTATATGCTTTTATAAATTATATTCATGTGTAATATCCCCAATTATTTGAATACAATTTAATTAATTTAATTAGTTAAGTGTTCTCAAATTCAAATAGGGGACTCTTTAATTAATGAATTATAACATAAATGAAGGAAAAAAATGTCTTCCTTTGACCTATTATAATTTTTAGATACTTTGTATCCATTTATAAGGGCAAGGCTTAGTATTGTGGTTCAGTGATTTCATCTATTTGTATTTGTATTTCTAATTACAATTGAAATTGAATTTCTTATTTACAATTTTAGAATTGAAAGACCTTTTCAAATCTATATTCACAGTTTCTGTGGTTAACAGCTACCATAATTTGCTCATTTCATCAACTTTGTGAAACTTGAATATAAATTGTTTTGGTGAAACTTCAATTCTAATTTCGTTGTTATCATCTTATGATAACTGTTACTAACTGTAACAGTAATATACATCTTTTCTCTACGGATTCGTTATAATATACATCTAACGTGGATGAATAAGTAATATACACCTGTTTTCTATTGATTTATTATAATGACAATGGATGAATAACTTATATATACTTGTGTTCTATCCATTCATTATATCTGTTGGTTCATATTACATCAAAACCATGCTAGTCGATCATAGAGGATTGAATGGTGCGATATATACTAAGTACTGAATTATATACATAGGTGGAATTACCATATTGAAACGACACGGTCAGTCCTTATGAAGATTAGTAGTTTAGATCTGGCCTCGAAGTCATTTTTAACAGATTCAACTTGGTAGAAGTCCGATCGTATCTGAAGGTCAGCTACTCTCAAAACTGCTACAAATAATGATAAAAAAAGGTGTAATATCTAGTAATGATACATCCCATTACCATTGATCCCCAATTCACCATCGAATACTAGTGTTAGATAGTGTTTACCATTGAAAAGGAGTCAACTGATAATTCATTTTAGTAGTGGTAGTGTTTAAGTGCTGGGAAAAGAATATATAACCAAAGGAGTATATTGGGTTGTTAAAGCTTATTCTTATTCTTATCGACAATATCAAACAAGACCTGCAGTGTGGCATAGTTCTTGCAAAGTGTTAGCAGGGAGGTTTTGGAAGATATGGGAGCAGGAAGGAGGGTCAAACTGTAAAACAAAAGGAATGATTAAATTAAAACTTTGTGATTACTAATATTAGAGGAAACCACATTCTATGTTTTTTTTATGTACCTCAATGAAATATAGCTATCTAAAGTATAGACTAATACGATAATCAAATAATTATTGTTCTTGTTATAGAAGAGTGTGTTAACCACTTCATCTGTACTTATATTCAAGAAGAAAACCTTTTAGTTTGTAAGTAATGAGAGTATCCATAAAGTTATAAGAGCCTACAAATCATATATACTCTGTTATAACATCCCTAGATAGTTTAGAATAGAGAAACTAAGGACCAAGAGGGATTGAGCATAACATCCCTAGATAGTTTAGAATAGAGAAACTAAGGACCAAGAGGGAGTAGAGTATAACATCCCTAGATAGTTTAGATTAGAGAAATTAAGGACCAAGAGGGAGTTAAGAGACATGAGTCATCGATGAACCTATTCTCGATTTATAGTATGAATACATATCAAACTAATGAAGGCAATAATAGGAACAAGAATAATGGGATAAACATTGGAGAAGGTAGTAACACTAACATGCTTGTCAACAATCTTTCAAGGACTGCTAGAGGAACAACTTGTAGACCATTGATGTCTATATTTTCTATAACAAGATGCAAGTAGAAAGACTAAAAGGTTTTATAAATTGTCTACATGAATATAAGTCAGAAGGGGATGAGTTCCATGTTGCTATGTCTCTACAAGATTTTTTCCAGCTCAAGCTAAGAAACAGACCACGCATACATAAGGGCCTCCATTGCCCAGATTTATATAACAGGTTGGGTAATCTCTCAATTCCCACATTTAACGGTCCCCAAAAATGCACAGCTAGAGCATGGGCACAAAAGTTTAATATATTGTTCTCATTATACCCAATGTTTAAAAATAAGGTTGTTAAGTACTTTACCTTGCATGTTGATGGTGACGCCCACCAATGGTGGTATCAATAATTAATCACATAGGGACATAATTAATTATTATGGAGAGCTTAGTCAAAATATTATCGATAGATTTCATAAGAAAGATCCACAACTATGCACATTAAAGAGTTGACACAGCTAAAGAAAAGTTGTACTATGTATATCCATAAAAATTGTCGTGATAGGATCTTGGAGGACAAAAAAGCAAAGAGGTGATTTAATGTTTTGAATCCAAAGGTGACCCATTTCACATTTTGGCTATCCAACTTATATCCTTAGACCTCTAGAGAAGAGGACAAGTACAAACCTTTCAACAAGATGATTTTCTTTGTGGGTTATAGTGAGAGTTCAAAATCCTAGATGATATTTATTCCAAAAAAGGTAAGTAAGGTGGTAAAACTCGAGGAATAATTTGCATCTAAGAAGAGTAGTGAGACCTTCTAGTGAAATAGGCCAAGAAGCAAGAAACTCTAAATATTAAGTCTGAGCCTCGAAAGAAATTTGTGGCTTCCAGTGTAAGATAAAAACCTTCATGTGAGGTGGAAAAGACTTCAGCCCCTTCTAGTTCTATCAGAATAGCTCAATGGTTCACAGAAACACTTAATGATTCTCAAGAGCATGTTGAGGCTTCTAGAGCACGTTCAGGAAGATCAAACCTCCAAAGAAGTTTCCTATACCGTCATACCGTCTTTCAAATTTTAGGAAGCAGAAAATAAATAGGTGGCTGATGAATTGGTGCGGAATTCCTTACTCCCTAACTGTTAGTGTTGAGTTTTAGCCTGGATAGGAACTTTCACATAGGTTCAATGTTATGGGTGTAAAGATTTCAAGTGGTTTGAGTTATTCTCTTTGTAGTTAACTTTTAAAGATCAAAGTTAAACCTCTTGATTTAGCTAAACAAGTCCTTTGAAAATTTAGATATGCAATAATAATTTAGACTTACCTTCCATTATCTCACCCTTTGAGTGATAAGGATACTTTTTTGTAAGTAGGCTGATTTTTGGTATGGTATATTTTTAGCTAAATTAGTATCAAGTTCGGAGCACAATAAAAATACTCTAACATATTGAATACAATGAATTCTCTTGCAGTTGTGAGTAATATCAGTTGTGGAAGTTGTGGAGGTTATCTTGGAAGTTTTTCTAACTAATAAAAACTGACTTCAACTGATTTCAATTATCTATTTATATTCAACATTTTGAAGATTTCATTATTGTGTGATTACTCTAAATAAAATGCAATGTTATTTAGCACCAGAAAATTAGGGTGAGGCATCATGTAAAAGAGTAAAAAATGTTGTTGTTCATATTTCTAGATCAGTTGAAAATAATTATGTTTTCTTTAACTAAGAAGCTTGGTATCCCATCAAACAAGAAAACAAAAAAAATGAACCTAAGGAGAGCATGCAATAGAAAGGAGGGACATTGTATAGAAAATTGTTCAGGAGAGCATGCAATAGCAAGGAGGGACATTGTATAGAAAACTGTTCATGGTTGAAGCTAAGATAGACATTCACCCATTTCATGAATAATTAAATGCAGAGCAGCTTGACATGGGAGTGTCGAACTATGATGCATTTCAGCCAACGCAACATGTATCTAACAGCCCATATTAAATTCTTACCACGGATGAGCTTCCTTTACAAACCTTGTGAATCTTTTCTTGCATCCTACATTATACATTTAAAGGGAAAAAGAAATTAAAAAAGTAGTCTGTCTGCACCTGCTTCTCTTCACCTGCTTCTCTTCATGATGAAAAAAGATATATGCACCTCTTAAATTCTATTAAGTCTTGTTGTAGAAATAAAAAACTGGGTGTGGATGCTCCATTTCCTGAAATATGTTAAACCTTGTTGGCTCAAAGCCTTCCCTTTGAATTCGATTGCTAATATCATTTGAAATGGGTTTTCTTTTTTTACAAGAAAATCACACGTGCATATACATTTCCTGGCTTCCCATATGGTGTATATTCTATAATCTCTACCCAAGAATTTTACAATATCTGAGACGGAATAACACAATAACAGAGATTATCTACTTTTTGAGAAAATAGCTGAAAAATACTTTGAAAGACAAAAAAAATAAAAACAATTTACCAACTTCAGGAGATGTTGTAATGGGAATCTAATATCTTACACCATCCATTGCAGATAAAAATGGGTTTGAATTTGTTAATTCTACACCAATATAGAGGAGGAGGTAAACATCCTCATCAGTCACTATTCCATATTTTGTTAAATGCAGACTAGGATTTTTCAGATGTTTGGGGTAATGAAAGCCTCCCACCGAATGCCGCCTCTTTCTTTCCAAACTTAATGTCCATTGCTTTTTCATTGAACCTGTGATATAAGGACAGTATATTACTCGAAACTAACAATATTATATTGTTAGGCAACTAAGTCTTAAAGCACTATAGACACTCTAATTTAATGTTTTGGCCATTCAAAGTACTTTACTTGATCTCCGATTTCGGTCACACAACTTAATTACAGCTACTTTTTTATTGAAATGAAATTCCAAGAAGAGAGAAAAATGGATGAAAAAATGCAACAAGAGCTTTAAAAAAAAATAGAGATTCAAAGACCGAAGCTACCCACAGCAAAAATAGAAACTAGAAAGTACAAATTTACAGAGAGTACTAAATACACAGCTGGGCAGTTAGAAGAAGAATACACGAGTCAATACATGAATATACAAATTACAACGAATACATGAATATACAAATTACAAATTACAAAGAATACAGGAATATACAAATTACAAAGAATTGATAAAGAGTTGACTGCAATTCTCTGTTACATTAAAAGCAATATATTTTCCTATCATATAAATTGGATGTATGAATATAAGGCAGTAGGGGATGAGTTCCATGTTGCTATGTCTCTACAAGATTCGTTCCAGCTCAAGCTAAGAAATAGGCCTAGGATAAACAAGGGCCTCAATTGCCAAGATTTGTATAAGAGGTTAGGTATGCTCTCAATTCACACATTTAACGGTTCCAAATAATGTACGGCTAGAGCATGGTCACAAAAGTTAAATATGTACTTATCATTATACCCAATGTTTAAAAATGAGGTTGTTAAGTACTTTACCTTGCATGTTGATGGTGATGCCCACCAATGGTTGTATCAATAATTAATTACTAATTAATCACTTAGGGACATAATTAATTCTTATGGACAGTTTAGTCAAAATATTATTGATAGATTTGATAAGAAAGATCTACAACTATGCATATCCATAAAAATGTTTTCCTATGATTTTGGAGGACAAGAAAAAATAAAGGCCATTTAATGTTTTGAAGTCAAAGGTGGCCCATTTCACATTTTGGCTATCCAACTTATATCCTTATACCACTAGAGAGGAGGACCAAGTCAAAACCTTCCAACAAGATGGGTTTCTTTGTGGGTTATAGTGAGAATTCAAAATCCTATAAGAGTATTAATTCAAAAAAAGGGAAGTAAGGTGATTACATTTGAGGAAGAATTTGCATCTAAGAAGAGTAGTGAGACCTTCTAGTGAAATCGGTCAAGAAGCAAGAATCTCTAAAGATTAAGTCTGAGCCTCCAATGGTATTAGTGGCTTCAAGTGTAAGACAACAACCTTCATGTGAGACCTGGAAGAAACTTTATTCCCTTCTAGTTCTATTAGAAGACCTCAATCGTTCACAAAAACACAGAATGATTCTCATGAAAATGTTGAGGCTGCTAGAGAACGTTCAAGATGATCAAACCATCCTCCAAAGAAGTTTCCTAGCCACACAGATTAATGAGTACCATCATACAGACTTCCAAATTTTAGGAAGCACAAAATCAACAAGTAGCTGATGAATTGGTGTGGATTTCCTTACTCCCTAACTGTTAGTGTTAATTTTTATCTTGGATAAGAACTTTGATCACAAAGGCTCAATGTGATGGGTGTAAAGAGTTCAAGTGGTTTGAATTATTCTATGTGTATTTCACTTTTAAGGATCAAAGTGAAACCTTTTGATTTAGCTAAATAAGGCTTTTGAAAATTTAGATATGCAATAATAGCTTTGACTTACCTTCCATCTCGCCCTTTAAGTGATAAGGATGCTTTTTGTAAGTAAAGCTGATTTTTGGAAGAGTAGACTTTTAGCTAAATTAGTATAAGGTTAGGAGCACGACAAAAATATTATAACATATTGAATAAAATGAACTATCTTGTAGTTGACAATAACATCAGTTTTGAAGGTTACTTTAGAAGTGTTTCTAATTAATCTAAAACTGATTTCAAGGTATAACTATCTATATATGCTTGCACATTTTGAAGATTTCATTATTATTGTGTGATTATGCTAAATAAAATGTAATGTTATTTACCATCAGATATTAACATTTACATTTGAAATGGGGCAAGATACAACTGGTCAAGTCTACTCTCCAAAACCTCCCCACCTATGCCCTTAGTATTTTCTCCATTCCTGCTAAGGTGGCGGAGGCTTTGGAAAAAATCCAAAGAAGATTTCTTTGGTCAAGGGTGAAAGAGCACAAGCATATCCCTCTGATTTCTTGGGACAAAATTTGTCTCCACAAAAGGAACGGGGGTCTTGGTATCAAAAGATTAAAGCCTTTCAACAAAGCTCTCCAGGTGAAACAAATTTGGTGGATATTCCATGCTACTGGGGAACGGCGTGACTACTTTGAGGAAAAATACCTAACCAACAACTCTCTACACTATTTTGAAAATGAAGACATCCCAAGAGGATCCAACATATGGAATGGCCTAATTAAGGCTAGAGACCTGACTAACTCTAAGGCGAGATGGAAAGTTGGCAATGGGTTTTGTGTCAGCTTTTGGAATGACAGTTGGCTTTTCACTAAACCTCTGAAAGTTATTAACCCTTTCAACCAGTTGAAGGAAGTCTATACAAAGCTTTATGAGGACAAGATCAGTAATTACAGAGATGCGCATTCTTGGGTGAATATTGGTTCAGTCTCCCAGGACCTAACCCCTCTCCTTAAGACCCTCATTACTACTTCTCTATCACTGCACCAAGACGCCATGATCTGGGAAAACTCCCCTAATGGTTCTTTTACTATGGCCTCTGCTTATTCTACTCTTGTCACCCAAGATGCCTCTGTCTTCTGGGCTAAAGCCTTGATTCCTGGCCTTACTTCGAAAATTAATGTTTTTTTCTGGCTCTTGCTCCAAAACTGCATTCTCACTATTAACAACCTTACTAAGCATGGAATTCCTATTACCAATAGATGTGCCCTTTGTCTTTGTCAAGCGGAACTGGTGGACCATCTCTTTATTCATTGCACCTTTACCAGCACTATTTGGCACTTCATCCTTTCTCTTTTTGGTCTGCAATGGTGCTTTCCTTCCTCGGTAAAGGAGTTGTTCTTTAACTAGACCCGGCCCTTCAAAAATACTGCATTCCAAAAAACCTGGTCCTGGGTGTTGCCTAACTTTTGCTTGGGCATATGGAAAGAGCGGAATAACTGCATCTTCAGGGATAGTAGTGCGAACCCCAAAATCATATTTGAAAAAATTCACCATGCTCTTCTAGAGAATTTTGTCTCATTTGGGAATACTAACCCTTTTGCAAATAATAGGGATGCTGATGACCCCAAGAACTCAGTGACTAAGAGACAAAGCTACACCTGGTGTACTCCCTCGGAAGGCTGGTCAAAAGCCAATTTCAATGGTGCTGCCAAAGGCAACCTTGGAATGGTGGGAAGTGTAAGAATTATTTGGAATTGCTTTGGTTATGTCATTGTTGTTGTCAGCTTCACATTGGGTGTTCAAACTAACCACTAAGTGGAAGCCAATGTCGCCCTCCAAGTTACAAAGTTAGCCCATGATGTGGGAATCAAACAACTTTGGCTAGAAGGTGACTCAAAAAAATTATCAATTGCCTCAACAATATCCATCCACCCTCATGGACGATTGGAAACATGATAGAGGAGACTTGTGATCTTTTAATGTCCTTTGATAGGGTTTACATAACCCACGTGTTCAGAAAATGTAACCAAGTTGGCGATTGCTTTTCCCACATGGCAGTGCGAAGTGACAAGCAAATCCGCTGGCATAGCGGTAGAGATATGCCACGTGAAGCCTTGAATTTAGCCGATCATGATCAAATCCTTGGGAAGGAAGGAAATATTAAAGGTAATCATGAACACGAAAGGTAAGTTGGGAAATGGCATTGCCATAAATGTAAAGTACTTGACAGGTTGTAAGGGTAATAACTACCATCAAACCCCGCACACTTTTTGGGTCTATAAAAGAAAAAAGGTAACTTACGACATAAGGCACAACAGTCAACATTTCTAGAAATATCCTGAGATATTAGAAATCTACAGAAGCTTGCCCTTGCTAACGATTCTCAATCTTTCTACTATGGGCGGAGAAAGGCATATGAGGGAGCCCGTGAAGGATAGCAAAAAATGGAAAAGGTGCACAAAGGTCTGGAAGTACCTCAAGAATGGGGGCATTTCAACCTTTATTGAAAGGCTCCATGGCGGAAATTCGTCTGTTACCAAGCTTTTTGTCAAAAATTGGAACGAGGGTAGCATTGAAATCGAGGGTAGAAAGTTCATTTTGATTGAAGAAGTCATCTCGGTGGTGACAGGTATTCCCATAGCTGGGAAAAAATTCTATAGGGAACACAAGATTTTAGATGCTACCATCAATGACTTTGTAAGAGACGATGAAGAAAAGGAAGAGCTCACCAAAGTCGGCACCCATTACTTGCCTGATGGGTTGAAAATGTTGTTGCGGTTTGTGCTTTGATCCATTATCTATTACAAAACCCTAGATGCCAGGTTTGATAGAATCCACACTCATCACTTCGTGCTTTTGAACCATTTTCGTCATGGCATGTTGATCTCTATCCCTTTTTACCTTTATGCTTCCATTAATGATAATATCAATGGCTATAGAGAAAAAGCCATAGCTAACCCCGCTCTGCATGAAGGGCTCTTAGTGCTCATCTATGATTACTTAAAAGCCTAGATTATGGGTAAAGAGGTGAACCAAAAAGAGGAAATGAAGGTTTTAGGCTCAGATTACATCCCCTCAGATAGAGGATAGCATGGGCTTGCATTCAGAGGATGATGAAGATTATGAGAATAAAAAGACCATACAGGGTTCCTCCTCAAAGAAGAAAAAGGGTACCCAAGTGAAAGTTAAAAAAGAGACCATGGTTACCCCAAAAAAACATAGCACTACGATTATTTCCTCCAAAGAGGAATACAATGAGAATGACATGGAATCTAATAGTGAGAATCTTCCCACTGGTAGAAAAAGCAAAAAGAGAAAGTTCCCCAATTCTGGGAATCTCCCAAAAAAGAAGAATAAGGATAGGGAAGACAATGTTGATAGGTCATACCCAGAAGATAATTTTCATATCACTTCCCTTGTTCAGGACAAAAACCCTTCAATGCAGAACCAAACTGAGGCAAGGATGGAACAGGACAAGGAGTTTTGTTGTTACATGGCGGATAAAGGAAAGATAATAGGGTGGAGAGACTTCAACACAAAGACTGCTAAAATGGGGATAACCAGAGAGATCATAAATCCCAAAATTCTGGTGGAAGATGGCGAAGGCATTAAGTTAGACAAGCTCATTGACGCCTCTCTAATTGTGCTCAATGATAACACAAGGGAATTTGATATGGACCTGTTAAACATCTCAAGAAACAACATTCTTGATAACTACAGGACTATCAAGTGGCTCTATCACGAGGTGGAAGACCTCAAAAATAGGGTAAAAGGCACTAACATGGGAAACATGAACAATGAAATGGAGGAAGTTAGCAACCTGTGCACCCACGTCGAAAAGTTGGAGGAAAGCCTGACAAGGGTTGAAACAACCCTTAAGAAAATATCCAATCAAAGCTATAACACTCTCAAAAAGACCAAAGAACAAACTAATGCATAGATTGGTAAGTTGGAGGAGAAACTGGTTGGGAAAGACATTGTTAGTAAGGATACCGAGACAGGGTAGAACATTGAGCAAGGGCCTAGAAAGCGAACCCGAGCCAAGACAAAGAACACCAAGGACAAGGATCTAGAGATGGTGATCCAAGATATCAAAATTTCAGCTACCAGTATGGAGTTGAAGGAGGCCGATGGGGGCCAAAATCATTGGGCACTTATCCTGAGGTTCCCTGGAATTACTTGCCGATCCTGTTTATTTCCGCTTTTTAGAAGTCTAGCTTTCTTTTTGTTCTAGCCTTTCATGGTCTGTCCTAACTTTGAACTCGCTCTTTTTTTATTCTTTTACTGTGTTATTGCTATCCTCTGTTTCGGGTTTCAGGAACCTTGTAAAACCTGTTTTACTTAATCAAAAACATTTACATTTGAAATTCTTCACCATTATACACATTGGGAGGCATAAGAACAGTTTGAAAGTCATTGTGCCTGAGATCAATACAAGAAAGTAGAATAGGGCAGTAACATCAATTGCAAGAGACATGGACAAAGATGAGGGTTAGGGTGAAACATCATGTAAAAGAGTAAAATATGGATATGGTGTTGCCCATATTTCTAGTTCAGTTGAAAAGAATTATGTTTTCTTTAACTAAGAAGCTTGGTATTCCATCAAACAAGAAAATAGAAAAAGATGAACCAAGGGAGACCATGCAAGGGCAAGGAGGGACATTGTATAGAAGATTGTTCATGGCTGAAGCTAATATTAACATTCATGCGTTTGATGGATAAATAGATGCAGAGCAACCTTACTAATGGGAGTGTCAAACTGTGATGCATTTCAGCCAACACAACATATATCTAACAGGCCATATGAAAATATTACCTGTGATGAGCTTCCTTTACAAAGCTTGTGAAGATTTTCTTGCATCCTACATTTTACATTTAGAGGGAAAAAGAAATGAAAAAAGTAGACTGTATCCACCTGCTTCTCTTCATGATGACAAAAGATATATGCACCTCTGATGTCTAATATTACTTGAAATGGGTTTTCGTTTTTTTACAAGAAAATCACACGTTCATATACATTTCCTGGCTTCTCATATGGTGTATTCTCCATAATCTCAACCTTAGCAATTTACAACATCTGAGACAGAATAACACAATAGCAGAGATTAGCTACTATTTTAGAAAATAGATGAAAAATACTTGAAAAAAAAAAAAAAAAAAACTTCAGGAGATGCTGATGGTAATCTAATATCTTACACCAATGGATTGAATTTGTTAATTCTACACCAATTTAGAGGAGGAGGTAAACATCCTCACCAGTCACTATTCCATATTTTCTTAAATGTAGACTAGGTTTTTTCAGATGTTTGGGCTAATGGAAGCCTCCCTCCTAATGCCCCCTCTCTTTTTCCAAACTTAATGTCCATTTCTTTTTCATTGAGCCTTTCATATAAAGGCAGCATATTAATTGAAACTAATAATATTATATTGTGAGACAACTAAGTCTTAAAGCACTACAGACACTCTAATTTAATGTTTTGGCCATTCAGAGTACATGATCTCCGATTTTAGTCTCACAACATAATTCAAACTAGATTTTTCTTCAAATAAAATTCCAAGCAGAGAGAAAAATGGATGAAAAAATGCAGCAACAAGAGCTGAAAAAAATAGATATTCAAAGACCAAAGCTTCGCACAGAAAAAGTAGAAACTATGAAGTACAGATTTACTGACAGTACTAAACACACAGCTGGGCAGTTAGAAGAAGAATACAAGAGACAATTAGAGTATGTTAATAACAATAAAATAACAGGAATATAGTTATACAAATTACAAAGAATTCATAAACAGTTGAGCGAAATTCTCTATTACATTAAAAGCAATATGTTTGTCTAGCATACAAACCAGTATCTCTGCATTCATAGAATGTGGACATGGGCTGTCATGTGCTGAAAGCTGAAAGTCTATTTCCAGTTATAGGCTTTGTCCAAGTAAAACCAAAGAATATCTTCCCAGTTGGACCAAATTGAACAATCTTCAATGTACAAAAGATAACATTTGGTTGGGTGTTTGGTAGCTCCAAAATTTGCAAACCACGAGAAAAAGTACCAAACACCAAGGAATTACAGAAAAACTCCCCAAACTGATATAGATACAGAAAACTAGATATGAATTGATAAAGTGAAATGGATATATTGACTGACAAGTGAAGACATAGTAAATACTAGAATCCTCAACCATAGAAGATGCACAATTATACAGGCATTAACAATCCAACTCATAACTAATCTTTTTTTTTTTCGGACCTCATTCTCAATACAAACATTCAAGAAGCCAATATAAGAATATAGATGCAACACAATATAGATGTGAAAAATATAAGCACAATTGCTTAACCACTCTATGCACACAAATCCAGGAGATAGAGACCGATACACCAACAAAATGGAAAACTTATAAGATACTTTAACGGTGACAGACATTTACATGACATCCAAGATTGTAATTCAGAAGTTGCAGAAAACTCTCATAGATCTGGTTGATTATAGGTAGATAGCTATTAGGTCATCTTCTTGGTCAAAACCAAGGCCGAGAATGCATAAGTCATCGGACACAAAATGCAAAAACTTCCAAAACATTTTCACCCACAGAGCGTAGGATGAACCACAAAAGCAAAAAGTGCAGGAAAAACTAACTAAAACAATGCACATTCATATTAAGCTAACAGAATCAACACCTGCTAAATTTGCATCATTTTCCTTGTCTGCTTGCAGACGTAGATAGTTTTTGTAACTCTACATACCCAGAATGCAGTTCTAGTAGAATCTATTGACACACAAAATGAACACACGTAGGAATCAATATATTTCTTCAAACCCTAACATACATTTTATGCACATCAAATCATTAATTTCTATACTAGAGCCAAAGATGGAAAAAAAAAGTCGATGCCTCTTTGCCAGTTCACATGCCATGATAAAACCAATGTGCCAAAATTCTTCTGACACTCGAAAAGATGAAAAATTCTAGTACCAAAAATCTCTAATCCACAAAATGGTAGAAGAACAAATGTTGAAAATTTATTAATTTAATTTAATTAATATTCAGTTAAGGTTGTACATTACATTCTTTCTGCATGAAACCTGCTACTTGAAGAAGCAGCCACACCTACAAAATGACAGTCACGTTTATGCCCATCTCGAATGGAGCAGTCCTTAGAGAAACGTGTGTTCTCTTGCCTCGTGAACTTACCTGCCTTGCAACCGTGAACATAGACACGCTATAGTTCCCTGCAAGAACTAACAAGTGGGCAAATATTTTTATTGAATGGAACTGTAACATAAAATAGAGAGAGCTTCTCCACAAAAGATATGTTCTTAAAGACCAGATCTTAGTACATTAAGAAAAATGTCAGACAAAGTTCATTTAAGGTTGAATGTATTGTGAAATATCAAACTCAATTCTTCAAAATATGAAGAGGATAAAACAATTTTTTAAGTTGTCATAAGACAAGTTTAAACAGAACATATTAAACAACGTAAAACTGACAGAAAACTTTTCAAAATAAATTAGATATAAGGTAAATCAAATCAAGACATTCAAAGTATGAAAAACATTATAAAATAAATTATAAAAGTGTCATAAGACTAATCTAAACAAATATTAAATATGTAGAATATAACAAATAAATTTAATGCATCCCCATTTAAAACATAGTTGTAGAAAAGAAATTTTGACCTAAATTAATATATGAGTAAATCCACACTAATGAGCAAATTATTACACAGCATTATTGACAATAACATGTTGCATAAAATGGAGAGAGCTTGCCTCATACTAGATATATTCCAAAGTTCCAGACCTTAGTAAACAAAGAAAGAGGTTTAAAAAAAATAGTTCAAAAAGCGAAATCTTATTGGAATCTTCAACTTAGAACATAAAAAGGAGATGAAGCTCCTTCAAGATTGGAGAAAGTGTAAACGATAAACCCGGTAATTCAAAATGTGAATAACATGATATATAGTAAATGGAATCCAGATATTCAAAACTAAAAAAAATCATAAAATAAATTCTAAAAGTTTCATGAGACTAATTTAAATAGAACACTCTTGACACTGAGACAGTTAGAATTTTATTTGAAGATATTAAGATATTGAAATTATAATAAGATATATGGTAAATGGGATTTAGACATTCAAAAATTAAAAAAAACATCATAAATTAAATTGTAAAAGTTTCATAAGACTAATTTAAACAGAACACTCTTGACACTGAGACAGTTAGAATTTTATTGGAAGGTACTAAGATATTGAAATCAGAAACAACAAAATATGAAAAGCATAAAAATAAGTTCAGACGATTTCACAAGACTGTTCAAACAGCACAGCCTAACCATTGACGTGAGATATTTAGAATCCTTAACTAAGATCCTTATATCACTCTAGATATTGAACATAATAGGAGGTTGAAATGTTCCTGCTCCACTAGGCACACCTTCTGAATCCAGAAGAGAGGGTGTTTTCCAGATGTTATCAGGCATTATGTTCAGATGACCAGTGTTCACAAGATCAGAGGACTGCCCACGGAAGCCAAGCAGTTTGTACGGAAAATCAATTGGGTTTCGCTTTGCTTTCCTTCCTACAGGCAACGTGCTGTTCATGATGGCGTTCACAAGATATCTGTTTTTTTCAAAGTTCGTAACAGCCTTTTCTCCTTTGAGTTTAATTGCAGCAATGTCATAAGCCTCAGCTGCCTCTACCTCATTGGCTGTGAGTTCAAATAAGAATCATTAGCCTTTTCATCTGGTTTTACTATTGGACGCATTTATAGTGAATAATATTTCAATGTGCTGTACAAGAATTTAATGGAAATATATACTACAAACTGAGAAAGACGGGCTCACTGAATGTTCCCAGGTACAAAGATGTGCTCCCAATCCTAGCCACCGATCTTCCATTATTAAGTCTGCCAAGCCATATCATGGATTTGTAGAGCTACATTAGGTCAATGCTGGCTTTTATATTAGTCAGCATTTCTCAGTTAAATTTCAACTAATTGCACATAAGATGATAAGTTAATCCAAGTAAATTATTAAATCCGAACCGTGTTACTCCGCGATAGGTTGATCTCCCCCTAGAAAAGCCAGAGCTACTTCTGCAAATTTGACACATCCAATTCCAAAAACAATTAATACCAATATTATAAACTGAAAATATTATATGTTTATATTCAAGAATGTATAAACATAATTCCAGTTAAACATTATGACAGGTCCCTATAATGTAGTTTCTGATCTATTACAGATTTTGTTCGTGATCTTTTACTACTCAAGAAAATAACTATGTTACTCACTGAGATCTTTGTCCAGATCTGCTGGTCAGTTGGGAGGAAACATAATTACCTCTTTATAAATTGAACATATCCTTGCTTTGACATGTTCTGCATATCGTTCAACTCTCTGTCGTAGTTTCCTATCTGCAATTGATACCGAAGGTAAAAAATATAAAGTAAAAAACAAAAACAGATAAAGACTAAATACACACAAAGGCTGAATTATAGCACACTCTTGAGCATTTTATACCGGAAAGCCAAATGCTATACAATTTCAGGATGCTAAGCGTTTTATGAAGGAAAGTAGAATGATAACCAAAGGCATATTCTCAGAGAAACTATAATATCAGAGAAAGAATAGATTTGAAGCTTTTAGAAAATTATACCTGAAAGTTTGTCTTAGCTTGTGGACCCCTATACTTCAGAGCAGCTAGATCGTAAGCTTTGGCTGCTCTCAACTCATCATCATATTGGCCTGCATTACATCAATGGACAGTTAAATAACAGATCGGGAACTTCATAGACTACGAATTCAAATCACTTAATGCATGTGTAAAAAAACCAATTAAAAGTATATTCTCACCAAGATAGACTGAGATTCCAATCATTATGCAGAATTGACGAATCACAACAAGACAAGTAAAGCACTCCAATTAGTATCCAAGTAAGAAGTGACATAGTTGTTATATATCTAGCCTTAGGAAGGAACCCTTTTAAAATGCTGATAAAAATAATAAAATTATATAATGCAGATCTTCTAAAATATAACACACTTCATAGAAGAAAGTCTCACATCCTTAAAAGAAGCCCATATGCTTCAAAGTATGGAATCCACAGAAATAACTTTATATAGATTAATGGAACCTATCTTTTAATAACATATTAGAATTGAAATTCGTAGAACTAACCTTGCTTGCCCTTACGAGTATGACCGTCATTTAGGGAGCTGTCGTCCCAGAGATGGGCTACATATCTCCCTGTCCATCTATGCCTGTATAGAGTCGCACATAATATTGCTTTAAGCTGAAATTGTATTGGAATATTTCAAAATATCTGTCTATATAAAAGTAACTGTAAACACACCTACTGACTCCACGGTAGACCGAACGACTATCCATCAAGTTCTCAGTTTTGGATTCTGCAAATGCAGGGCACATAAATGTGTTTAGTTTTGGAATCCATAGCTTAGTGACTGTCAACGGTACATACTAATAATAAATAGAATACAGAGATCCAACCTAAACTTAAAATCATATAAAACATAAATAGAATACTGAGATTCAACCTAAAATATTTCTTCCATTCCCCTTGCTAACATTGTTATCATTAGAGGAAATCAAATCAGAATACAAGCTTGTGGAAAAACTGAATTGTGAAGACCCAACAATCTCAAAGAAGAATAATGCTTCTTCATCAAGATATGAAAAAATTCACAGCCAACTTTCTTTTATGACAATTTACAGATCTTGAACCAAGTGGATCATATTTGTCCTGAGGTCAGATTTTTGACAAATGCAGCTTTCTACCGGGATCTGAAGCTCGTTACAACAAGCATAACACAGTGGAATAACAAACAGAACACAGTGATTCAACAAAAACAGACTGACACCAAATTTGAGATTAGAGATCTCAAAAAGACAGGTTTCGACAGTGGAACAAGAAACATAACAGAGGGAAACAAGATGTATAAACAGCAGCATCCTGACCGTAAAGAACGAACAAACAAAAGTACAAGAAAGATAATAATAAACAAAGATCCAACAAAATTTATAGTACAATCATAGGTTTAAAATAAAAAAAGTGATAGGATTATACAGAACAATAGTTTTCCCTCTAATATTAAGAGATCAAGTCTTGTAGAAGATTCACCAGACTTCAGTAATCTCACTTCCTGACTTCCTATATATCATGTAGCACCCAAAAGCAACAGGAAAATATGTTTATTGAGAGACTTCTATCCTTTCAAAATATGAATAGCTGTAAAAGAAAATTATAGGCTCGCCTCCTGATTTCTTATATACCATGTAGCACCAAAAACGACAGGAAAACGCACTCATTGTGAAATTTCATCCTTTGAAACCACGGATGTTTGTAAAAGAAAATTATATTCATTGTGAGATTTCATCCTTTGAAAACACAGGATGATTGTAAAAGAAATTGTAGGCAAATCTAAGCTGAAAACAGTAATGTTACACTAGCACTGCAACACATATCTTAAAAATAGTAAAATTTTACCTCGACTCTTCAGGAAAGAAAGAGAAAATCCTAAAGATTTAGGGTAATCAACGTTATTAGGAGGCCTTTCCTCTCCGTCCGTTCTAGCAATGAAAATGCACCACCCGAATACAATGCTTCCTTCAAGAGATATACTACAATGTTGCACATATATAGAGGTATAATCCCCGAATTGCTCAGCATGAATATAGTCGGTGAGACTAGTGGGAGGTGGGAAGAGGCTCCCTGTTTAAAATTTAACGTGCGTTTGTCAAAACGACAAAGATAAAAATTACAGTTTCTAAAATTGCCAATAATAAATAATTTTGTTGCCTATTTAATTTTTGTTTTAACTATCAGTTTTTTATTTAAGATGTCACATTACCGATAATAAAAATTTTCATTGTTTATTTATTTTTTGTTTCTAGCTAATAGAGTTTTATTAAATATGCATTTAATTGTTGTTTAATATTTTTATAATAATATTATTTAGTTTTATTTGTTAAATTTTTAATAGTAAAAATTAAATGTATTCAATCATAACGATTTTTTAATAAAAAGAGAACATAAAATCTAGTGTTATATAAAATATTTGTTCTATATTTTTTAATAAAATAACATTATAATTGTTATAGAAAATTTTTGAATAAATGAATTTCAAAACAATTTCTAGTTCAAAGATTCATAGAAATTAATCCATATAGATATTGATGACTTATTATCTTAAAAAACTAATATTAAAGATTTTTTGAATATAATTTCACATAGAAAGATGCACACTATTTTACCTAATGTCATGGTTTAAATATTTATTATTATTTACTATGTAATTAATATTTTAAAATTTATTTACTATTATAATAAGATAATTTTGGTCGTTTATAAGTAACTTATTATTATATTTGTTATATAACAGTATGACACTAAATCTTGATGTGAACACCACCAAAGTGTTTCAACTATTATTTTACATGGGTCACGCCTTTATATATTACTATTATTGAATAATAATTCACATTCATTTTCTAAGATATAATATTATATATTTTCATTTCTTCTATTGTTTCTTTAATTTTGTAAGGCATAACATACTTTGATTTTTTAATTTTAATTGTATTTCATATTAGCTTATTTTTAGCATAATTTTATAAATTTTATTTGTAAATAGTCATTTATAATTTTTAGATGAAGGACAAAATTAAGAAACACAACTAATGACCTTAAAAATTTGAACTTAACCATAAATATGGAGAATGGTATGAGAAAAGTATTTCCAAATCATACATATCAAAAATTAAAGTCAAATACAAAAACATTAAATAAGATGAAACTAGATTTATCAATGTTCTACATAGAAACATTATTTGAATGGGAACTACTACTTGCATTGAATATTTTGTTCCTAAACCTATAGCTACTACCAAGCATGACTGGTCATGAGAAAGATGTATTCAACCAAGGTCATGTGTAATCATGTGTAGTGATTGAATCTTTTGTCCCTAAACCTATAGCTACTACAAAGAAAAGTAAGTGAGCAAGAATCCAAATTATTAATAAGAATATTTTTTTTTATTGAAATAAGTGAGGAAGCCCCACAATATTACATATTAGAAACAAAAGCTACCATGAAATCTTTGAATTCCAAACCAACAAACCACCTAAATAGTTATAAAAACCATAAAGCAAGGCAACCAACTAAGGAATAGCTTAAACTAGTAAAGATACAACTTCAAATGAGATAGATTTATATAACTACGAGAAAAAAAATTTGATTGACATATTCAAATTATCTATGTTGGGACACAATAATGGGTCTAATGAAACCATTTTAATTTTCTGAATAATAAGATGTTGGCTCTTCTTGTTAGTGCAAATAATAGTCAAAGAGGAGCATCTTCCTGCAACTATGGAATGAATATTGGAGAAACTATATATTTACTTTTTCTTAACAAATGTTTATAAATCTAGTATTCCTTATAGATTTAATTGGAGGGTTACTTTTAAAGTCATTTTGTGAGAATGAAAGAAGAAACAAAAGTATAAGGAAATTTTAAGCCCATTTGTGGGACAATACCTTGGAAGAGAGGTTCAACATAACAAGAGTTGAAAAGGTAATTTTTTTTAATTTTCAATTTTTCATATTTCTTAAACTAATGAGACTTTAAGATGTCTAAAATTTAATGTTCAGAAAGCAAGATGGGCTCTACAAACAATTAAAAATCTATTATTTATGTATGATATTTATATTTAAAGTCATGTTTATCTTCATTTTAATAGCTTGTAACAAAACTCATTACCATTAACATAGAGTGTAGGTTTGGAAACTATTTCTTTAAAAATGTTTTTCATATACTTCATCTAAAGCTAGAGAAGTACCTACATGACCAAAGACATTATTCTTTCTTAGACACAAACCACAGTAATTTATACTTATTTCCTAGCATGTATGTATTATGGTTTTTGAATTTGCACGCCTCTTTAAAAAGGTAGATGCGTAATTTAATAGTTTAGTGATGATGAAACTGTAGATGGATTTGAGAAGGAAGAGCTTGTAGCTGCAGAGCTTATGATATGAAAAATTTCAAGTATTAGGGTCCATCAGCTGCAATAAATGCTCTAGTATACACTTTAATTGTTAGTTTTATAATCTGTATATTTTAGATAATATTTAGCTTTCTGACCTATAAAATTTGGATTTTTTTTTATGAATAGAGGCCTTTACTATTAATATATATAACAAAGTACAATATTCACAAAAAAGGATCAGGGGATAACAAATCACCCCACAAAGAGTCACATGGCATCATGTCAGAATCATACAGCTATTCATCAAGAAAACATATAAGAAAAGCCCTCAAGCTGCAAGAGCAGTAGCAAAAGAGGGAGGAGGATCTTTATCATTCAGATTAGCCCAAAGATTGGGCCCAGGGTTTTGGTCAGGGGGCGACAACCCATCATCTGCTTCTTTTCTTTCTCTAGTTCTCCTGCCTCCCGCCTGGGAGAGATTGCGAGAGCCAGGCGGGGGACTTTATCAGAAGTAGCATAAGGCCACACAAGAACAGTGGCTGATGACCGAGCAATAGTAGAGACAAGCTAAGGAGGCCAGCCAGAAGCCAAGGCCCTCCTATCAGGAGGAGAGTCAGACCAGTGGTGCCAAGAGCGTGACATTCTGGAGTGTGTGGCTGTAGCATTCCTGCTATGATGCCAACCCCAAGGTGGTGTATGGTCAGTAGAGAGAGAATCTAGCGACACCTGAGCTACAGAGCATGGGGCATTACCCCAATACTACAACAACTCTTGCAAGTGGGTGACCTCATGGGCCATGTTGCCAGCTTGTACTTGAATCTACATCATGGCATTATTACATAAACATGCCTTAGCATAAAGAGAAACATTGATATCCATAAATCTATGAGTAAAAATAACAACATTACAGTCTCTCCATAAGGAAAACAAAATCTCCATCCTGAAAGCATGCAAAATATGGGTATACTGGGAAGGTATTCTAGGTGAGTTGCCAAGGAGAGCCATATGCCAAGAGAAAGGTTGAGGCCGAAATGGCATAGAAATACTATAAATCCATCTCCAATAGTTTTGATCCCGATAACAAAACCAAAAAATATGCATAATGGTTTCAGAGTACCCACATAATGGGTATTTAAGATCAGGCACACCTAAGTGTCGAAGCCGAGCTCCCAAGGGTAAACCCTGGTAAAGTAGACACCAAGAAAATTGAGCAATTTTGGGTTCAGTGATAGCATCCCAAATAGTGCAGAAATGCTAGCTCCAAGTCTTCTAGGAAGAAGAAAGATGTGAATGATGATTGAGAGAATGAATCATAGGAAAATGAGGCACGAGCTAAGAATACCCAAGTTTGGGTCCATAGTTAGTAAATGACATATCAGGGTACCATTTTCAATCTTTCCACCAAGGTTTAACTGACTGATTGCCAATTTTGTGTTGGAGATGGAGAAAAATAGCTGAGAAAAGCAAGTCAAATGTCTGATGATCTGGATGAGTGAGTCAGAACTAAACTCAAAGATCATCCCAAGAGCATAGACTCATGGTGGCTCTGGAAAATAAATCATTGGGTGTTTGAATGCCATGTTTGTGAAAATGCAGAGCACTCATCCCCTAGATTTTAGCCAAAGGAAACCAAGGTTTAACTGACTGAATACCCAGAAGAAATGCAATGACGAAGAAACATTTTCTAGGCCTCATTGCCTATGAGATATCACACAACCCATTTTGCACAGAGGGCCAGGCCTTGTTTCTGAGTATCAAGTAAGCCAAGCCCACCAGACGCGTTAGGAAGACAACACAATTCCCAGGAAACTCTCTAAAATCCATGCTAATCAGCACCAGAGGCCCAAAGGAAATCCCTCAATAATTTCTTGAGCTTCTTATAGGAGGCCTTTTAAGGAGCCCAATAAGAATAATAGTAAACACGCGTAACAGATTTGAAACTTCCCAGTGAGAAAGAGTGGCTTGGTAATCAAATAGGTAACCTTTTTTTTCAATTTTAGCTAAAAAAACATTCCATAATTTAGTAGAAGTCGATTGGAGAGCAAAAGGAATGCCAAGGAAATGAGAAATTTCCCGATGCTAAATCTTGGACCAACCAAGTTGAGAAAACCAAGGCAGATCAAGAAGGGAAGATTGCCTATAACACAAGGTTTTATGCCATTGAATGGCTGAACCAGAGGCTAGATAAAAAGTGTCTAAACACTGAAGGCTACCTTGATATTCTCTTCATCATCTTCAAGAGTGAAAATAATTATAAAAAAAAATGACCATTGACCAACTGCTGAGTAGAATTAGGTAAAGCAATCCCATGAACACGGCCAAACAAATTGAATGTGCTAACAAATAGACAAAGCTCTCACCTACCACAACATATAAGGAAGGAGCAAGATGGCATCCTTGCTGAATGGATATGAAGAGCCCAAAGGTGGAAGATTGTCTATGATTAATGGTGATGAAAGCAGAGGCATCCCTAAAAAGCATCTACACAGATTGAAGAAATTTGGGGCCCAAACCCAGAGCATGAAGCATAGAAATAATAAAAGGTCATTCAATGTGTTCCTAAGCTTTAGCAAAATCAAATTTAAGAAAAGGCTTTTCTGTTGAGACTTACGAGCCCATTCCATACCTTCCCAAACTACTATAATATTATCAAGATCATATCTTGATTTGATAATGCCAGTTTTCTCGGGCCAAACATTTTGAGCAAGGATGTGATGGTTCTTGAGAACCAAAGCCTTAGCGATGATCTTGTATGATACATTGAGAAAGGTTATAGGCCGCCAGTTGCAAATATCATCAGGATCCCTAGTCTTGGGGATGAATTTAATGTTTCCTTTATTGATAATATCCCCCTGAGACTGGGAGTGATGTGCTTCAAGGTAGACCTGGTGTAAATTAGGGTGAATGGCATCCCAGAATGTTTTATAAAAATCATAGGGAAAACCATCACAACCTGGTGCCTTATTATCATCCATGACAAAGACAGCTTCCTGAAGATTGTACAAGGTAAGAAGCTGATCACAGAAAGCTTGTTGGGATGGAGAAACACATTGAGGCACAACATCTATGCAATCCTCCTTGATTGCAGGAAAGAGAAGATCCCTGAGTGGAAAAAACTTGTTCATAATGATGAACACAGGCTTGCAAAATATTAGGAAGCTCTGTCAGAAGGGATTGACCCTCTTTTATCCTGGTTGTGCCCACATTAGGGTGACGGGCACAGAGAACCACAAAAAATTCTTTAGAGTCTTGATCTCTGACCTTTAACCAGTGTAGTTGAGCTTTGATCTCAGCACCTCTGGAAACATAATTGTTTGCAAATTATTTCTACTAACGCACCAAGGAAAGGTGAAGTTGCATGCCTTGATTGAAAGTATTGAGAGCTAAGGCCTTTGCAGCAACACAAAGAGCATTGGTGTTGGCATCATAGGATTGACATTGGTAGATCACAAGTTGTCTAAGATAAATGCATAGAAAGCATGTCATACATCGGATGACATCATTCCACCATTGAATCCAGCCAGGCAATTGTGATGGCTAAGGTTCAAGGTTCCAAACCCAATGAATGTGGGCCACTGTGGAGGCATGGTTGAGGATAGAAGTATTAAAAAATAACTGAGTGGTGGGAGGTTGATTCTTAGCTATCTTCCATACAATATTATATTGAATGGGGAAGTGATCTGACAAGGTCACATAATCAAGACGAGTAACCGACAAGGCATGTTTTTTGCAAATAGAGAAAAAAGATTGGGATATAATCATGGCATGATCAATCCATTTATGAATTATATTATAAGAAGCTCTAAAATTAGACCACATGTGCCAAAATCCATTAGGTCAGAGGCAGCCAAGATTGAAATCAAAAGGGCCCAATTTATTACGCATGTAGTATGAGGCTTCCCATTCACCAACTGTCCATCAAAAAGGAAAAATGCCATCTTTGTCAGAAGCCACTTCAACTATATTAAAGTTACCCCAAAAATCCAAGTTGCAAGAGGAAGAGAATGCACAAGCCAATGCCAAAGGTGAGATCTCTCAACAACATCATTTGAAGCATAAACATTAACTATGCCAAAAGAATGATTCTCAATAATGAAAGGGACCCAAGAAGATCTTGGCATGGGATCTAATCCATGATTGATTTAAAAAGAATGCCACCAAGGAGAGAGGAGAGTAACAACTCCACGTCGACCAGCTTTGTGCTGAGAACAAAGAGAAAGGCTCTTACATGCCAAATAACTTTGTAGGCAACATCAAGAGAAAAACCAGAAATTTTAACTTCTTGGAAGCATAACACATCCAGATGACTAAAACAATGACAAACATCCCTGAAAAACTACTTTTTGGGCAAGTTTGTCAGACCACTAACATTCCATGAGATCTGCTTCATGCAAAAATAGTATCGTCTATACCATCACCATCCCAAGGGAAGCAAAACTATTTGACAAATAAGTGAAATTATTCCTAGGAGACTCCATGGAAACTTTTTTTATGTTTTTTTTTTTTGAAATTCCCTCCTGCGCGGCCTCAACATGTCATTTGGTGCTACGAGAGCGGTAAAAAATGGGAGGAGTAGAAATTGTAGAAGTTTCCTGAGGTGTGCGAACCCAAAAAGGGTTAACACTAGAATCAAATCTCTCCTTCCCCTGCTGGCCAGGGTTTGAAATGGAAGTATTATTATCAACATGAGAAGTAGCATGAGGTGCGATAGGAAGAGGTGGTGGCTGCAAAGTGGAAGTCAGAGTGGCATGCTTAACCTACTTGTTCTTGCGGCCAATAGTTACCCAGTCATCTTTCTTGGTGTCCTCTTTTTACCAGAATCAGTGGGCCATGAATGAGAATCCTTAGGATGAGGTTTGGGCAGAGGAACTGCCAAAGGAGAGTCCTTAATCTTGTGCTCTACGGATTGACAATGATAACAAGTATTGGGAAGGTTGAAGTAAAGCACCTTCTTAGAGAATATGGTTTTGCCAACCTGAATGTCAATAGATTCTTCAAGATCTCAGGAGAGATCGACCTCAATAGAGAGCTTCTTTTGAGGCCGAGGACTGAGAAAGTGGTCATGCTCACTACAAATAACCATCCTTAGCATCTGCATAATGACATGCATGAAAGGATAACAAGGTAGAGGAAGACTAGAAAAATCAACCCACATAGGAACCTATAGTTTCTTGTCGTCAGAGACAAAAAAAAAAGGTTTGTAGACCAACGCTCGAAAACTGAAAAGGAAGCCCTAATATTCCAAGGTCCTTTGGATAAAATAGCATCCACATGAGTGGGATTGGAAAAGAAAATTAAAAAAAAACCTTTAGTGAGACTCTGAATGCCATCTAGATGGATTCCATGAGTCCATGCTTTTGTCACCCAATCCTTAATCCAATTTTCAGGAGGGTTGCGACCCATAAAGTAACCAATAAGAGTATGCATTTTAAGCCAAGAACAGACATCATCAAACTCATTAATGGGCAAAAAAATTTTAGGCTAAGACATACCTTGTGGAACACTTTGGGCAAAAACTTGTGAGGTCTCGTGATTGGAGGCACCATTGTTATCTGTCACCAAAATAACACCATCATCAACTGCTGGGCTAATGGTGGCTGGGGCCATAAATACTAAAGATTTTCCTGTAGTAAATGTGGTATGAAAGGACAAAGGGCTCAGAATAGCAATGCAACTCTAAACCCTAGCAGAACAAAAAAAACCATCTTCTAATATAATCGATTTAGAATTAGGATTATCAACATTTGAATTTTGGAATCTCTCTCCTCAGCAAAAACAATTATAATATTTTCACTCACGATAACCATTAACCACCTACAAAAACCCAATTCATATGTGCCTAACTTCTATGAATGCATACAATGGGGGAAACCCAAGTACCTTGAATATAACCAGCATATTGTTGTCTTGATATATTTTGCATTTCTTTCAGTTGTTTTTCATATGTTATAACCTGCACGTAATATTATAAAATTAGAAAGGAAAATTTAGAAAATATAATCTAAGATGGATATATAATATACTATCATATGTAAAAGTATCTATTATCAATTAAATAATAGTACTATGTAGAAACTGTAAATAAAAGTATACCTGGGCCCATGTACTTGAGAGCTGCTAGACCATAGCCACTACATTGAACAGTTCAAATATAAATCTGAAAATTCCAGAATACTATGAATTCAAGTTATATACCTCCTCTAAAACAACCTTATAGATGTTTTTGCTTTCAGAACAAAGCTATTTGTTCAAAAACTGTTTCCACAAAATTGTTTGTAACTTCAAACAAAGAAAGTAAAAGATAATATAGTTGCATGAAAATAAATCCACGGTAGACTGAACTGTGACAGAAAAATTGGAGGGCGGGTCCTTGAGATCCATCAAGCTCTTCTTGTATTATTCTACAAATGGACCTGAATTTGACATTAGAATCCATAGTTTAGTGACTGACACTAAGTTCGGTACAAACAGATTACAAATATAATGCTGAGATTATTTCTTCTATTGACATCATTGTTATCATTATTTTATTTATATTAAAATGAAAAATAAAAAAAATATATAAAACAATCATTAAATCTATTAATCTTGGAAATAATTCACTTCTAAAAGTATTTTGTACTTTTTATTTGGTATGGTAGGATGCTTGCAGTTCCAAATAGAGAGATAAATTCAAGAATCCATAGCCTTGAATCTCATCTACCATAAAGTACTTCAAAACATAATTATGCATATCCAAATAATTGATAATATTGTATAATGTGACCTATTTTCTACAATAAACTTAGTTGATCATAATCATGAAACATTCTATAAACATATTTTAGTATAGTTAATGTCCCAGAACTATTTTATGGTATTATATGTAAGGTTTTTTTAATTAAAATATAAATATAATCTTTTATATAAGCATGAGTATAGAAAAATTGACAAACCCTAAATGCAAAAGAATATAAAAAATATAGTTCAAAAAATAAAAAAGTTGATAAGTAAATAATATATATCAGATATGACGAGCATTGGTATGGTCTTATGATTATGTAGTGGTGTTGTTCTTTCTATCAAGATCCAATCGATATTAGATACTATTGTTGATTGTTTAAATAGGGATGCGGCCCCATCTCACTGAGATTTATCCCGTCTAATATTAGTATGTGAGAATATGAAAACCATAATCTATAAATTAATACAGATAGTATTTTAACATATTGATACATAGACTAAAAAATGATAGATTATCTAAATCACAATATTTTTGGAAGAGATCTACATTGAATCAATAAGATTAGGGTATAGACTTTAGACCTCCTCCTCCACCCTAAAAGCCTTTAGACAATGTAAAATGGGATGGATAAAATAAATGAAAAATCTCTGCTTGCAATATATCAATAGCCCCCCCAAATAAAGTATCCCTCTCAACAATGATATATAACCCTGTTTCTACAACTTGTAGGAAGGGTTTGATTATATTGCCCAAAGGGTTTCTATTAAATTGTGAGGGAAAATTTATACTTCTTGAAGCTTCCATATTATTATCATTGAAAGAAATATTATTCCATTTCAACACTTCAGAAAAAAATTAACATTAGCACCTTTCAAAGCAATGATGTTTACATCTAATCACTTGATTGAAACAATATTTAGAAATGGATATTTTGAGATTTGTAGATTTAATACCTTTGAAAGCAATAATGTTCCATTGCAACTCTTCTGGAAACCAACCCAACCCTACTAGATCTAGGCTAATTAACCTTTTTAGAAATATATGCTTGGCCTTATTTCTGTATGTCTTCAGAAAAATGAAATGTATCTATTCATAACTTAAAGGCCCTGTTTGTTTGGGGAATTGGAATTTGACTCAAAACCTTATTATCACAAAACTAGGTTTTGAAATCCCAGTTTTGCATCTTGGGGAATTGGAATTTGACTCAAAACCTTATTATCATAAAACCAGGATATGATTTCTAATTCCATCTATTCAGTGGGAAGATGATGCCACTCATTTTTGTGTCGAAACCCAGTTTTTCTTGACAAATCCAGAATTGCAATTGAGAGAAACAAATGTCAGATTCGCAAAAATGGGAAGTGTCACTTCCAATTCCGCCCCAATTTTGTGAAACAAACGGGGCCAAAAGGTGGGGAAACCAACAACCCACATAAAAAGAAAACATGTCACTCAAGGACATAAGATTACGTACATTTATAGGCACCATTATCCAAGGATATGATGCATGGAATGGAAGTACAAAACCCTTACTCGTTGTAATTTTTATTGTGTATTTAATTTTTGTTACTATTTGATTATTTTTAATTATTTATTTTTATATGCAGAATTTTAATATAGTTGAAAAGATTTATATTTTCTCATAAATTTTGAATTTTAGTATATATTTTTTTTTGTTTCTATTTTAGGGCATATGATCAATACAATTACACATTGACAACTGGTACATGCTCCTTATATTTATGTATAGTTAGGTTCATTATTTAATTCTTTACATTTTTATTTATACAGATTTTAAATATTTAATAGTATCTTATTTACATTTATACATGTTTTTTCTATATTTGACATTTATTATGTTCAATATTTAACCCATGTTCAAAAAAATATTTTCTACGTCTATATTAGTTTTCCCTTGTGAGGTAGATCAATCTTCTAGAGAGCTTTATTATGTCTCATGTGAAACTAAGCCTTCAATTTCAAATTTTAATATTGAATTTTTTATTTCTTACCATGAGTTGATTTAGTTCAATTTTATGAAATGTATTGCAATACAAAGGTATCTAAAGGAAATTTCCTTGTGAAGTTTTGAAATGAGTAGGACCAATAGAAGTGGTAGAGTTGCATTAGGATTTAGAGTGGTCTTTGAGGAAGTGGGCTTAAAGGATTATGAGGATAATTATTCAAAAGTAGCTATCAATTTAACTAGTGTGGAAATGGGATACAATGGGTGTAAGACCTTTCCTTGCATCTCAGTTTGGGATGGGTGTGGGTCACATATTTATTCCCTATCACACACACTTTTCTTTTGTTTCTTACCCTTGTTTAAATTTTGATCCTTACTTGTTAATGGTGTTTTGTTTGTTTCTTGTCTAGATTAGTCTTTGTGGCTAAGGATATTAGCATGGTGGAAGGATGATTCTTCCCTTGGGTTTAAGGCCTTTGATTTAGACATTGATAGTATTAGCCTTAATTTTGGGTGATTTTACATTGATATTAGGATGAAGACGAAAGATATAGAAGGGCTTTAGGTCGCTACTTTATTTTCCTATAAGGAGGCTTCTGCCTCCCTTTGTTTGGTTGAATTTTTCTCTGTGTTCTATAATAATGGGTTTTGTTTCTATTTTTTTGTCTCTGCAAGCATACATCTAGGTCATATTTTTGGTGCCTTACCCTAGGGGATCTTTCTTTTGTTTCCTATAGGATTTATAATCCAACAATTTTCTTTGTTGTTGTAGTGGAGTAAATTTGACCCCACAAAAAGGAAACTATGTTCCTTTTGGAGAAAATTTTACAACACAAATTTCTATACCTCCAAATAGATAAATTAGTGAAGGTGCCTTATTAAAGATTGTTGGTGTAATTAAATATTAAATAATTACACTTTTCTTAACCTTACTTAGGATAATGCATAAATAGCAGTTTGTATATGAGACACTTAGGGGTTTGTACCTTCTTTAGCACATGGTATAGGAGAAATTCTAGTTTAGGTGGTGATAGTTATTATCAAATTCCTCTTTATGTTTTTTTCCACCTTTTGTGCACTTATCACATTATCATCCAACACATGTTGCACATGCTTCACTGCATGATGGAGGATGATCCACCTTTGATAGACATGTGATTCCATTATGTGTGGGTAATAAGCTATCTTCTCCTTCCTTTTAGCACTTGCAAAATTTTGCATGGTTCCAAGCTATCTTTCCTTGCCTCTATAATTTGTTTGGCCTATGGCCAAACACCCTAAGTCCTATAGAGTTATTCTTCATGCTAAACCCTAAACCCTCAAGACCTGTTCTATTCTCTCACTACTTTTCACCAAGTCACTTAGAAACTTTTAAGTCATGTGTTCTTTTACTTTACTTCCATTACGCAATCTCCCAACCAAGATCAAATATTCCTTTTCCTTTGGAGATTACGTGCTCATTATTAATCTGTCCATCAACTTTTTCTAATCATGTGGTTGGTGGTTCTTTTTCTAATCGAGCAGTTGGCGCCAAGTCACTAGATCAAGTTGAAGTTTTTATTTAGCGATCTAGCGAGGACCGTCAATCTAGATCTTAACATATGGCTTGTGTGTGATCTCAAAATGTAACCATAGTCAAGATAGGCATTGGGAAATTTAGAGAAACCTTTATCTCTGAATCTCATGATTCAACCATGGTAACGACAAGGTTTACATTTTCCCTTGGTTGTGTAATCAAAAAATGCACCTGTGCTTAACTGAATTTATCTCGAGACTTGGAGAGGATTGTAGATCAATTTTGAGATCAACGATTGGCACTAGATCTCCTAATGAAATGGTCAAGTCAATGATGATTCTAGGATTCAACGTAGATCATTGATCATGTTTCAATCCTATAGCTAGTGCTTAATCTCAAAATATACTAAAGGTTTAAAGAACTATTCAGAGACTTGGAGACAATATTGTCACTGAATCTCCAAACTAAACTGTTGTCAAGAAAAGTAGGTTAGATTTGTTTTGAGTTTGCACAGACATGACCTAGGCTATTCATAAGAGAAAAGATCAAGGGTTGGTGCTAGATTGCTAGATAAAGTCAAGAAGTCAACATACATTCAGCAACAATGTAAAATGTAGGCAGGTTTGAAGAGATCATATGGTCAGTGTAAAGCCTTGATGAAAAGATAATCACAATATAGTGTTTGAGGCAATGCACCTGTGCGACACCTGGAAGAATTAGATCTTGAGCCTTTGTAACTTAAAAATATCAATGAATGTTTTTTAAAGTTGAAAAGGTATCTAATCTCAGCCATCCAACTCATTTTTGGCGCCACCTGTGACTGTGGTAACTATATTTCAAATATTTAAATCTTTATCTCAGAAGGTTTCATTGTGGTGGACTGATATTTTATCGTAGAGCCATTAATGCTGAGATCTAATCTTATGGGTCAACTTTTCACAGCTGTTGAACATGGTAGGGCTTGAAGTATGATATGGAATGATGTATTTATGTCTATAATTGACAAATAGGGGTTTATTATCAGATGGATAAATGAATTTAATGACGTTGGCATTTTTTGCATTTATAATTGAGCTTCTTTCCACACCATGCCTTGGAATTTCTTGCACCTCATAATACTGTGCTTACATCGATGGACTAGGGAAATCAATTTTAGATTAAATTTGCATAGATTGAATAAAAAGACAGGGTCTCAACTTGATGACAAAATTGAATGCTTGCATTAATTGGTTGTAAACCCTAACCCTAAATGGTTTGTAGCTTGGTGCATTCTTGTTCCTATAAATGAATATTCAAGACCATTTCAAAAGCGCTGGAAAATTGGGAAAGTAAAAAATATAGTAGATGTCTTTCATATTGTATTGGGACATAATAGAAAGTTCTATGATCCTTTGCATATTGTCTTATTTCGTATTTCCTTTTCATATTGTTGCGGAAACAAGATTTAATCATACTTAATATACGTCTTCTCAAACTTTAAGTCTCTCCATTGTGTTTTTGTTGAGTTGTAAGTTTTTTGGCTTATTGTATTAGTTCTGCTTATGCATATGTGTATTCCACAAGTCTTTGATCTTAGATAAAATTAAAATGCTTTGGATATTACATTGATTCTATTGGATTATCTACTTAAGGATTTTGTAGTGTGTAGTCTGAGAGATTTTTTGTTTATGGCTTTGAATCTATACCAAGAGGTTGTTTTAGTTTCAGTATTGTAGTTAGGAGTTTTCCCAATGGATAGGTTTAGCTATATTCTATCACTAAACTTAAATCAAACTTATTAATGAATTCTTTACATTTACAATTATTTTTGTTATCCCACCATGGTAATGGAGAGTCAATGAATGCTTGGTTGGAATTTAGTACTTTCTTATCATTATCTATTGTTCAAATCCAGAAGTAGAAGATAATGTAAAGAGTTGAGTTTTGTCTTGATTAGGTGTACTTGCCTTGGTTTTGCAAAGCCATAAGTGCAGAGGGTATTCTTGCCCCAATAGTTGGTCCAATTATCTTATAGAGCTTTCACACTTGGTGCTAACCACTCCTAATATCAGTCTCAAGAAATAGTGGTTTCTTCTCAAAGAGTAACAATTTTAAACACCAATAAGATGGCAACTCTACTGGGGACAGAGATGTAAAAATCTTGCTAAAATTTTCAAGGAACATCTAGTAGTCTACTATTCATATTATTTAAACCATCCAAGTCACCAACAAGATGGTGATGCTACTGGGGAGATTCATGTGCCAAAGGTTATAGATTCATGATTTTCAAAGAGATGTTCCTCATGTTTATAAGAGTGAGTCTCTTTTTTGTGTCTGTCATTGCATATTGTCTAAAATTCCTATTTCTAAAAGTGATACAAATACTATCTCACATGTGGTAAGTGGCAACTCCAAGTTCTTTGATTTGCATCAGTGTGCATGATTGAAGAAAGACTACAAAGAAGAGGAGGACTTGGAGTAAAGAGGTAATAGATGTTTGGACTCATTTGATTGTTAGCATAGCCAAGAGAGGAATTAATAAGACACCCTATATTGGGGCTATCTTGTAAGTTTCTAATTAAAGAAGGTCAGAGTTGGGAAAGAGATCTCAACTAAATATTTGTCCTCTCCAAAGAGGTGGCGGCTCTATGAAGTTTTGAAGGTGATTTGGAGGTGAGTTCAAATCAAATAATTTTGCAGCAGCTTCATCATATCCTAGGTATTTTATTTTCATTGGATAGTCTTTTGTTCCATGATAATTAGTTATAAAATTTTCCCTATTAAGTGGTCAACACTAATTGAGAGGGAAGAGAGAGACAGTTTGTAACTTATCCTGCCTAATAAGATGACACAACTATATAGAGGTAGCTTGTGTTGGGCTATAAATTTTGAAGGCATCCCTCGATACCCAAATATTTTTCCATCAGAGATCAAAGATTACTTACTTATGTTCGATCGTATGGGTGAGCGATCGATTGATGCAAATTTATAGGAGTTTTTAAAGTTATTTGGGGACTATAAAATCATGCATGAGGATGTACTAATGAAGCTTTTTGTTCAATATCTAGTTGTGGATGCTAGGGATTGGGCTAAAGGATTACCTGATGGCTTGATAGGGTCTATAGCTACACTGGAAGATTGTTTTAGTAAGCAATATAGTGACATAGAGGACAATATTTCTTCTACTGCATCTAGATCTGAGGAGTCTACATCAGATTTTGATTTTGATGAGGAGTATCTTGATGAGGATCAAATGTTTCAAAAACAAGCTATTTTGCTTCTATGAAGATGGATGGAAAGAAAAGTAGGAGAATCTGCACTTTTTTTTTATAAACTATTTTCTACTCAAATAAGGGGCTATAATATTCATTTTTATCCATAGGAAGAGGTCTGGGTTAATATGTTTTTAGAACTTTGTCAAGGAAGAAAATTTTGAGTTAACTAAGAAGTAAATGAAGGATATTGACGATCTTGAATTTAAGGCTATTTAACATAAGATAGATCAATACACCAAAAGGAATTGCATATTGTATTTAAGGAGCAAGGTAGGAAGGATAAAGGATGAATCAACATTGGAATTTTATAAAGAAAAAATGATGTATATGATGAGTTTCCTAAGGGATATGTTTAGCTTCCAATATTTACATATGCTAGTTTATTTTTGAAACTTTTATCCCCTAGGTAAATTCATTTGTCATCTTCCACAAGAAAATAATATCTTAAGTGTATCAGGAGGTGGATAGAATCAATTAAACAATCTGAATCTGATGCTAACTATAGTCATGCTAATAATAAAGCTAATAGACATCAAGATTTTGCAGATGAACTTATAGTTGACAGTTTTCTTGCTTAGAGTATAGTTTTTTATTCTTAGCATAATGATGCAGATGTCTTATCTCAGTCTGAGGATAACATATGAAAAGAACAAGAGGATCTTTTTGATGAAGAGGTAAGTTTCATTGATAATTTTTTTGATGACAGTGACATCAATCCTCAAATTTCAAACCAATTTTTTGATATTGAAGATCCTAAATTTGAGGTTTCACATGAGGTTGTACCTAGTAATAATGTCATTGATAATAAGAGAAACCAAGATTATATAGATGTGTCTGCTATATCTTCTGAACATGAAATTAATGATCCTTCTCAATATGAAATAGATGATGTGTGTAATTAATAGGATGATAGTGATTTAATAAATGAAGATGGTGATAGTGAGTACATATCTGAGGTGAGTGTAAATGATGGCAATGGTTCACTTCATATTGAACAAGTCTCAGAGTTGTTGTCTTATGAATATCTCATATTTTTAGGGAAGGGTAGCTATGAATCCCTACAACCCACACACATTGAGTTTGACAAGGAATGTGTATCATATGGTCAAGATTTTGATACATATATTTTTTATTCTCCTTGTACTTCTATCTCACTATGCTACAAAAATATTGAGTATAACCTTTTAGATAATGAGAGTATCAGTATTTGTTCACATTCAATAGATGAAGAGACTCTAGATATGATGTTTAGCATTGACTAGAATAGTTGTGTTGATTATGAATCTTTTTTTGATTCTAAATCATTCAATGAACCATTTCATGATGAACTTTCCATTGCTCAACATATGCTATTATATGATGAATGTGTTGATATGTGTCCTCCCTCCAATAGACAAGTTAGTGGTTTGTATAAAGATGATATTTTGTAGGTGAATTATTTAGAGAATTTTGATATAGATATGCAAACCACTGACAAGATTGGTAATGATAATTCTTTTGAAGAGAAGAATGTGGATCATGACATGGAATGTCCATGTTCTAGTAATGATGGTCCTGAATCTTGTTCTATTTGTTATCCTAATATGTCTCTTCTTACAAAAGGTAAAATACTTTGTAGGTGATCATTGATGTTTATGATGAGCCTAACTTTGTTGTTTCTCAAATAGTTGTTTCCTATCCTTCGGAGAGTGGGCTAGATCATGTCCCAAGTGATGAATGTCCTCAATGTTTGCATGAAGTTTTGTATGATGATTTTTCCTTTGATATGCAAACAATTGAGGCAAGTAGATCCAATAATGTTTCCAACATGATAGAGAGTGAATGTTTTCCTTAGCTGGATGATGATACTCAAAGATGTGGCATTACTTAAATAATACTGATCAAAATTGGATTGGGCTAGATTTCTTTTTATCTCATGAATGCAAATGCAAATTCCACATATTTTACATTTCCCAGATTTGTCTAATTCCCAACTAAGCTCTAATGCTGAATGTGTTGATTTTCCTTTTGATGAGAAAATGATACCCGATAGTAGGTCAGATCAGACAGATGAAAGTGAATGTTTCAGTTTTGTTCAAGATCAGGGAGAAATTTTTTTTGTCTATGATAGGGGTGAACTAGATCAGATAATTGGTGATGGTCACAGACTGTTAGGACTGATTTGACTCCTTTAGATGAGTAAATAAGGTGGAAGAGCTGATTTCTTCTCTGTTGCAAGTTTGTACATATTTTTTTCTGTGTGTTTCTATTTTAGGCTAGGTTTCCTATTTTATAGGTGGTGGACTTATCTGAGAAACCCTAAATCCATGCTATGACTATAAGAGGTATACATACCTAGATGCAGCCACTGTTAGCACTTGCAAAAAATTTCATGGTTCCAAGCTTTCTTTCCTTTCCTCTACAACTATTTGTAGCCTTTGGCCTAAAACCCTAAGTCTTGTTGAGTTATTGTTCATGCTAAACCCTAAACCCTCAAGACATGTTCTATTCTCTCATTACTTTTTTCCAAGTCACTTACATTCTTTTTAAGTCTTGTGCACTTTTACTTTGTGTAAGGTGTAAATTTGGATGGCCTCCTAAATAGAGTTTACACAATAGAGATTCATATATAAAAGAGAGCTATGCCATAATTTAAAAATTTACATTTAATTTGTAATTGATAAGGGATATAGATTTGGAATTCAAAGCAAATATTCATGGACTAAAATACCTACCTCACATCATAGCAGATCTAAAAATACCATTTTTTGAAGCTTGTGTTGAGTTTCTATAAAATCTCAGACCGAGTCTGGAATGGAAACCCAAAGATGATCAAAACCCAGAAACATTTTTCTATTCTGACATAGTTTCAATTTGTACCCTCAAGTCAATGTCACCATTGACCCAAAATCTCTGATTCTAACCTAGGGAAGAATCGACCTAAAAAGTCTCCAACAGGAAATTTGTTTTTGAATCACAAAATTTTTCCAAAAAGGGTATGCAAATCTACACTCTGATCCACTATTTCTGAACCTATAACTCCTGAAACAACACTTGCAAATATCTAAAAAAGAGGGGTTTTGGGGTGGATATGTAGGGTTTTGCCTTAGTCAAACCCCCATTTTGGTGATCTCCACCTCCACAAATAGAAAAATATAGCAGAATGTATGTGTGTGTGTTTCTCTTAGAAAGAGCTTTTGAATGTGTAATGTCAAGATCTAATCCTCTAGATTAAAACCCTAACATGAATTGAAAATGAGAAAGAAATGCATAGATTTGAATATGATAAAGAAATAATACCAAGCCCCCAAGGCTAAAGTATTCCTACCAAACTCACAATCCATAATTTCTACCCCATGATGGTATCTTTTGAATTCTTTAATTTTGAAAATGATGGATCCAAGAAGAAGGAAGAACTCTCTTGCTCCAAAGAAGATCCACAATGGCTTGTCCACAAAAATACTTGTATGTATCAATGCCTCATCATATCTTTTCCTTCTATATCATCTGATTGCTTTCTTGCATGATCATCATATCATAATCTTAATTGCATCATATCATCTTACGATTATCTTTCATGTCCAAATGAAGGCAAAAGAGAGTGTTTATATAGAGATCTCAATATAGACCTCCTAGGGCAATGCAAGGGATCCAAATAAAAAAATTCACCTTAATTATGGTCCAATTATAATAACCAATCAAGTAGGGGATGTATTAATCCAAATATCAATGAAAAAACTTTTGCATCAACACCTAAGGACCTATTTTAAGTTTCAGAAAGCCGAGAAGCTCTAGTTTTAAAAGTGGGGACCACCTCCTAATAGAGGTCAAGGTCGACCTTGACCTTGACCTAAGTTAAGGATGACCTTGACCTTGACCTAGGTCAAGGTCAACCTCAATTCTAACCTAGGTCAGAATTGACCTCAACCGACATTAGAATCAACATCAACCCAGTTCAGAATTGACCTCAACCAAGACCTGAGGTTTTAGGCTAGTCTCATTGGGAAATCTATAGGATTCTTGGGTAAATTGGAGACCTAGGAAGGTGATAAAACACACTAGAATGCTTGATCTAGCCACAAAGGCATAAGAGTGAGTATGATGAAGATTTAGGAGAGGCAATACATAGATTCTACCTAAAAATGGAGTCCTAGAAAGGGAGATTAAGGAGGACCCAAAGGATTGTAACCCTAATATCACCTAGAAATGCAAAATCAAGTGCATGTGCATCCTAAATGCAAATTTAATAGTAAAATGTACTAAATGAGGGTTGTAAACCTACCAAAATAGAAGTGCTTCCATTTTAAGATGATACATTTATCCCCTACTTTAGCCTAGGTATGACACTACGTGAACATGCAAGCTAAAGTAAGAAAACATTTTTAAACTAAAAAGGATATAGCCAAGTACTCAATGTGGAGATCTTGCAAGAAAATGTTAGTATCCACACCCTGTAGCACACAAGGTTAATGAAAATCTATAGAGCACCCAATCCTTACTAAGATGGTTTTGAGAAGTGCATAGAGCCTCTTTTGCCCCCTGTTTTGGCTTAATAATTATGAAAGGTGAAACAAGGTGGTAAACTTAGATCTATATGCTAGATATGTAATTTATTGAATATCCCTTTCCTAAACCATTTAGGAGGATTTAAAATCTTCCTAAACTGATTCAAGAGGTTAGGTATCTTAATCACAATTCCAATTCCACTAATGACACTGAAAACGGAGCTACCAAACTCAAGTTATCATGAAAAGAGTGAGTGCCTATCTAAATGCATGTAAAGGGAGATTTGAATTTGACCTAGGCAAATTCAAACAAAACCCTAATAAAATCCTATTTTAGAGCTATAAATAAGATGAGGAAATGCTTACCTTCTCATTCTTACCATTTGCAGAGCTTGTAAAGAAGGAGCAATATGCCCAAGAGAGAAGAATTTTGAGCGAGTTGCATGGAGGTCATGAGAGAGTGCCTGGCCAGCAGAAAACCACTGCCTGAGGTATATTCCTTGTTTTGATGTTTGTGATTGAGGAATTATTTTTTTTATAGGGAAGGTTGACCTTGACCTAAAATGTTTGAACCTAACCCAGTTATATTGACCTTGACCCTTGAAGGTCGACCATAACTAGGAAGGTCATGTCCTTTCTTGAGATGAGGTTGACCGTGAGCCAAAAAGGTTGACCCTAACCCAGAAAGGTCAACCTTGAGACAAAAAGGTTGACCTTGAGTCTTGACCCAAAAAGGTCAACCTTGACTAGGTCAAGTGAGTATTGCAATGATTTGATGATAGATTATTGATATGTTGTTGTTTGTGCTCAGAGGATCTTGTCTATCTCCAAGAGAGCCCCTTGGGAGGGCTTTTAATGACTATCAAAGAGAACTTGTCCAAGTTACAGAAGGATGAGATATAGCTATTAAGAGATGTGGGATTGTACTTGGTAGTAGTCCTACCATAGATGAGGTTCCATCAGTCCATGATATCAGCCATGATAGAGAGATGGGATGAGGACACTTGTTCCTTCCATCTTCCATCCGGAGAGATCACAATCACACTAGAAGATGTATATAGGATCCTACGACTTCCAATCCAAGGTGAGCCTATTAGACCAAGAGTGCAGCTGGGTCCTCCTAAGGTGTTTTTAGATGGGGAGTATTGTTTGGGAAGAGTACTACAAATTAGGACCCGATCAGATCAGATTTCTCTATTGGCCATACTAGCAGGTCCAACACCCTTGGTATAGAGAGTGACACTATGTATACTCTCTTTTGTTGTATTAACCAACACAAAGGGTACAATTTTCTTAGCACTATTTACCCATCTTGTACGCAGGATGGAGAATGACAGGACTATTTTCTCATGGGGCCGCAACATGTCAGCCCATCTTTACCATGACTTGAGTAAGTTAGTGAAATTTCAGTAGGAAAGTCTTAAAGTATGCACCTTGCTACATGTTTTGATGTTTGAGCATTACACATGTACATAACCATAGGGTTTTGTGGTGATGGTAGATGTGAGAACATTAAGAGATTTTGCATATCCACTAGCAGATATCTGGCAGTACAGAGATACCCTATTTGGGAGGATACACTTTAACCATATACTAGGGATTGATGTGATATAGAGACCATACTATCGGATAACAGAATGGCCAGATACTCGACACCAATTGAGACACTCCTAGCAACAAAAGCGGCTAGAGGGTCCTACTAGTCATGCAGTGATGCCATATTATTATAATAGAGTGATGAGACAGTTTGGTTTGACATAGGAGGTCCCCCGGATAGTACCTCGGTACAAATATCTGATGAGATACTATTAGAGGCCCGGAGCGATACGCTGACCTACAATAGAAGATATTGTAGATAGAGAGATAGATGAGACTGAGGATATAGAGGCAGATCCCAATGTATCCCGTTGAGGTGTGAGTAGAGAGTATATTAGATACTGGAGTCTACAGGGGACCCACCACATCTTTCTTGATGACTACCCTACAGGTGATGTAGGACTTTAAGAGAGGATGCACCAAGGTGGTGACATACTAGAGGTGGAGGAGGAGGATCATATATATGAGGAGGAGCCCATCCCAGAGGGAGATACATGGAGGAGGATAGGGTAGAGGAGAGAGAAGATGATAGATCATATGAGAGAGAAAAGGATATGCCCCTAGGTGGTAGTACAAGTGCAGATGATCAAGCAATCCATGTTGTACCATTGAGATCATGACGACCTCCCCGTGCACATATAGAGACACCACCACATAGATCTAGACATAGCTAGAGAGGAGAGGGTGGTCACTCCATGCTCCCACCACCTAGATACTTTGGCGACACCCAAGAGGGAGATCTAGGTATGATATATGTAATTGATTAGAATGTTTTAAGTAAATGTTTTTCTAGAAGAAGTACTAAAATATAAAAATGTTTGAATTTTGCAGCTAGCATAATGGAGTGGATGAGGTTTGTGTCTGAGGTTCTGAAGGATACTATATGCACCCTAAAATGGTCGCCTAGACTTTGGGCCCCATTTATTATTTTATCAATTTATCAAATTTCTGAATCAATGCTTTGCAATATTTTCAATTCAAATCAATTTCCTTGATCAAATTCAATTAATTCAATTATTCAATTATTTCAATATTTCCTAAGGTTTGATCATTTTTATGTAATTAAAAGATTTAATTTCCTTTTAATTAAAAAAAAATTTCTTATTTAATTAAAAGATTTAATCTCCCTTTTAATTGAATAAAATTTATCTTATTTAATTAAAGTAAATTTCTTCCTTTTAATTAAATAAAATTCCTCTTATTTAATTAAATAAAATTCCTCCCATTTAATTAAATAAAATTCTTCTAATTTATTTAATTGAAAGAAAACCTCTCTTTTAATAAATTAAATAAAAATCCCCACTTAAAGCACTTTATTTGTTGAAAAAGGAAATAAATTAAATAAAAATCCCTTTTTCTTCACATCTTTCTAAGTGGTGGGTTTTTGCCTCTTAATCATAGCCTTTGATTTTTACCTCTTAATCTCAACCATTGATTATTTCTTTTTGCCTCTTAATCTCAACCGTTCACATTCCTATAAAAGGAAATCTCTCCTTCTCATTTGATAATCAATCAATCAATCATCAATCATTCATATTAGGTTTTCATAGTATTGTTATGCTGCATGTTTGGAGAGCAATTTTGGAGGAGCATTTGAGCACATTTTGAGCTTGGATATTGCAACTTCTCTCTTCTTATCTCATTCTTTCTTGCATTCATGGATACTCATGTAGATTAGAATCATGTTTATTTTTATAGATTAATCTTGCATTTGTATTTCCTTTCATAGATTTAGCTATGCATTGTTATCATTTAGATTAATTTCTTTTCATTGCATTGCAATCATATAGAGTAGATCTCATTTTCATGCATTTGAATCTC
>MU226243.1:271810-295217 GCA_018584345.1 Thuja plicata
ATACCTCTTCCATGAAGAATGACACGCCCATTTTTGATGACTATGATGACTATGACTATGATGATGGACAATGTAATGATACCTATATTCCTAAGCATCATCCTCGTGGTACGCTTGTTCTTACTAATGGGGGTTCCCATTGGATAGATTGTGATGGTGACCCATATGATTCTGATTTTTAAAGAGACTTTGATGAGTTTTATGAACAATACTTTGATGATAGATTTGAGGAAGAGAAATCTTTCTATGCTAATTACAAATGTTAATTCTATCCCTCCTCTAAGTATTCTTGAGCTGAAAATAAAGATTTCACTCTCACGCAAGATCATGTCAATGATGAACCTTTGTTTTGTGATGATTCCCTTTCATCCTCTACTTCTTCCAATACTCATACATCTCCTAAATTTGCCAAACCTTCCACGAATCCTTCATCCAATAGAAGTCCTAATGCTTTTCATGCAGTTCCCAATAGTTATCCTCAAGGGCTACCTCTTAAAGAAACTCAAGCTAACCTTCACTTGGCTGCAAATACTTCCAATAATGCTAAACCTAAAGAGCCTAAGCCTTTATATGCTATAATTCCTACTTCATCTAATCCTTCATCATCTCTTCCCAAGTGTCCCATACAATTCCAACATGCTTCCTTGTCCTTAGAAGTGGCTCCATGTCAAGAGGATTCTAAAAATGATAAAGAAAAGATCATAAAGAAAGATCAAGATCAATAAATTTCCATGTATTCTAATCCTCTTTATGATGTCTCTCATCTGTGTCATGGTTCTTTCTATCCCTTACATCCTCCCTCAGTCACTCCACCATGTCTTAAGTCTTCTCCTAAGAAAGATCAAGTTACTACTTACACTGTTGAGCTTATTGACAATCAAAATAACCTTACTACACTTGCACTTTCCAAAGATGATACTTCCATTAAGGTTATAAAAAATGGTATTTTTACTTCCAATGTTGAGCTTATTGAAAATCAAGAGGAAAACTATGCAATTATACTATCCAAAGATCCTTGTCAAGATCAAAGTCTTCCATCTTCTTGTTCTACCACTTCATTTTCGCTTCCACTTTCTACTCTTCCTAAGTCTTTTCAAGCTTCAAACAATCCTATTAAAGAAGCTTCTCCTATTCAAGATGTTCACGATCCTATTGAAAATCCTAATGCTCACTCTAAAGATGCTGATGTCCTTCGTTGTCATATACATGCCGATGAACTTATTGATTATCCTTTTGCATCTTCCATGTCTATCCTTGGACCTCCTCCACCAATAGTAAGGGATTCACATTTTCCTTCCATCTTGGGTCCTTATGTCCCTTCACTTTCCCCTCCTAACTCTCCTAATTCTTCATCCATCTTGGGTCCTTATGTCCCTTCATCTCCTATCTTTCCTTAAGATCAACATAGATGCATACCCTTGAATCCTTTTCATCCATCCACCCATATGCATCAGTCATATTCTTCTTCTTCCTCCACAAGTCCCAAGTCTTTTGGAAGAAACTTGAATGTTCAATACAAGAAAAAGAAGCAATACAAGAATCCATCTAAAGAAGAAGATCACCATGTCTCATCTAATCAACATGGGGGCATAAAGTCAAAAGAGATATCTAAGAAGAAAACTACAAGACAAGTATGGGTTTCAAAATCCATCATTAAAGATATTCTCTCTAAATCATCAAAAAGAAATGAAAAGCCTATGACTATATGGATTCCAAAGTCTCTCTTGAAAGAGTCTCATTATGAGCAACAAGTGAAGTTGACGTTAAATCTTCCAAAGGCTTTTACTTCATCTTCTTCCAAAAACATTCTTTCATTCCATGCGCCTAAACCGCAACCTCTGTTATCCATTCACCATATTCCTTCATGCATTCCTTGATGTATTCCTTCATTCACATTTCTTCCATCCTATTAACACCCTTCAAGGTTTGTATTGATGTTGATCTTGCCTTCCTTTCCATCTACCCTTTCACAATCCTTCCATTCACTATCCTTCTACCTTCTATCCTTTTTCCTCATTTGTCTATTCCTCCTATCTTCCAACCTCACTCCCTTTGCATAAAATCTTATCCTCCATTTTTCTCTTTCGTTTTCCTTTCCCTATCAGCTTCTTTGAGCATATCATTTTGGATTCTTGGCATATCATAGTTTATCCTTTCAAGGAGCATTATCTAAAAATCTTACTTTCTTCCAAAAAATTCAAAAATTCAAAAAAAATTCCAAAAAAAAAGAAAAAGAAAAAAAAAAGGAAAAAGAAATAATTTCATGTTATGGTGAAAACCACTCCCTTGTGGTACCTTGGATAAGTACCGTGATGAAAACTTGCAATCAGGCGTCATGCGTAGTTCTTCTACATCTTTCATCCATTCTGTATTCTCTCTTTGATCTTGACAATGTTGATCTATACACAAACATTTGGGATATCTTGTGAGCTATCTTACGATGATCTTGCTTTTATTCCTTTCATGTTTAGCCTTCATATCTATCTTCCTCCATTCATTTTCTCCTATCACTATCCTTTTCCCCTTTGTTCTTGATCTAATAAAAAAAAAGAAAAAAAGAAAAAATGAAAGAGTAAAACACGGTGCTATGAAGCCTCTTGACATGTCTACACATTTGGACTGCATCCTTTCCTGCTCTTGCATTATGCTTTTGTGACTTATCCTATGCTGGCCTTTCATTGCTTATCCAAATGTTCTTTACATGATGTTTCTTTTTCCCTAGCTTGGGTACTCTTGAGGAGTTTGCCTTTGAGGATTTCTTCCCTTCATTCTCCTTCACTCTCATGTCTTCCATCTCTTCCACTAACTTGCTAATCCCTCTTGTCCTCCACCTTGCTAAGAATTGGGACTGCACAATGTGATCTTGGTTGGGTGCTTGATGCCCATTCTGTCTAGGGGCGTTCTTTGTACATATTTATTGATCCTAAAAAATTCAAAAAAATGATATATGGTCAAAATTCTAAAAATTAGAAAATTAACTGAAAAAATGATCATCTTAGTGAGAACCTGGCAATAGGCACTTTGATGTATCTTCAAAAAAATTATAAATTCCAAAAATAAAAATCAAAAAATCAAAAATTCAAAAATTCAAATTAAATTAGAAAAAGTGCCTTGGTGAAAACTTGGAAACAGGTGCCTTGGTAGCAAAAAATGAAAAAAATTATAAAAAGTCCTAAAAAAAAATGAAAAAATGAAAAATTGTAATAAAATCCAAGTGGTGAAAACCTAGAAACACGCGCTACTTGAGGCCTTTGCACCCCTATTTCTTAGTGCGTGTCCTTGACACTTAGCCTTTCTCCATCATGCCTTGTCCTTGTTGCCTTGGTTTGGAATTGGTCTTTGTTTTTGTCTAGGGGGCATAAATATATTAGCTTTGGTCTCTTGGATGCGTTAGTCTTTAGGACATCTCACAAATGGTGTTTTTTAATACCACCCCAACTATATTTTTCAATACAACCCCTGACATCGATTGTTTTTCAAAACTTATTGGTTTGGTCTTACCCCATTTTGTCATGTGGTCTTACCTACTTGCAAGTATTTGGTCCTTATCCTTGGAACTCAGTATCAATTAACACACTTAAATTTTTAAACGCAACACTTAATGCTTGAGCTATGTTGTGATCTTTTCTTTGTGTGCTGACTGTTATTGATTTTCGTTGAGTGTCCTTGTCTAATAAGTCTCTCTGAGATGCATAGCTAGAGGACTTGGGGCATGGGGCATGTTTTTATTTTCTTCCTACTTTATGCTTCACTATTTTTGCACAACCATTCTGGTGGTCATCCTGGCCTCGATACCTTGATGTGAGCATGGTTTTGCTATATTAAATTGGGTAAGCTAACATCACAGTCATCTTAACCTTTATGTCTTTGATGCTTATGTTAGAATCTTTCCACATTTCAAATCCGATATACATCACATTCATATCTTCATAGTTGCGCTCGTGACTAGTGATAGTTGTGTGATGTTTCTGATATAAATCGCATTCATATCTTCATAGTTGCACTTGTGACTGGTGATTATTGTGTGGTTTTCTAATGTCTGTTAATAATGGCCCAATGATGAAAATAAGCTTCTTTACATTCTTTTATGAATGACGAACACAAGATCCTATGTTTGTTTCTCTATTACAAGTACACCTTTGTATTTTCATGTAGCTTGCATTGTTAGACTTCATGTTAGTTTGCATTTTTTAGGCTGCATTATGAGTTTGAGAGGGTTTCCTTCATCTTTCTTGTGGACTTTTAATCAACTGTGATCACGTTTTGATCTTCATTTCCTTATCTTCTTTCGTGATCTCAATCAAAATTTTCAATCTTAAATAGTTGATTGATTTTAGGGCAAGTTCTCTTTCTTCTCTCCATTTCTTTCCACTTCTTCCAAAACTTCTATCTTCCATTCACTTTCTCCCCAATTCTTTCCTTCTCATTAAATCTTGGGGCATAATGTTTCATGCTTAATGATCTACCTTGGTTTTGTGATCTTTATATCTTTCATCTAACATCAAGAACCTTATCTTTAGTTTGATTTGATCAAATTTATCAATTTTCTATTTCTCCTCTATCTCATTTCGATTTTGATCATGAGGGGGCAGTACCTATCAAACTTCAATCCTTGATTCGACTTTATCAATTATATCAGATTTGCTTGAGATTCTTATCTCTGACATGTCAATTACTTATGTCGGTGTTGACTTTGCCTTTTTCAATTGTGCTTATTTCTACCCTGATGTGTTCCCATTTTGACCACACATCTGTATTGTTTTGTGATCCCATTTTGACCTCACACTTCAACTGCATTCTATGACTACATGTGTTCCCATGTCAACCACACATTTTTCAAAGAGGGGCAAATGCATGCACCCTAAAATGTTCGCCTAGACTTTGGGCCTCATTTATTATTTTATCAATTTATCAAATTTCTGAATCAATGCTTTACAATATTTTCAATTCAAATCAATTTCTTTGATCAAATTCAATTATTCAATTATTTCAATATTTCCTAAGGTTTGATCATTTTTATCTAATTAAAATATTTAATTTCCTTTTAATTAAATAAAAATTTTCTTATTTAATTAAAATATTTAATCTCCCTTTTAATTAAATAAAATTTATCTTATTTAATTAAAGTAAATTCTCCCTTTTAATTAAATAAAATTCCTCGTATTTAATTAAATAAAATTCCTCCCATTTAATTAAATAAAATTCTTCTAATTTATTTAATTGAAAGAAAACCTCTCTTTTAATTAAATAAATAAAAATCCCCACTTAAAGCACTTGACTTGTTGAAAAAGGAAATAAATTAAATAAAAATCCCTTTTTCTTCACATCTTTCTAAGTGGTGGGCTTTTGCCTCTCAATCATAACCTTTGATTTTTGCCTCTTAATCTCAATCATTGATTATTTATTTTTGCCTCTTAATCTCAACCGTTCACATTCCTATAAAAGGAAATCTCTCCTTCTCATTTGATAATCAATCAATCAATCATCAATCATTCATATTAGGTTTTCATAGTATTATTATGCTGCAGGTTTGGAGAGCAATTTTGGAGGAGCATTTGAGCACATTTTGAGCTTGGATATTGCAACTTCTCTCTTCTTGTCTCATTCTTTCTTGCATTCATGGCTACTCATGTAGATTAGAATCATGTTTATTTTCATAGATTACTCTTGCATTTGTATTTCCTTTCATAGATTTAGCTATGCATTGTTATCATTTAGATTAATTTCTTTTCATTGCATTGCAATCATATAGAGTAGATCTCATTTTCATGCATTTGAATCTCTCGTTTCATGGTGTACTTGCATAGGCACAACTAGGTCAATTTGAGGGCCTCTATTTCATATCTTTACACTCCATGACTAGAGAGCTATGGATCCATATTTGAGGCCTCATTCTTGAGAAACCTTGAATGGAATGATTCATAGAATTGTGTCAAAATTTTAGCACACAGATACATGTATATCCTACTGACTACTAGCTAGCAAGAAAGAGTCCCTTATTGTATAGAGAGATCCTGGGAGGCATGCAAAATTTTTTGCATGTGTCTAGCGAGAGCTAAGGTTATGCAAAGAGAAGAGAAATTGATGGATGACCTACAAAGAGCTCAAGAGCATAACTATGAGATGAGCATATCAAGAAGTCATACACGGACTGCCATACCAAGATCTTTAGCCTCACACCATAGAGTAGAAAGAGCTGGGAGCCACCAACCCTCAGAGGATAGAGATAGAGATTGATAGCCATGGCATATGTGCCATATATGTACCAAACTCATGGAAGTTTATATATATATGAAAACTTTTGGTTACCTAGTTAGTTCTATGATTGATTACTTTGTCCTTTCATCAATACATAAAAATTTAACATAAAGAAATAATGAATTGATGTATGAATGTATTCAAATCGTATAACCTACAAAATAGACATAACTATTATATAGGGAATGCATAAATATATGTATAAAATTGATGTTATAGAGATAATAACATTTGAGATGGATAATATTAATAGGTTCCTTAATGGGAACACCATTCATATCAGCAATATTATAAGCACTTGAAGTAAAATCCTCAATTACCAAAAAAGTTCCAAGCCAATTAGGGCTAAATTTCCATTTTTCACTAGGTAAAGCATTCACATTCCTTTGATTTTCATATAAGACTAAATCACCTACAAAAAATGATCATTCAATGACCTTATGATTATGTTTTTTTTGAAGTGACTTATGGTAAGCCTTAATATGCTCCAAAGCATTTATTCATTGTTCATCCAACATTTCTAATTCTTGCAATCATTGTTCCCCGAAAGTATCCTTGTCAATTATCCCATGGAATGAAACATGTAAAGAAGGTATTTCTAATTTTAATGGCATAATAGCATCAGCACCATAAATAAGATTATAAGGAGAAGTACCCATGGAAGTACAGACACTATTCGTATAATCCCATAAAGCATAAATAAGTTGGGTATGCCAGTCTTTTGCATGCTTACTGATTGTTTTCCTTAAGATTTGTTCAATAAATTTGTTTGATGCTTCAGGTCAAGACCATTAGATTTAGGATTTAGGATTCTTGAAATAAGTGTCATTATCTGAAACTATCATTGAAGGAATACCAAATCATGCTATAATATGATTAAGAGTAAAATCACAAATAACATCCGCAGTAGTAGAATGGAGAGGAATAGCCTCTACCCACTTCATAAAGTAATCTATAGCCATGAGGATGTATGTATGTCCTTGAGAAGAAGCTGGTGAGATTTTTTCAATAAGATCAAAACCAAAAATACTAAAAGGTCATAGAGCAACTTGATTACAAAGCTCACGAATAGGAACGTGAATTAAATTACCATGTTGCTGACACTGAGGACACTTATTAACAAATGTAAAAGAATCTTGTCCCATTGTTTTCCAATAATATCCCATTCTAAGAAGTTTCATAACTAAAGATTTCCCACCAAAATGTCCCCCATAAGAACCAGAATGAGCTTCAACTAAAGCTATCAAAACTTTAGTTCTACCAAGACATTTCAATAGCAAACCATTATAAGAATGTTTGTAATGCATAATGCCCAAAATGATATAATGTGCTGCAAGCTTCCTAATACGATTACACATGTTCCTTGTTGCTGATTTAGGAAATGTATTGCCTTTCAAGAAATGAAAGATATGTGAATACCATTCATTCAAATGCAAGCTAAAACAATCAACAGTAACCTTATTAGAAATTACAAGGTATTTAAGAGTGTGTATAGTAAATTGAAATTCTTTGGCATTATTCTCAAAAAAAACCAATGAAGATGCACTTTCCATGGCGTCTGTTGTTTGAAATATAGTATGGGAAAGCAAGATACTAGGAGAGGGGGGGGGTGAATCAGATCTTAAACTTTTATCCTTTAAAACAAAATTGATTCACAACTATGCATAAATATAATTGAACTGTCAACTAGTAGCATTCATGACAGTAAATAAATAACTCAAGACAACAAAATTTTGGTAACCCAGAAATCGAATAAGGGAAAACTAGGGCGGGGATGACACCCACAAAGATCTTCACTATGGCAACAATAAAATGTGCCTGTTAGGGATACAAAGTTTGATCACAATATGTAACCTACCTAGTTAAAGGTCTTCCCGGTTAAGAGCTTTAGATTATTATAATCTACCTTGTAGAAGGATTTAAACTTACAACAAAGTAAGAACTCAGCTAAGAGATTTAGAAAGGTCTATTAGAATCACTCTATTAAGAGATTTCATCTGATACACTAGTTAGAATGTCTCAAGAAATGATCCTTCATTATGCTCTATGATGCTGATAATGGATCTCCTCTTTCTAATACCTTCTCTCATCTAATAATGTGATATGTCTTTACTCTACTATTCACTGCACTTTCATTCTACTAGATCTATGCTTCTTCTATCAACATAACCCTTTATACATCTCTCATGTACGTATACACCTTCTATTTCTCTTACTCGCATACAAACACTATTAGGGTTTAAGAAGCAACATTAATATACTTCATGAATATGGCGATTAAAGATCTAGATCAACAATCAAGATCAAATGCTTCTGCCACTTAGGCATTCTGATTGGCTCCATGCCACACATTGGGACGAAATAATTAATGCATAATTAACTCTGTTGGAATCATTAAATGCATGAACAAGTGGGCCCAAAATATTTTACCTTCAATTTTATGCCATTCCAAACATATATGTCAAAATTGTCTTTCTCGGCATGAACATGATAAACTTTTGCTTGATTTCCAAGTCACTCAGTAATCACTATCTCCTTGGCAATTACTATGCTAGATTGCTCAGCCTATACTAGATAGATCGACCGTAGTGATGACCAACTAACCTGCCTAGATAAATGACTAAGTGTGGGACACTAATGATCAACAAAACTTAGAGAGCAACAATCTCCCCCTTTGATATTAGTGGCAAAAACACACTTATCATTTCTTTACAAATTCACAAAAATTTTCCTAAGTACACAACGTACTCCCCCTAAGATTATACTTCATACTTACATAATATACATGCCATACAAAATATTATGCCTAATTCTACACATCTTTATCCATTTCCTTATCTGATTCCCCCTTGTTTTTGTCACTAATAGCTGCAAGGGTCAAGTTATACTTATCCAAAAATGACTTATGAAGCTATAAAGTTAGTGCAAATGTTGTATCCCAACTATCCTTTACAAACTTCATGACTTGTAACTTAATTTCTAACTCGATGACTAGACTTACCATACTATCTATTGTAGAGAGATGATAATCCCTCTTGACTAATTCATTTGCACCTTTAAGTTATTTCTATATAACCTCCATATGAGGTATTAAGGCAGTTTAAATAGTTATTAACTTTGCTCTAATTCTGCCATCTTAAGCCATAAGCTCAGCTAATCTTCTCTATGTATGAGTCAACTTATCAAAATTTAAGGAGCTAGAACTAGCATCCATACTCAATGTACTCCATGTTGACTTCAAATCTAGTTGTAACTTCTCAATAAGCTATTGGTTATCATTGGTAAAGAATTCTACATCACATAGCTTTTTATACAAGGAATTAACATTGTTTGTAATTCCTTCAAGAATACTAATAAGAGAAGAAAGTTCAACTTGTTTGATATCAATCTCTGTTGATATCTTCTCCAAAACTTTGTTCTCAAATTTTCTCTCAGAATATTGTAGTAACTTCTCATTTTCCTCAACATTTTCATCATTAACTTTCTGAACAATATGGACTAACTATTCCAGTATTGATGTTTGTTCATTTACATCTGTTATATCAAAAGCATTTATAAAAATATCCTTTATCTCACGTAATACTTGCTTTTGTTAGTGTTCCCTCTCCAGTTCCTCTTGTTTCTTTTTCCTCTTCAAAAGGTCTTGGAGAGTCTAAATCTACTCATATGTCAAGTTGTCGATATCCCATTTAGGAATCAAAATCACTTCATCCAAAGTGACACTTGGACTAGGTGACTTCCTCTTATGTGATTTCTTCCTTTTGAGTTTTGAAGAGATGATGCTCATCTTGGTTATAGTGATATCTTTACCTTTGTCAATATTAAATTCACTTTCTACCTTCATCTGAGTTAAGATTACCTGTTGATCAGGTACACTTCCTATTTTAGGTGCATTGGGAGTAGATGATGTAGAGTGTGGTAGATCAACCAACACTTGTATAGCCTCTTGTTCTATGGGATTGTCTACAATTTCTTCCATCTTATCTTCACTCCCTAAAACTATTTGTACAACCTCTAAAATAGGTGGATTTGTATTGATTACCTCCTTTTCTCCTTCTTTCTCTGTTTTGGCCTTAGTTGCCTAAATAAGCGATTGAATACTTGTGTTTGCCAACTCATTCTGATCCTTGGAATCCACATTATTTCCTTCACCAAGTGCAGTGTTAATTGGACTATCCATTGTCAAGTCTGTAACTTGCACATCACTTGTTTACTCTTAGGTTTTAGTTTTAGTTTCTTGTTGATCTATAGCAGTTTCAGTTTCTTCTTGATCTGTTGCAGTTTCTTTCTCCATTTCCTTTGGCTCTGAGTTGTCTCCATCTTTCTCATCAACTTTCTTAGCAATTAACCCAAATGTTTCCTTCCATATTCTATTTCCCTATTGTACTACACCTTCAACATCATTCCTCATAATTACATAGGTTCTTTGTTTAGGAATAAATTTCCCTTTATATTGTTCAATAAACTTAGCTATATGTACTTTGTTAAGTCAGGAATGATCTTAGCCAATGTTCCTTCCCTTATTTATCTTTCACTCATCAATGCATATTGCCATTTCTAAGACTAAATATCATATAGTTCAGTAGGAACATTGTCTCCTACCTCTACATGTGTCATTTTGAATGTTCTCATCATATCTATTAAAGCTTCCTGAATCTTATGCTTATTTACTACACTTTGTTTTTTATAGTTTATATATTTGAATCCTACTAAACTTGAATTAATTCTTAGGCTCTTACATACCTCATCAATATTGGTCATTGGTTTATATGATGTTGTAGGTATGTTTCTAGGTACATCTGTATCTGTCTCCTCATCATCTTCAAATTCTAAGTATAGCTTTCTCCTTGGTATTTTCTTAGGAGGTTGGCTCGGCACAACCTTGGTTTCAACTTGTTTCCTCTTCCCGGAGCTTCTCTACCCAACATTCTTATTTTTATATAATTTTTCTATTTGGAAAAGAGATGATGCCCTCATCCTTGGCTGGTTAAGAACATGAGGGGTTTCCTTAGGTTTATATTTTATTTTTTTAGTTTCCTCGGAAACTACTAGCTACTTCTCTTTGTCTTTCACAGTGACCTATTCTTCAAGTTCACTTTCCTCTTCTTCTTCTTCACTAGACATATCTTCTCCATGTCATGTTGACAACCCCAAAGGTGCATCATCTACTTCTTCATCACTCTGAATTCTAACCATCTTCTTTAGATTTTTGACAATTTTCTTCCTCTTTCTCTCCATAGTGCTAGCCTCCAAATCCATACTGATTCTGGACTTATCTTCTTCATAGTTTCCAAAATGTTTCACTATACTGTCAATTTATTTTGGCAATAAAGATGTTATTGATGAAGATATCTCATTAATGTTTACTTCATAATGTAATGGCCTTAGCCAAGATACCCTCGGCACTACTGCTTGCACATAAGTGCAATCTGTGTCTACAAGGAAACAAACATCCTCATAATGTTTTTAAACTAATGAGCTGGGAATTCTACTACTTAACCTCATCTTTTTCTTGAATTCCACAAAATATGTTCGTATAACACTGTCAAAATTATCACCTAATTACTAAATAAAACCTCTAATTTTCTGAGTGATAGGTTTGTCTATTTTCCACACTATGTTTCCAAATGTATGAAAAGTGTTCTGTATGTAGAAAAATATGCAAGTGAGTAGATATCCAAACTTACATACTGAACTATTTTCCCTTCCTATTGAAGAAAGGTTCTTGTCCAATTGCATCAATTGAATCTTGACAAGGTCATATGTATGATCCTTCTTCACAATTTTCCAAGCCTGGTCAACTGCAATGCATGGGACACTATCCAGTTGGCTTGACTGATAGAATTTATGAGCTATAACCCTAACTACAAAATCAAGCTCTAAATCTATAATCGTAGAGATCATCATCCCTTTTTTGTTCCAACAGGCTCCATTGAGTTCTTCTATTTTCTCTTTACTCTGACACTTTATAGTTCTTCTCCCATTTATAATTGGATAACCTGTTACTCGATGAATGATCTTTATTATTGTCTTGACTGGTCCATTCTCTAGCCATATGTTTATATTGTGTATTCAACTCAGAATAATCTGTTGGAAGAACAAGAATGGGAAAGCAAGATACTGAGGGGGGGGGGTGAATCAGATCTTAAAACTTAACGAGTTAAAAGAAATTGATCCACATTCATACATATATGAATTTAACCTAACATCAGATAGCATCAATAACATGAAATGTATAACTCATAACACAAAATTTGGTAACCCAGAAACTCAAATAGGTAAAACTGGGGTGGGGATGACACCCACAAAATCTTCACTACTGCAGCAATAAAGTGTTCCTATTAGGGATACAAGAGTTTGATTGCAACATGCAATCTACCTGGTTAAAGGTCTATTCGGTTAAGAACTAAACATCATAACAATCTACCTTACTAAAGGATTTCAACTTAGAGTAAATTAAACACTCTGCTAAGAGATTTGAAATGGTCTGCTAGAACCACTCTACTAAGAGTTTTCACCTTATACACCTATTAGAATGTTCCAAGTAGTGATCCTTTATTATGCACTTAGATGCTAATGATGGATCTGCTCTTTCCAATACCTTCTATGATCTCTCAATCTGATATGTCTTTACTCTGCTATTCACTTCTTTTTCATTCTTCTTGATCTAGGCTTCTTCTCAAAATGACTTATTTCTCATCTCTCATGAACAACAACCCTTCTTTGTATATCTCTTGCTTTCACACTTCTAATATTTTAAAGGGTTAGAAGCAATCTTATATGTCTTTTCAGATCTAGCAGCGAGATCTAGATCAACGATAGAGATCTACACTTTATGCCTCCAATGCATTCTAATTTCTTGATTGGCTCCATGCCATGCATAGTATAAAACAATTAAATGTGAAATTAACTCAGTAGACAAATATTAAATCCATACAAATGTCAGCCCAAATCTCATACAAGTCGACCTAATTCATTTACATCAAATTTTGAATCAATCCTGACATGTATGCAAAAATTGTTCTACTCGACACTTAACATCTTTGTCACTTGGCACTTAATATTCTACTCAACTCGGCATGATGTAAGTCAGAAACCTAAAACTTGCTTGGCAATGTTGCTCGGCCTTGAATTTTCTGCTCAGCCATAGTGATAACCAACTAAAACTGCCTAAGAAAATGACTAAGTGTAGCACACTAATCATCAACAAAACTTAGGGATTAACGATCTCCCACTTTAATATTAGTTTCAAATATACACTTATCATTTCAATTCATTCCATCCAAAATTTTTCCTAAGTATAAAGTGTACTCCCCCTAGGAATGTACATCATACTACATACAAAATTTACATAGTATACATGGCTTCAAAAAAAAATATTTACAAAGATACCTTGTATTGATTTCCTACTGCAGTATCCTTGTCAGTCCTGTCAGATTCCCCCTTTTTTTTTCACTAATTGTAGGTGGGGTCAAGTTATACTTGTCTAAAAACTATTAATCAATTTCTAAGGTGGATGCAAACGCAAAATCCCAACTCTCCTTGACAAACTTCATAAACTCTATTTTCACTTCTAGCTCAACAACTAGACTTACTAAACTTTCTATAGTGGAGAGATGAGAATCTCTCTTAACCAATTCATTCATAGATGAAATTTATTTCTGAATGACCTCTAGATGAGGCATCACTCTTTTTTTAATAGTAATCAATTTGTTCCTAATCTGAGCATCTTCATCCATTAGCTCGGCTATCCTCCTTTGTACATAAGTCAATCTATTAAAATGTAAGGAGCTAGTGCTAGCATCCATACTCAGTGAACTTCTAGTTGACTTTAAGTCTAGTTGCAATTTCTCTAAAGCCTGTAGATTATCCTTTGTGAAGAATTCAACATTAGATAACCTCTTATACAAAGAATAAACATTTGTTGCAACTGCCTCTAAAATTTCTAGCAGAGAAGAAAGTTCAACCTATTTTACCGCAATCTCTCCTAAGATTTTTGTTAGTACCTTGTTCTCAAATTTCCTCTCAGACCATTGAAACAATTTCTCATAGGCCTCAATCTTGTCATCATTTACCTTTTGCACAATATGAACTAACTATTCAAGAATTGGAGCTTGAGGGTTTTCATCTTCCATGTCAAAAGCTTTTACAAATATGTCTTTGATGTCATGTAACACTTGCTTGTTCTTATGCTCCCTTTTCAGTTCCTCTTGTCTTTTCTTCCTCTTAAGTAGCTCTTGAAGAGTCTCAATCTATTCAGAAGACAAAACATTAGGATCCCATGGTGGAATCACAATAACTTCATCTAATGTGACATCAAGAATCAAAGACTTCTTCCTCATAACTTTTGTCCTCTTGAATTCAGGTGAACTACTGCTCGGCTTTGTTTCTATAATACCTTTTCTAGTTTTAGTAGTAGACACCATTGCAACTTTCAATTCAGTCAAAATTGCCTGTTGATCAGGCATGCCTCCTATTTTAAGTCATGTGGGAGTTGATGATGCAAAATTTGGTAAATCAACCAACACTTGCACTACCTCTTGTTCTTTAGGCTCATTGTTAGTATCTCTTATCTCCTCACTACTATATAGAACTGATTTCACAACCTCTAAAATAGGTGAATGTTGTGCAATTACCTCTTGTTCAATTGTTTTCTCCTTTTCTTCTTCTTTCTGAGCATCTTTATCCTGAGGTTCCTTTTGAGTTCTCTCTTCATCTTCCTATGTACTCTTCTCTTCTTCAACCTTAGTTTCCTTAATAGGTGATTCTATAGTTGAGTCCCTCTACTCATCCTGACCCTCGGCATCTAGATTGCTAGAGTCATTAATTGTCAGATCAATTGGACTGTCAATTGTCAGATCAACAATGTTAACTGTCTCTGTTTGTCCTTGTGCTTCTATTCCAGTCTTCTCAGGCTCAGTAGAAATTTGAACTATTGATTTCTATGGTAGAGGGGTGGATTCAATTTATTTAGATTTCAACTCAGATGTTCCTTCATTAATTTTCTTCTCTTTTGGAGCAATCAATCCAAAAATTTCTTTCCAAATCCTAGTACTCTCAAGTACTATCTGTTCAATATCATTTTTCAAGATAGCATAACCTCCTTATTTAGGAATGAATTTATGCTTATACTCTTCAACAAATTTTTCTCTTTGTTTCTTGGTTAGCTCAGGAATGACTTGAGCTAATGTGCCTTCCCTTATCTATCTTTAAGTTGTGAGTGAAAATTCCCATTTTCCAGATAGAAAATTATATAACTCACTCGACACATTATTTCCTATTGCTATAGGAGCTAACTTGAAATTACACATCCATTCTAGAAGGGCTTCCTGAACCTTATGCTTGTCTTCTACCTTCAATTTTTCATACTTGATAAAATTAAAACTAGATAACCCTATAGAATTTATCAAGTTCTCACATACCTCATTAATATATGTGGGTTTCTTGAATAATGATGTTGGTATGTTTCTAGGTTTATCAATTTCTATCTTTTCTTCATCACCTTTTGGATCCAAATGTAGTTTCCTTCTTGGTCTCTTAACTTGTAGGATCAATGTGCAACCTTTGTTGCAAATTTTGTCTTTGATCCAGAACTACTTTATCCAACCTTCTTTACATAGACTTTTGTTTACTCTACTGGAGATGTGGCAGTAGATGCCCTTATCCTTGCAAGATTTGCAATGGGAGGGGTAACTCTAGGTTTCTCTTTACTCGGCTTGGTTACCTTGGCTACTACTAGTCTCTTTCCTTTTGCCTTAACAGTAATATCTTCTTCAGATTCACTGACTTCTACTTCTTGTTCCTCAGAAACATCTTCTCCTTGTCTAGATATGTCTAGAGGTGCATCCTCTAGTTCACCATCACTCAGCAAGCCAACCATATTTTTTAGATTTTTCACAATCTTTTTCTTCTTTCTCTCCATGGTTCCTGCCTTAAGATTCATTGATTTTTTTGCCTTCACTTCATCATAATTTTTTAATCTTTTTTCTTTAGTATCAATCTCCTTTGCTAGGAGTGCTTTGATAGCTAATGATGTTTCATCAATATTAACTTCATATGGAAATGGATCCAGCCATGATACCCTAGGTGTCACAGCCTGAATATAAGTGTAATCTGTATCAACTAAGAAACATATCTCTTCATAGTGCTTTTCAACAAGTGAATTGGGAATTGTGGTCCTCAACCTCATTCTCTTTTTGAATTCCACAAAATATTTTCCCATAATACTATTGAAATTATTGCCTAATTGCTAAATACATTCACTAATCTATATAGTAATAGGTCTATCTTTCTTCCAAACAATATTTCCTAGTGTAGGAAATGACTTCTGTACATAGAAGAATATACAAACTAGCAAAGAGCCAAAGTTACATGATGAGATTTTTGCTTTTCTAATTGATAGTAAGTTCTTGGCTAGTTGTGTCAATTGCAGCTCAGCAAGGTCATAGGTGTGATTCTTCCTCACTATCTTCCATGCCCAGTCCATGGCTGTGTAGGAAACACTATCTAGTCAACTTGACTGATAGAACTTGTGGGCAATCACTCTCACTCCAAAGTCAAGTTCTAAGTCTTCAATTATAGAGATAGTCATAGATCTATTGTTCTTGTTAGCTCCAGTGTTAGCTATTATCTCTTCTTTACTTTGATCTCTCATAGTTCATTTACCACTGATAACAAGATGTCTAGTTACTCTATGGATAATATCTTTTGTGATCCTAACTGGTCCATTGTCTAGCCACATATGCATATTACGAACTCAAATTAGGACAACATCAATCCATTCATCCTTGAATTCTATCTAAAAATCTAGGGCACGAGTTAACCCTTTGTTGGCTAAATGCTTGAATTCATCTTTTAGAATTCAATTTTCACATAACTTGCTGTAGGATTTCCTGAATTTGTTATCACCCACTTCACCAATTTTAACCATGTAGCAGGATCTAATATCATGAATCAAAAGTACCTTTGGTGGGATCAATGAGAGAGATCCATTCAGATCACTTCAAATTGCACTTTCAGGAATAGCTCAAAATTTTGGTTATGCACTCACACCACTCCTTACTAGCTTAATTTGTTTCAGCTCCTCCTCCATTCCCTTCACTGGTGTGAAAGAAATTGCAGCCATAATCTCTAAAATTAGGGTTCGATAATGAAGAACAGGGTACCTCGGCAACCAACACTTTGCACTATTCAACTTAGGGTTGTCGTTGACACGCTGATTAAATTATCAAAACAAGCTTTACTAATATCAATTCTACAACTTCTTTGATTTCTCTATGAATATTGAAAATTTCAAGGTAAAAATGAATAATAGATTGTTCATCCTTATATAGACTCGAAAGGTCAAGATAGGTAAGCAATAAATATTTTTCCCATTAGGTTAGTGCAAGCCAACTATCATTGGCTTACTAACACAACTTGCATACCACTTGGCTTACCATACTTGGCCATCACAACTTACTCAACCAACCAAATTGACATGTATAGTGTAGATAGCTCTTCTTGACACTTGTTACAAACATGTCCTGGTGCACCTTAACATATGCAGATATGGACTTTGGCACATTTACATATTAGGAACTGATGTAATATTTGAAATTTAAATGTAGTTCCTTACATACCTTTATAGCTCAGTTGGAGATGGTGTGATCACCTGATCCATTGGATTGGGTGACCTCAACTTTAGTGGATTCACTGCTACTCAGCTCTATTTTCCTTACCATGTCTGGTTCATCTGTGCTCTTATTTCTTCAACAGTAGGAGTAGGAACTCTTGTCCTACACTCTCTCTTAGTGTGACCTATCTTCAAACAACTAAAATAGACTAATCTTCCATTCAACCAACTCTTGGATTTCCCTCTGAAATGTGTCTTTAAGAAATCTTCAGGTGCATGTCCATATTCTTCATAGTAATGACAACTATGCCTTGTATTATAATCCCAGTTGTAAGTATTTCCTTTCTTAGATTCTTTTGTTTGTGTCTTTGATGTCCATTGTTGTTTAGCATTGGATCTATAGTATTGTTCTTTATAACCATGTTTCTGACACTTGTAACAATAACCATTAAATCTTGGTTTGGGTGGTGCATCACTTGCTTTAGCCTAGCATTCATGTGCTTTATCTCCAAATTTATTATAATTAAAACAGTAACCATTGAACTTAGGTTTAGGATTAGACTTACCTTTCTTTCTTTAGAAAATGTTTTCTGTATGACCTGGATTTCCATAATAGTGACAAACAGGCTTGTTGTGCTTTGTCTTTTCATTCCTCCTTTCACCATTCTTAGATGATTCTCCTTTAGTAGATGTCTTTGGTTTAGTGTGACCTAATCCAAAAGAATCCTTTGACCTCCTTGATGCTTCCATCAGATTCTCAAAATGAGCCAAAGTTTCATTAGGGTTATTCAACCTTTCCTTCAATTCCTTCTCAAATCTCAAATCATCTCTCAATTGATTGTTCTCAGATCTCAGATTTATCATTTCCATATCTTTCCTACTAATCTCCTAATTTTCAAATAGCAGTTGATTTGCCATGTCAACCTGATTAATTGTCATCATTTTCACATCATGTGTCCTTTCATCAACTCTGATAGTTATCATTCTTTATCTTCTTCTACCATAGCTTTGTCATATTCAGATTTCTTCTTTTGTTCCACTACTTCACATAATCTTACTGTCTGCATTAATTCATCTCTTTTCAAGTTTCTGACTTATTCACATAGTGCATTGTTCTTTTCTAGTAGATCTGCAATTGTTGCATCGCTCTCAGTAGAATCTCCATTCTGAAATAGATTTACAGTGCCATCTTCCTAGTAATGAGTATCATTCATTTTTTTGGCCAAATCTTTCTTAGCTATCAATGATTTCTTCAATTCCAGTCTTACTATCTCAAGATAATGTAATGCTAGCTGAATCTTGATCTTCTGATTCTCAATGACATTACCCAACTTGTAAATCTCCATTTCAAGATCTGTACCCACAAGCTAATTAAAAGCTTTTGTATGTGAACTGCACTCTGATACCAATTGTTGGAAGTACAAGAATGGGAAAGAAAGATACTAAGAGAGGGGGGATGAATCAAATCTCAAAACTTAACCACTTAAAACAAATTGATCCACATTCATACATATATGAATTTAACCTAACATCAGATAGCATCAATAACATGAAATGTATAACTCATAACACAAAATTTGGTAACCCATAAACCCAAATAGGTAAAACTAGGGTGGGGATGACACCCACAAAATCTTCACTACTGCAGCAATAAAGTGTGCCTATTAGGGCTACAAGAGTTTGATTGTAACATGCAATCTACCTAGTTAAAGGTTTGTTCAGTTAAGAACTAAAGATCATTACAAACTACCTTGTTAAAGGATTTCAACTTACAATAAAGTAAGCAAACTGCTAAGAGATTTGAAACAGTCTACTAGAACCACTTTGTTAAGAGATTTCACCTGGTACACCTACTAGAATGTTCCAAGTAGTGATCCTTCATTATGCACTCAGATGATGATGACAGATCTACTCTTTCCAATACCTTATGTGATCTCTCAATTTGATATGTCTTTACTCTGTTATTTACTACTCTGTCATTCTGCTTGATCTAGGCTTCTTCTCAAAATGAATTACTGTTCATCTCTCATGAACAACAATCATTCTGTGTATATCTCTTGCTTTCACACTTCCCATATTTTCTAGGGTTAGAAGCAATCTTATATGTCTTTTTGGATCTGGCAACAAGATCTAGATCAACGATCAAGATCTATAGTTTATGCATCCAATGCATTCTAATTTCTTGATTGGCTCCATGCCATGCATAGCATAAAACAATTAAATGCGAAATTAACTCAGTAGACAAATATTAAACGCGTACAAATGTTGGCCCAAATCTCATACAAGTCAGCCTAAACTGTTTACATCAAAGCTTGAATCAATCCTGACATGTATGCAAAAACTATTCTTCTCAGCACTTAACATCTCTGTCGCTCGACACTTAATATTCTACTTAGTTCGGCATGATGTAACTCGGCAACCTAAAACTTGCTTAATAATGTTGCTCGACCTTAGCTTGGCCACAGTGATAACCAACTAAAAATACCTAAGTAAATGACTAAGTGTAGGTCAGTAATCATCAAAAAAACTTAGGGATTGACATAATCTTGATCCATTCCATTCTGAATTCTGTTAGAAATTCTGGGGCATGAGTTAACCCTCTCTCAGCTAAGTGTTTATGTTCATCTTTTAGGGCTCCGTGTGTGCACAATCTATTTTAAGATGCCCTAAGCTCGTGATCTCTAACTTTACTTATCTTACACATATAACATGACTTGATATCATAGATTATAAGTTCCTTTGGTGGAATTGAAAATAGGGCTCAATTCAAATCACCCTTGATGACACTCTCAGGAACTGCACAAAAATTAGGAGGCACCCAGGTGTCGCTCATTACCAATTTAACATTTAGCAATTCCTTTTCCATTCTCTTCACTGGTGCAAAGGAAGTTACAACCATTTTCTCCAAAAAATAGGGTTTCAAAGATCATGAATAGAGTACCTCGACAAGTAACAAAATCAACACTTTCCACTAAAAGGTTGTTGATGGCACGCTATAGAAATCTTTGAAAAAATTTGCTAAGTTCAAGTTCACAAATGCACAATTGCTCTTATAAAATTCTTAATCTCATGATGAAAATAAATGAAATAGCTCTTTCCTTTATATAGGCTCCAATGGTCAAAACTTAGGTTAGCATTACATTTTCTTTCCATTGAGTGAGTGCCAAATAGTTGTCCTTAGTTGAATCACAAAATTCACTTGCCACTCAGTCGTCAAACAAAACTTACTCAACATACATTAGAAATATACTATTTCTCGGCACCTATAGTGAATTTATAATTTGTATGCTACATAACTCAAAATATGTCCCGATGCATCTTCTTATATGCAGATATGGACTATTGCACTATTATGTGTTAGGAACTGATAAAAGATATGAAATATAAACACAATTCCTTACATACCTTCCTTTTCTTAGTTAGTAATGGTGGGACCACCTGATACATTGGATTGGTTGACCTTGGTTTAAGTAGCTTCACTACTACTCAATTTTTTTTTCCTTACCCATGTCTGGTTCATCTATGCTCTTATTTCCTCAATTGTAGGAGCAGGTACTCTTGTTTTGCAATCTTTCCTAGTATGACCAATTTTCAGACAGTTATAGAAAACTAGGCTTCCATTCATCCAACTCTTAAATTTACCTCTAAATGTGTCTTTATGCAATTTTATAGAACATGTCCATACTCACCAAAATAATGATAGCTATGCTATGTGTCATAACCCTAATTGTAGGTGTTACCCTTTGTTGATGCTTTTTCTTGTGTCTTTGATGTCCATTTTTGTTTAGAATTAGATCTGCAGTCTTGTGCTCTATGTCCAAATTTTTGACAGTTGTAACAATATCCATTGAATCTAGGTGTGGGAGGTGCATTCTTTGCCTTTGCCCAACATTCATGTGCTTGATGCCCAAACTTCTTACAGTTAAAGGACTAACCATTAAACTTAGGTTTAGGATTGGACTTACCATTCTTGCTTCAGCAGATGTTTGATGTGCGTCCTGATTTTCCACAGTGATGAAATATAGGCTTGTTGTTCTTTTTCTTTGCACTCCTCCTTTCACCAGTCTTATATGATTCTCCTTTCTCAATAGATGTATGTTGTTTAGTGCGACCTAATCTAGAATAATCTTTAGATATCCTTGTTGCTTCCATCAAGTGCTCAAAATGAGTCAAGGCTTCATTGGGTTTGTTCAATCTTTCATTCAGTTCTTTCTTAGATCTCAATTCATTTTTTAATTGACTATTTTCAGATTTCAGATTCACAATTTCCATATCTTTCCTACTGATCTCTTGATTTGGAAGTAGTAGTTGATTCACCATGTCAACCTGATTGTTTGTCATCATTTATACTTCATGTGTCCTTTAATCAAGTCTGACAGTCATCTCTCTTTTGTTTTCTTTAGCCATAGCTTTGTCATCTTCAACTTTCTTCTTTTGTTCCACTACTTCACATAGTCTTACTGTTGTTCTCTTTTCAGATTTTTGACTTCTTCACACAATGTATTGTTCCTTTCCAGTAGATCTACAATTGCTGCAGCACTCTCAGTGGAGTTTCTATTTTGAAATAGATTTGTAATGTCATCTTCTTGATAATGAGTATCATTCATTTATTTTTCCAAATCTTTCCTTGCTTGTAAGGACCTCTTTAGTTCTTGTCTTGTAGTTTCAAGCTGATGCAATGCTAGCTAAATTTCAATCTTTTTATTCTCAATGACTTTACCCAACTTGTAAATCTCCATCTCAAGATTTGTACTCTAAAGTTGATTAAAACCTTTTGTAGGAGAAGTGTGCTCTGATACCAATTGTTTGAAATATAGTATGGAAAAGCAAGATAATGAGAGGGGGGGGGTGAACCAGATATTAAACTTTTATCCTTTAAAACAAAACTGACTCACAACCTTGCATAAATATAATTGAACTATCAACTAGTAGCATTCATGATAGTAAATAAATAACTCAAGACAACAAAATTTTGGTAACCCAGAAACCCAATAAGGTAAAACTGGGGTGGGGATGACACCCACAAAGATCTTCACTACTGCAGCAATAAAGTGTGCCTGTTAGGGCTACAAATATTGATCACAATATGTAATCTACTTGGTAAAAGGTTTTCCCGGTTAAGAGATTTAGATCATTACAATCTACCTTGTAAAATTATTTAAACTTACAACAAAGTAAGCATGCGGCTAAGAGATTTAGAAAGGTCTGTTAGAACTACTCTGTTAAGATATTTCACCTAATACACTGGTTAGAATGTCTCAAGAAATGATCCTTCGTTATGCACTCTGATGCTAATAACAAATCTCCTCTTTCCAATACCTTCTTTGATCTAATAATCTAATATGTCTTTACTTTTTTGTTCACCGCTCTTTCATTCTACTAGATCTATGCTTCTTTTATCAGCATAACCCTTTGTACATCTCTCATGTATGCATACACCTTCTTTGTCTCTCACTGGCGCACACATGCGTGCATGTGTGCACACACACACACGCACACACACACACACACACACACACACACACACACACACAC
>MU226243.1:305277-318946 GCA_018584345.1 Thuja plicata
AATCATAAACTTTGATAATATTTATCATAAACTAATGTTACCTTGAGAGTATTAATTGGTTAAAAGTACATTGATTAAATGGGTATGTTGTAATTATAAATTGAACTAGTATTTATTCATTTGAAAACGAATATTGATGTAAACGTCAAATTAAATTTTATATTCATCATTTCCATAAATGGACTACACAATTATAGAATCATATTGGCTTGATATGTACCCTTTTGGCATATGGTTAACCTATTTTTAGAATGACGTAAACTATAACATTCAATTCCTCCTAGATAACCTATAAGCTTTTTAGATCGATTATCGACGATATTGATCGAGAAGATGATCAACGATCTTCTTCGATTATATCAATATCATCTAGCATCATATGGTTTCAACATTGTTGAGGTTGATCGCCAGAGTCTTTTGTGACCACGTCGTTGAATCCTCTTTCCCGCAACTTCAACGTGAAACTTTTTCTCTTTGAAAAAAAATAAAAATTTGTTGGTTGTGTTTTGACCCCAACTTTTGGGCATCACAAAGGCAAAAGAGAGTGTTTATATAGAGATCTCAAGATAGACCTCCGAGGGCAATGCAAGGGACAAAAATTCAAATTTCACCTTGAATTAAGGTCCAATTACAATCACCAATCAAGGAGGGTATGTATTAATACAAATATCAGAGAAAACACTTCTGCATCTGGACTCAGGGACCTATTTTAAGTTTAAGAACCCTACTAAGCTCTAGATTTGAAAGCAGGGACCACCTCTTGATAGAGGTCAAGGTCAACCTTGACCTTGAACTAGGTCAAGGATGACCTCGACTTTGACCTAGGTCAAGGTTGACCTCAATTCTAACCTAGGTTAGATTCAACCTCAACTCAGAACTGAGGTTTTAGGCTGGTCTCCTTGGGAAATTTGCAGGATTCCCAGGTCAACTGGGGACCCATGAAGGTGAGAAAACACACCAAAATGCTAGATAGAGGCACAAAGCCATAAGAGTGAGTATGATGAATATTTAGGAGATCCAATACATAGGTTCTACCTAAAAATGGAGTCATAGAAAGGGAGATTAAGGAGGACCCAAAGGATCCTAACCCTAATTTCACCTAGAAATGTAGAATCAAGTGCATGTGCATCCTAAATGCAAATCTAATATGAAAATATAATGAAAAAAGGTGCTAAACCTACCAAAAAGGAAGTGATTTCATTTTAAGATGATACACTTTTCTTTTGTTGTGCCATCTCCAACCAAGATCAAATATTCCTTTTTATTTGGAGATTATACACACACCATTGATCTTTTCATCTCCTTTTTCTAATCGTGTGGTTGGCCCTCCTTTTTCTAATTGAACAGTTGGTAATGACTCTCTAGATCAAGTTCAAGTTAAAGTTTTTATTCAATGATCTAGTAATGACTATTGATCTAGATCTTATCATATATATTTATCATAATCTCACAATATAACCAGATTCAAGACAAGCATTGGGAGATTTAGAGATACCTTGATCTCTGAATCTTGTGATTTAACCATTGTATGGATAGGGTTTACATTTTTCCTTGGTCACACAATCTCCAAATTCACCTATGGTTAAGTGAATTCTCCTGAGACTTGGTAAAGATCATAGATAAGGTTTGAGATAAATGGGTGGTGCTAGATCTTGTAATGAAATGGTCAATTCAACAATGATTATAAGATTTTGTGTAGATCATCGATCATGTTTAAATCCTATGGCTAACGCTTAATCTCAGAATAAACTCTAGGTTTAAAGAACTATTTAGAGACTTGGAGACAATGTTGTTGATGAATCTATTGATTAAACTATGGTCAAGATAAGTAAGCCAGGTTTAGTTTAGAGATGATGTGGACATGATCTAGATTGTTCATCAAAGAAAAGATCAAGGGTTAGTACCAGATTGCTAGATAAAGTCAAGAAGTCAACATACATTTAGAGATAATATAATGAAGGTAAAGTGTAGGTAGGCTTGAAGAGATTGTATGACCAATGTAAAGCGTTGATGGAAATATGATTGCAAGATAGTTGTCAAGGCAATGCACTTGTGTGACACCTGGTAGAATCAGATCCTAAGCCTAGGTAACTTAAAAAGATCAAAGAATGTGTTTTAAAAATGAAAAGGTTTTTAATCTAAGTCATCCAATTAATTTTTCATGCCACCTGTGACCATTTTAAGTAGATTTACAATATTTAAATCTTTATCTCTGAAGGTTTTTTGGTGGCAGACTGATATTTTATCTCAGAGCCATTAATGTTGAGATCTGATCTTATGGGTCAACTTTGCACATCTATTAAACAAGGTAGGGCTTGAAGTATGATATGGAAAGATGCATTTATGTCTAGAATTGATAGATAAGGGTTTCTTATGAGATGGATAAATGCATGTATCGGTGCTAGTTTTTTTGGCATTTATAATTGAGATGCTTTCTGTGTCATGCCTTAGAATTTATTTCACCTTAGAATACTGTGCTCAATTCCATGGACTAGGAAAATCAATTTCAGATCAGATTCACATAGATTGAAGAGAGAGATAAGATCTCAACTTGATTACAGGATTGAATTCTTGCATTAATTGGTTTTAAACCCTAACCCTAAATGGTCTAAAGCTCATTGCGTTCATGTTCCTATAAAGGAATATTCAAGACTATTTAGAAAGGGCTAGAAAATTAGGAAAGTAAAAAGCTTTAGGCTTGTATTTGTTTCCAGTGTAGGATATAACAAATGTCTTTCAAATTGTATTGAGATAGAATAAAGAGGTGAATGTTCCTTTGCATATTATCTTATTTTGTATTTCCTTTTCATATTGTCATGGAAACAAGATTTCATCATACTTAATATAAGTCTTCTCATATTTTAAGTCTCTCCTTTGTGTTATTTGTTGAGTTATAAGTTTTTTGGCTTACTATATGAGTTATAGTTATGCATATGTGTATTCCAAAAGTCTTTGATCTTAGATCAAATTAAAATGCTTTGGATATTACATTGTTTCTATTGGATTATCTACTTAAATTTCTTGTAGTGCGTTGTCTGAGAGATTTTATGTTTATGGCTTTGAACCTATACTAAGAGGCTGTCTCAGTTTCAATATTGTATTTAGGATTTTACATAATGGATAAGATAGTGATCAAAAACTAGTATATTCTATGGAGATATATGTCTGATAGGTTTGGCTATATTTTGTCCCTAAACTTAAATCAAACTCATTACTGAATTCTTTACATTTAAAGTTGTTTTTGTTATCCCACCATGGTAATGGAGAGTTAATAAATGCTTGGTTGGCATTTAGTACTTTCTAATCATTATCTGTTGTTCAAATCTAGAAGTAGAAGATATTGTAAAGAGTTGAGTTTTGTCTGGATTAGGTGTACCTGCCCTAGTTTTGTAGACACAAAAGTGTAGAGGGTAGTCTTGTCCCTATATGTTGTCCAATTATGTTACAGATCTTTCACACTTGGAGCTAACCACTCCTAATATCAATCTTAAGATATATTGATTGCTTCTCAAAGCATAACAGCTTTAAACACCAACACTTATAATAGTCTCTTATTGTGTTTCCTATATAAGCAGGCACATCTACAGTGTATATCATTAAGATCTAGTTGAGTTAATCCATTGTTATGGTATTGATTCGGTTGATCATATTATCTTTTATCTTTTTTGGCTTAATTATATTGATGAGAATATAGTTTATTCTTGTTTATCGTCTCTCTTTTTTGTGCTATTCATTAGGCTCTAGATCCTGGGTTGTTTCCTTAGGAAAATTGTTACATGGCATCAAATAAATTCTTACATGGTATACAAGCTATAAAGTTTCCATTTGTAGGCATTCTGACTCTTGCCATAACCTCTTACCGTACCAAGGGTGTGGCCAATGTCAGCACTCCTTACATGTTTATTACATTTTTTTTCTATAAGTTTCTTAGTAAAAAATTAATTTTTAATATGTTTATTTTTTATTTTTTAGTAAATCATAAATTAATTTTTATCATGTTATTTTAAATGATAAAAAATACTCTTTTTTAAATTTATTGATTTTTTAAGTCTTTTAATAATTTTTTTTTCTTTTTGTAATAATATTTATTTCAGATATTAATAAATATTTTTACTAAAATTTATGACTTTTTTGAAAATAAAATTTTAAACAAGTATGCCAATTGGAAATACATTTTTTGCTAGTCACCCCATACCTATTATGTAGCATACTTCAATCAATAGCTAGCGGGGGGTGGGGGAAATTTTTCTCTTGATATCTTGTCAATATTCTAATCAAACATAACTTCTATAGTATTTGACATGGCATCTTTGGTAGCATCATCTTCATGTTTTGAAATTTGCATAGTTATTTCAATTTGATGCTCTTATATGAGAAATATTCTACATATGGTATAATAAAGTGCTACACATCTTTGTAATTTCTCATTGATGACATATTTAATGTATTCCTCCTATACTTACATTAGGAGTTATCTCGTGATACTTGGTGCATGGTTCTAGAGGAGACTCTGATTGTACACATTTTTCCATTGGTGGTGAATGAATCCACTTGTGACATTTGATTGGACCAATCTTCTATTTTGCAGTATGTACTTGATGCTCATGTAATTTTCATCATGTCTAATCTTCATCATGTTTTGGATTAGAGAAAAATTAGTTTTTCAAGGGACCCCACAACCCTTTACAACTTCATGAAAGATAAAACATTAAAGAGCCCGAAAAATAACAGACTCCAAAAGCTGCAGTCACCCAGCAAAAAAACCAGCAAAGACCAGAAAAGACCCCAGAACAAACGAAAACAAAAAAAAAAATATTGGATTGCACCTACATCATATTCTCAATGATTTTCTCAACTTCTTCCCCAATGTTAGACATATTCTCTACAATCTATCACAAAAATGATAGATCCTTAGAAGCAACGATTTCCTTCTTATTCAAACTAACCCTTGTGCACTTACCTGACCCATAAGGCATGACATTGTTGTCATCAAAATCCCTATCCAAATCAATAACAGCTTTTGAGGGGCCATTCCCTTCAAGGTAGTTGACAAGGGAATTCAAATTCTTTGGTGATATCACCATGCCCTCATGGTAAAATAGGAGTATTTTCCTCAATGTTTCTGCACCATTTTCCACCTTATTGGCCAGCTCAGTAATCGTTTGCTCAAAATTGGCTAACCTTCCCTTACCACTAATATCCTCCTCATCCAACATCCTCACCTTTTCCTTCAAAGCCTGATTGGAGATTACCAAGCTCTTAATTTGATCGAAACCCTAGCTATCATACTTCACAGGGTCTCCTTTTAAATAGACATGGCCATCTAGATATTAGATTAATAAAAAGTGACAAGGTTCTTCAAATTCAAATCCACCAAAGTAGGGGAACCCTTCCATGATGATGGGGTCTCATACTCTGAAGAGTCCTTGTAATTAACCAGAGGATTAGTGTAGAAACCCTCACACATTCTGCCAGAAATAGGAGGGGAGGGAGGAATTCTAGCCTCATTTGAAGAAAAGGTCTTCTTGGTCTTATCCTCATACTTAGTGATAGAAATCATAAATTCATACATGGTCTTAGACAATTTATACCGATCATCCTCCAACATACTACCATGAAGATCCATCTAGATACCAATCTCTGATTCTCTATCAAAAATATCCTCCCTATCATGTGCCTCATCATTTACTCTCTCATCATGCTCACAATCAAAATATTCTCCCTTCTCCTTCTTTGATGCCCCTCCCTCTTCCTCTTCTTCCCTTTCTCTATAATCATCCTCACCTTTGTCCTTGATAGTATCCATGCCCTTGTCGTCTTTCCAAAAAGTTTCCTCACCAACTTTCAAATTTGTAGTCATCTTTTGGTCAGAATGAGCGATTGATCTTCATCATGTTGTAGTGAGTGATTCATTGATTATTCTACATCGACATTAGTAACTAGTTTTGTCATAGTTTGGTATTCTTTTTGTGTCATTTTCTCTTCTTTTTTTTTTTCTTTTTTTTTCTGATGGAGGAGTATTTATCATCATCTTAGACCATCACTGCAAGAGATTCAACATTAAGCGGATACTTCATGTTCTATCTTCTTCTCTCTCATTTATCATTGAGAGAATTGTGTGTTTTCATCTATGTTTTAGAGGTAATTTTCCTCCCATGTGGTGTTCTCACTTTGTGAGTGATTGTATTTTCATATTATATATAGGTACCTAACATGGTCTAGTAGCCAATACCCATTTTGTGTTGTAATCTAGTAGTGTGAGTTTAAGTGCATTCTATTAAGTTGCACTTAAGGAGGCACTTTTGGTGTAATTTAATATTCATTAATTATACTTTACTTAGCTTACTTAGGATAATGCATACATATTGGTTTGAACATATGAGACACTTACGATTTTGCACCTTTATTAGCACATGGTGTAGGAAAAATTCCACTTTAGGTTGTGATAGTTGTTATCACATTCTACTTTATGTGTTTTCTCCACCTTTAGTGACTTATCAAATTATCATTCCCCACATGTTTCACATACTTAATTTCATAATGGAGGATGATCCATTTTTGGTCAATGTGTGATTCCATCTTGTTTAGGCAATAAGTTTTCCTCTCCTAATCATGGTCTCTTATTATCTTTCCTATATATAAGAAATAACATCTACATTGTATATCATTGAATTCTAGTTGAGTCAATCCATCAATTATGGTATTTATCCTATTGACCATATTATCTTTTATCTTTTTTGGTTAATCATATTGATGAGTATAAATTTATCCGTGTCCATCTTCTCTATCTTGTTCGTGCTATTCATTGGGATCTAGATTTGTGGTTGTTGCCTTAAGAAAATTATTACATGGTATCAGAGAAATTCTTACAAAGATAAAGAAAAAAATATTTTATTTACTAAAATGATAAGCATATATAATAGGGTTTTTTCATCCCAAATTTGAGAATCTCACCTAAGGACACTAGTGCTACATGTTATTGCCTCCATGGTGCATTGTAGTCCTACATACACCAATATAGAAAGTGCACAAAATCTACCTAGAAAACCCAACTCTTTTCTTCAAATAACTTGTCAAAATTAGAAATAAAAAATATAGTTAAAAATATTAGAAACAAATTAAAATGAAATGCATAAGAATATTAGAAACAAACAAATGAGAAAAAATGTTTGGATTTGAATTCTTGCAATAAAAATACACACACAAATGAGAAAAAATGTTTGGGGATAGTTGGATACTTTCCTTATTCAATCCCTATTTGTGTGTTTCTACCTCCACAATAACTAGATAGATAGATAGGTCAAAATAGAAGTAGACAAACGATATAATATATAAGCGATGTGACAAATCCAAAGATCCTCAATGTTACAAGAGAGATAGAAATATATTACATGATAGACTTGAGAAAGCCAAAGAACTATAGATATCACTATGAGAGAGTAATGTATTAAATTAGGGATTGTTGTAGAAAAATAAGAGAGAATATGTAAGTATTATAAGAAAGATTTGAGAGAAACCAAGATGCATTGGATGATGTGAAAAAATAATTTAAGATAGAATAGATAAGGGAAAAATGTATTATGAGCCATTCTAGAATATTATGATCCATTTTCATTGACTAAGCATAAGCGACAGTAACAGGTGATCCCACAATAGTGTGTCCCACTTTTTGGCCAACTTTGACATAGAGATCAACATTTTGAGAAAAAACTTCATTTTAGAACACCTATTGGCACAAAACTATAAGGAATTTGAAGATGATATAAACTAAGGTATTTTAGAATTTTCTTTCTAGTTTCTAAATATGTTTTTTTTTTTTTATTTATTAAAATTCAATTTTCCTTCTCCTTCGAAAAGTGGTTTGTGTGAAAAAACTGTGATTTTAAGAAGTGACTTTCACTTGGATCAGCATAACTTTTTTTTTTTTTAAATATGATAATGATGTAATTCTTTTGAAATTATATTTGTAACTTCAATATCTAGAGTATGTAATTAGTTTCTTTCATTTTGGGTCAATATTTCATAGTTTATTAAGTTTTAAAGTGACAGTAACTGTAATTTAGACATAAGGTCACTTTGATCACTCTAACTCGAAATGTATATATCGAAATTAATTTTTTGTTTTTTTATATAGAAAGGTAACACAAATACGCTTTTCCTACATATTTTTCATTATTTTTTTTTGTAATTTCCTATTTTTCCTGAAGCCTTGAAGAGATAGGTTGTTGAATCGCCAAAAGGCCTAAGTTTAGTTAAAGTAACATTTCAAAGTGATAACAAACTCAATATGTATTATAATTATATTCATTAGAAATCTTGTTCCAAATCGCATCATTTGGAATCATGTATTTGAGAAAAAAATTTGATTTGGTGCTTGTCACAGGCCTTGAAAGACCAATTTTTAGGACTTGTTTTTTTCAGACAAGAAATTTTCATTTTAGGGGTTTTTGAGAAAAGACCCCCTTCGCATGAAGGGGTCTAAGGGGCTTCCTACAAAGACCCTTTGCACAAAGCCACTTGCATGAAAAGTATGGTGAAAACCATCCCGCCAAAATTTTATCTTGGGTACTCTGCGCAAAGTAGGTCAGTTGTGTTGAATTTTTTTCTTGAAAAATTTAGAACGGTATAACATTAAAGTTTTTTGTGTTCAGTTCTTAACCAAATTGTAGCAAGTAATTCATTTTTTCTATTATTGTTCAATTTTTACAAATGCATTTTGGGAATAAAGATAGTTTTTTCTATTTTTTTCGAAGTCATAATTGTGAAGAGGAGAAATATTATATCAAAGTATTTTTTTTAAGAAAAGAATTTTTATTGCTGATCTTTTGGAAGACATTTTTGAAGAGAATAAATGGGGAACAAGAAGGCAAGACAATGTAAATCTACTAGAAAAAGATCACTTGGTGCTGAACAAAGAAATCATGAAGCTACATTGGAATATTATCATAAAACTAATGAAGGTGAAGGACAAGATAAATTAGGAGGGTCAAGTTAAGTTGAAGAATTGGCCATTAAAGAAGGGTCAAGATCATTCCCTACAGAAGATCAAGCAATTGATGCTGCATAAGGTTTAGCATTACATGCTCCTAGTGGTATGGATGAACATATAAATTTAGCTCAAACTGTAAAGAGAAATATTAATTATAAAACTTAGATCATTTACTTACAATGGATGTAAAAAATTTGAGATCACTTGCTAATGTTCAACCCTTAAGTCTTGCTAAGAAGAGTTCAATGAATATGATAGAAAGAGAAATATTGGCCAAATTTGATAATTTAAAAACACTTGAACAAGCTGAATTGCTTTCAGTTATAATTATAAACATTAAGTTGGAAGGGGAATTAAAATTATTGTGTATAGATGCAACATCAAAAAAGAGAAAATTTATTGACATGCAAACTGATATGATTGAAAATCTTAGGAAAGGTTTGAACTAGGTAGGGAAGCGATCTCAAACTAAAGATAAGACCATTACGAGAAAAGTTATGTTGACATCCATTGTAGGTAATGTTGGAAGTACAATAATGGGAAAGCAATATACTAAGAGGGGGGGGTGAATCAGATCTTCTAACTTAACCACTTAAAAAAAATTGATCCACATTCATACATATATCAATTTAACCTAACATTAGATAGTATCCATAGCAAGAAATATATAACTCATAACACAAAATTTTGGTAGCCTAGAAATCCAAATAGGTAGAACTGGGGTGGGGATGACACCCACAAAATCTTCACTACTCCACCAATAAAGTGGGCCTGTTAGGGCTAGAAGAGTTTGATTACAAAATGCAATCTACCTAGTTAAAGGTCTGTTTGGTTAAGAAATAAAGATCATTACAATCTACCTTATCAAAGGATTTCAACTTAAAGTAAAGTAAGCACTCGGTTAAGAGATTTAAAATGATCTACTAGAACCACTCTGTTAAGAGATTTCACTTGATACACTTGTTAGAATGTTTCAAGTAGTGATCCTTTGTTATGCACTTAGATGCTGATGATGGATCTGCTCTTTCCAATACCTTTTTTGATCTCACAATCTGATATGTCTTTACTCTGCTTTTTCACTGTTATGTTATTTTTCTTGATCTAGGCTTCTCCTCAAACTAACTCACTATTCATCTTTCATGAATACAACAACCCTTCTCTCTCATACTGAATCTCTCTCTCTCTCTCTCTCTATATATATATATATATATATATATATATATATATATATATTTCTTCTAGGGTTAGAATTAATCTTATATGTCTTTACAGATCTGGCAGCGAGATCTAGATCAACGTTTAAGATATACACTTTATGCCTCCAATGCATTCTAATTTCCTAATTGGATCCATGCCACGCATAGTATAAAATAATTAAATTTGAAATTAACTCAGTAGACAAATATTAAATGCATACAAATGTCAGCCAAAATCTCATACAAGTTGGCATAAACTGTTTACATCAAAGTTTGAATCAATCCTAACATGTATGCAAAAACTGTTCTGCTCGGCACTTAACATCTCTGTCGCTTGACACTTAATATTCTACTCAGCTCAACATGATGTAACTCAGCAACCTAAAACTTGCTCAGCAATGTTGTTGAGCCTTGAATGTTTAGCTTGACCACAGTGATAACCAACTAAATCTAGCTCAGCAAATGACTTAGTGTTGGTCACTAATCATCAACAAAACTTAGGGATTAACAATCTCCCCCTTTGATATTAGTGGCAAAAACAAACTTATCATTTCTTTCGATTCATTCCATCCAAAATGTTTCCTAAGTACACAATGTACTCCCCCTAGGAATGTACATCATACTACATACAAAATTTTACATAGTATACATGCCTTCAAAAAAAATATTTACATTTATACCTGTACTGATCTTCTTACGATGTATCCTTATCAGTCCTTTCAGATTCCCTCTTGTTTTTATCACTGATTGTAGGTGGGGTCAAGTTATACTTATCCAAAAACTATTTATGAAGTTGTAAGGTTGATGCAAATGTAGTCTCCCAACTGTCCTTAACAAACTTCATAATCTCTAATTTGACTTCTAGCTCGGCAGCTAGAGTTACTAAACTTTCTGTAGTGTAGAGTTGTGAATTTCTCTTAACCAATTTTTTTGCAGCTGAAAGTTTTTTTTTAATTACCTCCGGATGAGGTATCAGGTTTTTTTGGATAGTAATAAATTTAGTCCTAATCCAACCATCTTCAGCCATGAGCTTAGCTATCCTCCTTTGTGCATTAGTCAATCTGTTAAAATGTAAGGAGCTAGTGCTAGAATCCATACTCAGTGAACTTCCAGTTGAATTTAAGTCTAATTGCAATTTCTCTATGGCCTATAGATTATCCTTTGCAAAGAATTCAACATCACATAACTTCTTATACAAAGAATAAACATTAGTTACAACTTCCTCCAAAATTTGTACAAGAGAAGAAAGTTCAACCCACTTTACCGCAATCTCTCCTAAGATTTTTTCTAGTACTTTGTTCTCAAATTTTCTCTCAGACCATTGCAATAAATTTTCATTAGATTCAATGTTGTCATCATTCACCTTTTACACAATATAAACTAACTCTTCAAGAATAGGAGCTTGAGGTTTGTAATCTTCCATGTCAAAAGATTTTACAAATATATCCTTGATGTCATGTAACATCTACTTTTGCTTCTTCTCTCTTTTCATTTCCTCCTACCTTTTCTTCCTATTGAGTAATTCTTGAAGAGTCTCAATCTATTCATAAGATAAAGCATTGGGATCCCATGGTGGAATCACAATAAATTCATCTAATGTGACATTAGGAGTGAGAGACTTCTTTCTCATGATTTTTCTCCTCTTAAGTTTTGGTGAGATAAAACTCAGCTTTGTTTCCTCAATACCTTTTCTTGTATGAATAGTAGTCACCATTACATTTTCCAATTCAGTCAAAATTTCCTATTGATCAGGCGTACCTCCTATTTTGAGTCTAGTGGGAGTAGAGGATGTCGAGTGTGGTAAACAAACCAACACTTGCACTACCTCTTGCTCCTTAGGTTCATTGTCAATATCCCTCATCTCCTCATCACTATCTAAGACTATTTTCACAACCTCTAAAATAGGTGAATTTTGTGTAATTACCTCTTGTTCATATGTTTTCTCCTTTTCTGCTTCCTTTGGTTCAACTTTATCCTTAGGTTTCTCTTGAGTTCTCTCTTCATCTCCCTCTACACTCTTCTCTCCTTCAGCCTTAGTAGCCTTAATGGGTGATTCTATACTTGTGTCTCTCAGCTCACCCTGACCCTCAACATCCAAATTGCTAGAGTCATCAATTGTGACATCAATTGGACTGTCTATTGTCAGAACAACAATGTTTACTATCTCTATTTTTTCTTTTAGTTTTGCTCCAGTCTTGTCAGTCTTAGTAGAAATTTGTTCTTTTTCTTTCTGTGGTGCAAGGGTGGTTCTAATTTCTTTAGCCTTCGACTCAGATGTTCCTTCACTAGTCTTGTTTTCTTTTGGAGAAATCAATCCAAATATTTCCTTCCAAATCCTAGTACTGTATTGTACTACACTTTCAATATCATTTTTCAAAAAGGCATAACCTCTCTGTTTAGGTATGAATTTATGCTTATACTCCTCAAAACAATTTCTCTCTATTTTTTAGTCAACTTAGGAATGACTTGAGCTAATGTGCCTTCTCAAATCTGTCTCTCAATTTTAAGTGAAAATTCCCATTTGCTAGATACAAAATCATATAACTCACTTAGCACATTATTTCCTATCTCTATAGGAGTTAACTTGAAATTGCACATCATGTCTAGTAGTGCCTCTTGAACTTTGTGCTTATCTTGTAACTTCGATTTCTCATATTTGATAAACTTAAAACCGGATAACCCTACTCAATTTCTTAAATTATCACATACCTCATTAATATAAGTGGGTCTATTGAATGGTGTTGTCGATATATTGCTGGGTTCATCAGTTTCACTATTTTCTTCATCACTTTCTAGATCCAAATGTAGCTTCCTTCTAGGTCTCTTTACCTATAGGCTTGGCACAACCTTTGTTGCAAATTTAGTCTTTGATCTATAACTACTCTCTCCAACCTTCTTCTTTGCATATACATTTGTTTGCACTGCTGGAGATGTAATAGTAAATGCCCTTTTACTTGGACAATTGGCAATGGGAGGGGTAACATTTGGTTTTTCTTGACTCGGCTTAGTTACCTTGGCTATTGTTGGTTTCTTTCCTTTTTCCTTAACATGAATCTCTTCTTTAGATTCACTAACTTCTACTTCTTCTTCTTCAGATACATCTTCTCCTTGTCTAGTAGATATGCCTAGAGGTGCATCCTCTAGTTCCTCATCACTCGGCAAACCAACCATTTTATTCAAATTTTTCACAATCTTTTTCCTCTTTCTCTACATTCCTGCCTTAAGATTCATAGATATCTTAGCCTTAGCTTCATCATAATTTCCAAATCTCTTTTCTTTTGTATCAATATCCTCTTCTAGGAGTGTTGTGATAGCTTCTATTGTTTCATCAATGTTAACTTTGTAAGGATTTAAAATAATTTGCACAATACTTTCCTATAGAGATTAGCGTAGGAAGCTGTTTCCACACCTGAGTTTCCTTACAAGTGGTATCAGAGCTTGATCAACTTTTGATCCTAGTTGTTGGGTAGGGTTTTTTGAGCTG
>MU226243.1:322608-349171 GCA_018584345.1 Thuja plicata
GGAAGATGGAAAGGTAAATTTGGAGAAGGTAGATACTGTGAAGAATGTTGCAGATGCATTAACGAAACCAGTGAGCACTGAGAAGTTCAGATGGTGTTCGGAGTCTATGGGCCTTCTGGCCTATAGCAGTTAGTTCCTGTTATGTTCATGTTGCTCTTACAAGGTGTTCGACTAACTACTTACAAGATTAAAGATTCGTTAACTACTTTAACAAAGATATTGCAACCACATACCATGCATACAGAAAACAGAGAATGACACAATGATATACCCTGGGGAAAACCTTTCGGTAAAAAAGCCCAGCACTCCAAAACCTGCACAATGTATTGATCAAAAACTATTACAGTTACAATACACTTGCAATGCAAGTTCTTTCAGAAGATTTCAAAACCCTTGAAGACAATTCACGGCAGCATAAACCGTTCCAACAATACACTCGCATCATTTATCTTCGCAACCCTAAAAATGCTTATATCATGCGCTTCACTTTTTAGGGCTACTCCTAACGATAACCGTATTAGGGTTTTTACCATTCTCTGAGAAAATAGGAAACCCAAAATTTTTTTGAAGAGTGTACAGTACTCACATTTATCAGTTGCCACATGTCTTCACCTGTCATAGAACCTTCCTGACATAGCTCTTACGTGTCGTAGGAATTCATCATAACCGTTTTAGCCATGATCTCCTTACACAATTCAAGATGCCGACACATCAACATTATTTGCAAGAAATACAGTTTACAAAACAAATAATAAGAATAGGAATTATCCAAGGTTGAGACACCTTATTCCTAACAAACTTCACAGGGAAATGGTTCCATCCATGATACCCTAGGTGTCACATCTTAAATGTATGTGTAATCTGTGTCAACTAGAAAACACATCTCCTCATAGTGCTTTTCCACAAGTGAACTAGGAATTCTAGACCTCAACCTCATTCTCTTTTTGAATTCCACAAAGTAGTTTCCCATAATACTCTTGAAATTATTACCTAATTGCCAACTACATTTACTAATCTGCATAGTAATAGGTCTATCCATCTTAAAAACAATATTTCCCAGTGTAGGAAATGACTTCTGTACATAGAAGAATATGCAAACTAGTAAAGAGCCAAAATTACATGATAATCTTTTAAATTTTTTGATTGATAGTAAGTTCTCAACTAGTTGTTTCATTTGCAGCTCAACAAGGTTGTAGGTGTGATTCTTCTTGACTACCTTCCATGCTTGGTCCACAACTATGTAGGGAACACTATCCAATTAGCTCGACTGATAGAACTTATGTGCAATCACTGTCACTCCAAATTTAAGTTCTAAATATTCAATTGTAGAGATAGTCATACCTCTATTTTTCCTGCCAACTCCAGTGTTAGCTGCTATCTCTTCTTTACTTTGATCTCTCATTGTTCGCTTACCACTAATAACACGATATCCAATTACTCAATGAATAATATCTTTAGTGATCCTAACTGGTTCATTGTCTAGCCACATATGCATATTATGAAATCATCTTATAACAACCTTAATCCATTCAACCTTGAAGTTTGGCAAAAAATCTAGAGCACGAGTTAACCCTTTAATGGCTAAACGCTTGAATTTGTCTTCCAGAACTCCATTTTTGCATAACTTGTTGTAGGATTTCCTCAATTCACTATCACCTACTTCAGCAATTTTAACCATGTAACAAGATCTAACTTCATGGAGCATATGTACCTTTGATGGAATAGATGAGAGGGATCCATTTAGATCACATAAAATTGCACTTTTGAGAGCAACTCAAAAGTTGGGAGCTGCACATGCATCACTTCTTACTAGCTTAATTTGTTTTAGCTACTCCTCCATTCCTTTGACTTGTGTGGAAGAACTTGCAACCATAATCTCTAAAATTAGGGTTCGATAATGAAGAATAGGGTACCTCAGAAAGTAACACTTCACACTGTTCACCTTAGGGTTGCTGACTACCACACTGACAAGATTTTCAAAAAAAACTTTACTAAGATCAATTCCACAACTTCTTCGATCACTCTGTGAATACTGAAAATTGCAAGGTAAAATGAAAAATAAACTATTTGTCCTTATATAGACTTGAAAGGTCAAGGTAGGTAAGCAATAAATATTCTTCCCATTAGGTTAGTGCAAACCAGCTACCATTGGCCTACTAACACAACTTGCATACTACTCAGCTTACAATACTTGACCATCACAAAACTTACTCAGTCAACCAACTCAACACCTATAATGCAGTTAACTCTTCTTGACACTTGTCACAAACATGTCCTAGTGCATCTCAACATATGTAGATATGGAATTTGGCACATTTACTTGTTAGGAACTGACGTATTATTTGAAATTTAAATGCGATTCCTTACATACCTCTATTGCTCAGTTAGAGATGGTGTGATCAACTGATCCATTGGATTGGGTGACCTTAGCTTTAGTGGTTTCACTGCTACTTGGCTCTATTTTCCTTACCCATGTCTGGTTAATCTATGCTCTTATTTCCTCAATAGTAGGAGAAGGTACGCTTTTCCTACACTCTCTCTTAGTGTGACCAATCTTAAAACAACTAAAGTAGACTAGGTTTCCATTCATCCAACTCTTAGATTTACCTCTGAAATGTGTCTTTAAGAAATATTCAGGTGCATGTCCATATTCTTCACAGTAATGACAACTCTACCTTGTATTATAATCCTAGTTGTAAGTGTTTCCTTTCCTAGGTGCTTTTGTTTGTATCTTTGATGTCCATTGTTGTTTAGCATTGGATCTACAGTCTTGTTCTTTATGACCATATTTCTGACACTTGTAACAATAACCATTAAATATTGGTTTGGGAGGTGCATCACTTGCTTCAGCCCAACATTCATGTGCTTTATGTCCAAATTTCTTGCAATTAAAATGGTAATCATTAAACTTAGGTTTAGGATTGGACTTACCTGTCTTGCTTTGGCAAATGCTTGTTGTATGATCTTGTTTTCCATAGTGGTGGTAAACAGGCTTGTTGTGACTTGTCTTAGCATTCCTCCTTTCACAATTCTTAGATGATTCTCCTTTCTCAATAGATGTTTATGGTTCAGTGTGACTTAATCCAGAAGAATATTTTGGTTTTCTTGATGCTTCCATCAGATTCTCAAAATGAGTCAAAGCTTCATTAGGTTTATTCAGCCTTTCATTAAGTTCCTTCTCAAATTTCAAATCATCTTTCAATTGATTGTTCTCAGATCTCAGATTCATCATTTCCATATCTTTCCTACTAATCTCCTAATTTGCAAGTAACAGTTGATTTGCCATGTCAACCTAATTGATTGTCATAATTTGCACATCATGTGTCCTTTCATCAAGTCTAATAGTTATCACTCTTTAATCTTCTCCTTCCATAGCTTTTTCATCTTTAGCTTCTTATTTTGTTCCACTATTTTACATAGTCTCATTCTCTACATTTATTGTTCTCTTCTCAAGTTTCTGACTTCTTCACACAGTACATTGTTCTTTTCCAATAGATCTACAATTGTTGCATCGCTCTCAGTAGAATATCCATTCTGAAATAGATTTGCAGTGTCATCTTCCTGATAATGAGTATCATTCATTTGTTTGGCCAAATCTTTCCTAGCTGTCAATGATTTCTTCAATTCTTGTCTTGCTATCTCAAGTTGATGTAATGCTAGCTGAATCTTGATCTTTTGATTCTAAATGAATTTACCTAACAGTTAAACCTCCATCTCAAGATCTATACTCACAAGCTGAGTAAAAGATTTTGTAGGAGATCTATGCTCTGATACAAATTGTTAGAAGTGCAATAACGGGAAAGAAAGATACTGAGAGGGGGGGGGGGGGGGAACCAGATCTTCTAACTTAACCACTTAAAANATTGTTAGAAGTGCAATAACGGGAAAGAAAGATACTGAGAGGGGGGGGGGGGGTGAACCAGATCTTCTAACTTAACCACTTAAAACAAATTGATCCCCATTCATACATATATGAATTTAACCTAACATCAAATAGTATCCACAACATGAAATATATAACTCATAACATAGAATTTTGGTAACCCAAAAACCCAAAGAGGTAAAACTAGGGTGGGGATGACACCCACAAAATCTTCACTACTATAACAATAAAGTGTGCATGTTAGGGCTACAAGAGTTTGATTACAAAATTCTATCTACCTGGCTAAAGGTCTATTCGGTTAAGAAATAAATATCATTACAATCTACCTTGTCAAAGGATTTCAACTTACATTAAAGTAAGAACTCGGCTAAGATATTTAAAATGGTCTACTAGAACCACTATGTTAAGAGATTTCACCTGATACACTTGTTAGAATGTTTCAAGTATTGATCCTTCTTTATGCACTCAGATGCTGATGATAGATCTTCTCTTTCCAATACCTTCTTTGATCTCACAATCTGATATGTGTTTACTCTACTTTTTCACTGTTCTTTTATTGTGCTTGATCTAGGATTCTCCTCAAACTAGCTCACTATTCATCTTTCATGAACACAACAACCCTTCTCTCTCACACTATATCTCTTCTATGGTTAGAAGCAATCTTATATGTCTTTACACATTTGGCAGAGAGATCTAGATCAATGATTAAGATCTATTATTTATTCCCATAAGGCATTCTAATTTCCTAATTGGCTTCATGCCAAGCATAGTATAAAACAATTAAATGCATAATTAACTTGGTAGACAAATCTTAAATGCATACATATGTTGGCCCAAATCTCATACAAGTTAGCCTAAACATTTCACATCAAAGTTTGAATCAATCCTGACATGTATGCAAAAATTGTTCTACTCGACACTTAACATCTATGTCGCTCAGCACTTAATATTCTATTTGTCTCAGCATGATGTAACTCAGCAACCTAAAACTTGCTCGGCAATGTTTCTTGGCCTTGAATGTTTAGCATGGCCACAGTGATAACCAACTAAAACTGCCTAAGTAAATAAATAAGTGTTGGTCACTAATCATCAACAAAACTTAGGGATTAACAGGTAATACTATGCTCTGAAAAAGACATATATCTTCAGTTTCATCTTAGATTGGTTTTAGTAGGAAAACAATATCACGATATGTTAATAGAAGAATGATGTTGGATGATAGCACCTTGGAAGGCAATTCAGAAATCATGTGTAGAGCTCGTCATTCTAATAGGATTGATGAAGGAATCAAGAATTTGGTCAAATTATTTTGGAATGATAATACATTTCCTTCATCAAACAGTAGAGATGTTACCAGACATAGAATTTCAGCTAATCAATATGAATATCATACGAAACATTGGTTGGACACAACAAAACATGAAATGTATGTGTCATTTTGTAGTTCAACCCCTAATATAAAGATTGGGCAAACAACGTTTGGAAAATTGAAGCCATATTATATTAGGACAAACAAAGTGTTTGAAACTTGTTGTTTTCGTTATCATATTTAATTTGATCTTCACTATCAGGTTTTTCAAAATTTTGTAGAAGACACTTATGGTTTTGAAAACGCTCCTCCTAGTAGAAGAAGTGAGTTCATCTCATCCATTTTATGTGACAAAAGAGATGATACAGTAGGATAAATAAATTGCATAAAAGGAATATGTCAAACATGTGCTGATTTGACTCTTTTTCATTTGAAAAATGAAAATGTTGATGTAAAAAAGATGGTAAATTGAGAGAGTTACAAATATGTAAAGAATGAAACAAAATTTGGGAAAGAATCCAAAAGGTTAGAATATGTTGAAGAAGAGATAAATGTTGGAGTATTTATGGACAAATTTAAAAAATTGATTCGACCCTACATTCATCATGATTTTTTTGCAAAGTGGCAAGCACAACAATTCCAAACACTCAGAGACAATTTCCCACTTGGAACTATTGTATCGGTTTTTGATTTTGCAGAAAACTATTCCTTTGTTCATCAAAAGGAAATTCAATCAGAATACTATTTTTCAGAGAAAATTGCTATTATGGTACATGTGTGTTATCGACATGTACAATTAGATTTGGATGGTATTCAGAGCACATTTGAAGCATGGGTCATCAAGAAGGAATATCATTTTTACATAAGTGATGATAGAGAGCATGACATTCATTATGTAGAACTCTGCTTCAAGATGTTTTTTGCAAATTTGAAAGAAAGATGTATAAAAATTGATAAACAATATGTTTGGTCAGATGGATGTGCTGCATAATTCAAATCTTCCAGACCATTTTATACACTGCATAGATATCATTGTAATGAAAACATACCACATGTATGAAGTATCTTTGAGAGTGGACATGGAAAAGGTGAACATGGTGGTGTTGTGGCTTGCATCAAATGTTCTATACGAAAGTATCAAATGAATTATAAGGGAGTTCATATAAAAAATGCACATGATGTTGTTGAATGGTGCAAGACACATTTCATACCAAATGAGAATGACACATCATCAATAATGACTCAAGGGTACCACATAGGAAATTTTGTGAGATAAAAGGTATGCACCCATTTTTAAATTATTCAAGTGTTTAAATTTTTTATGTACATTCTTTATTCAAATTAAATTTATAGAACCATGTAATATATATAATATATTCTTTTTTTTAGGTGTGGATAGAAAAATTATGCATGGTTGTAGGTGGATAGAAAGGACATTATCTTTGCATTTAGTTATGAGTACAAATTACCACAGTTGGATGTTGAAAACTAGGGATTACTCATGCTTTTGTTGTCACTGCATTGCTGACAATTATGAGGAATGCATCAATCAAGATCATGGATATGTAGGTGCATGGAATCTAGTGCCACTAGTTGTTACTAATACATTTGATAGAGATGAAGATGAAAAATTTGATGATGTTCCTTTGTTTTCTACTGATTACGATCATATCTCTGGATTGGTCGAAATTGGTAAGTATATATTTCACATTATATGGTCCATTGAATTTCATGTATCTATATAGATAGATAGATCTATAGATTGAACTGCATGTATCTAGATAGATGGATAGATCTATAGATTGAACTAAGTTTTAATATCTCACATGTGTGTGTGTGTGTGTGTGTGTGTGTGTCTGAAGTTACTTGAACCTGAAGAAAGTGATGGAATGTTGTTACCCATAGGTTAGTATGCTTTAAATCAATATATTGAACTCAATTTGTGACTTTTGAATTTTAACCTTTTAAGAAATTTCAAATTTAGTTTGTTTAACAATATATTGTTAAAATTTGTGACAGGTTTAGTTTTTTTAGAGGGAACATATTTCAAGCAAATTAAATTAATTCGGCATGGCATTCACTTTGTTGATTGCCAACTAGACAATAAGGTCTTTCAATATAGTCGCCTAGTAGTTTCCACCTCCATTTATCTCCATACAGTTAAATCTCAATGTGGACATCGTAAGTAGAGACTAGATAGGGAGGATCATGAGAGAATATTACATATTCTCCATGAAAGGTATGAACCACTTGAGTTGGTTTAAAAAGTATAATATATATGTACCTATTTCATGGGTTAGGATCTACTTGATATTTGTGGATTAAATTGACTATACTTTGTTGATATATTTAAACATATGATGGACTATAATTTGTTGAGATATTCAATGGACCTATTTGATAGTTCAATGGTATTAATATATAAAATTTTATGTATGCTTTATATATGTGCATGTATACATGTATGGTTAAATATATATATGCTTTGATTGTTTAATGATTTATATAGATTTCCTAAAACATGATGACATTAGTTAGATCCCCTTAAGACATTTGTTAGATTACTAATGACATTTTATAAATTACTTATGTATGCTTTGATTGTTCAACGATTGATTGTTAGATTACTAATTACATTTTATACATTACTTATGTATGCTTCAAGATTGTTCAATGATTTGTATAGATTACTTAAATTATTTAAAGATCCCCTTAAGACATTAGTTTGAACACTAAAATATGATGACATTAGTTTGAAAACTAAAACATGATGACCTTAGTTTGAACACTACAACATGATGAAATTAGTTCTAGAATGAGTTAGAATAATTATCAATACATTAGTTATGTATGTGTAAATTAACTTGTTATTTTTTTAGGATATTAATCTAGATCCCCTTAAGACATCCCCTTAAGAAATTTTATAGATTACTTATGTATGCTTCAAGATTGTTCAATGATTTGTATAGATTGCTTAAATTAGTTAAAGATCCCCTTAAGACATTAGTTTGAACACTAAAACATGATGACATTAGTTTGAACACTAAAACATGATGAAATTAGTTCTAGAATGAGTTAGAATACTTATTGTCCATTAGTTACATGTGTAAATTAAGTTGTTATTTTTTATGATATTAATCTAGATCCCCTTAAGACATTAGTTTGAACACTAAAACATCATGACATTAGTTAGATTACTTATGACATGTGTTACTTATTGTTTAATCAAATCATTAAAATTAAACCATCTAATCAAATCATCTAATCAAATGATAGAAAATTAAATTAAGGATAACATCTAATCAAATTAAACCATCTTTATCAAACCATATAATAAAATGAAACCATGTTATATCATCTAATCAAATTAAAACCATGTTATATCATCTAATCAAATGAAACCATGTTATATCATCTAATCCAATGAAACCATGAAATATATGTCTCAAATCATAAACTAAAAATATCAAACATGTCCTGAACTAGGGAGTCATCTTGGTGCATGCAAATAGAGAAAACCTATGACTGACTTCCATGACCATCCTCTAGCTATGAAACAACTACTGATTCCTACGAATATAAATGCATGTTTAAACTTACATATATTTAAATACTCAAACATGTTATAAATGCAAGTTTAAACTTACATATATTTAAAAATTACCTGGCCACTAGTAGGTCTCACATCTACTGAATTCTCCTATGAAGGTGCTTTGAGCCCACACTAGAGGTAATGTTCTCTGCCTGAGTGTCACGAGCACCCTCAAACTATGAAGCATCAAATTTAGTAATATATTTAATAATATATTATGTAAAGTACAAGTGTACACATGCATTCTTAAACCTATGTATGTATATATTTAAAACTTACATGACCACTAGTAGGTTTGATATGAGGATGCTTCGAGCCCACACTAGAGGTAATGTGCTCTGCTAACTATGTCTGCAAAATATTATACATTGAACAAACATCAATAAACACATATCTACAATTAATTATTGACTAAAACTCTTGGAAAGGAGAAAATAAAAGTTTATATACTTGGTTCTCAGGACCAAGAGGATCATCACCGTGGTCCACCATCATATCATCAACTAAAACATCATCACCCACACGCCCTCCTATCCTGAGGGTCTCTAGTAATGAAGAGTTTAGGGGTGTGTGTAGCTGGGAGGTTACTGATGTAGAGCCTGAAGCACCAAGAGAAAATAACAAATGCATATATGATCCAATATCACTGCCAAATTCCACCTGACTCAACTTGCACAACTACTCATCAAATATGTCTAGGCCCTCAGCTATGATGCATACATCTCTAACCCGTATACCTGGCTCTATGCTGTAGACTAATTAGTGGGTGCAGAGCACTCTATAGAGTGTTATGAACTATGTTGTGCCTAAGTAGATGGTTCAAAGTGTTGTGAACTATGTTGTGCCTGGCTAGATGGTGTGTCATGTGCTGGTGGAACTACATGAACCCATGCAACTCTAATGAAATTTCTAACTGAATGTGTTGGGATACTCTGCATGTATGCAATATAAGTATAGGACTAGAGGAGATCCTCCGAAAAGTAAAGTGCCACATCCAAATGACAATGATGGCTAGAAAGTGCTTGTATCTCTCTAGGTGGAGGAAGACCAAAAGCTCTATATGTCTCATCGCTGACCCCTATAGTAGTACTAGATGAAGCCTCAATGGATGATTTGCCGCGACTCAGTCTAGTCAAAATATATATTTTGACTATATCCAAAGTATTGGAGGTGGCTACAAATGTGATCTCACCTATCCTATCTGTTGGTTGTATCCTAGGTTTTGGCTTCTTTCCTTCTACTTTGTGGTTTCCTCTCTCCAAGTTTTCATGTTTTCAAGTCTAAACCTGTGAGAATATTCAAAAGGCTTGAAACCCTAGCTCTTTTTTAGTGTTCAAATTTGAAAAAGAAACCCTGGGGTCCTATTTTTTTATGTTTCTTAGTTACCCTTTTATCTTTCTTAAGTCATGAGTTGTGTATAATTGCTTAGTCACATAACTTAAAATGGCATATTCCTTTTTATCCCAGACTTTGTGATTAGCCTTTGTCACGTAGTCTCATGCAACATAAGAATATTCCTTTTGCTTTCCTAGACTTTGCAATTTTCTTTATATCACATAGTAATGGAATCATTGAAATAGAATAGTAATATATTAAGGGGCCCACAGATAGGTTAGGAGGTCACAAGAAGTTTTCAGCAGTTAAGATTTTATTATGAGACATTGCAATTTCCTTATGTCGCATAATTGCTAAATAAGTCTAAGGCAAGGTGTGATTAAATAGCCTTTGTCGTATAGTCTCTAGAAAAGACACCAGCTAAATTAAAACTTCTCAGACTATGCGACTAACCTTTGGCAGTTTCGGATAGAGCACAGTCGGGTTGTCGCCAGATAACTCAGCTTTCAAATCAAGATAAGATATGTGTCAGGAGGTAAATGGACTTCAGAGTAATCACTTAAAGGTAAATATTTATTCAATGACTATGAGACTAACTAGGAGTTTCTGTTGGTTGCAAGGTCTCAAAATATTTTAAGGGTATGAGAAGTTACTTGGCAATTAAGCGACATCCGTTAGATAAAATCATTGAAAGATCCCACAGTAGTCGCCAAGTCTAAGAATAAAGGAGCCTAAGAAGAAAATTCCTTGTGACTCAGTGGCTAAGGGTATGTTTTAAGGTCGTCAAATAAATTAAAGGGCAGGATATCTTTGTCACATTGTCCCACGAAGTTTTGGCATTTAGCATTTTCATTCAGCGACCAGGTGACTAAGGGTAGTCACGCATTCTGACAGAGGAAAGATAACATTTGGTGACTAAGAGATAACTATAGAAGTTAACACTAATAATTAGTCACATAGTCTCATAAAGAAATGTGGGTTAGTGACAACCATTCATGACTTTGATTTCCTCATTGTTGCATGATCGCTAAGTGGTGATTGTGGTTAGCAAAGGTAAGGAAGTTGTGTAGTCACCATGTCTCCAGATAAATCATAGGTTAAGGATTGGGGTCAGTGACAGAGAAAATAAGTGTAGTCGTGTGGTCGTTTGATGCTAAATTCTGTAAAAGGGTGGCAGTATCAAATATGTTAGTATGAATCATTCATCGCCCAATCAGACTTTCAGATTTTGATTACTGTGTAGAAAAGGGTAGCTGAGATGTATGATAGTGGGCCAATACAAGGATGACATGTCAACTCATTTGAATTTTATAAGGTGTTGCCAAGGATTAATTTTTATAAATTTGATTTTCCTGTCACACTCAGGAAAATATGGCTAGGTTTTCAATTATGTTCACACTATGTGGAATTACAGACAGAATTGATGTTCTAAAAATCATGAGCTATGTACTTAAAATAGTTACTATAAGGAGTTGATGGTTTATTCATTTGCATTTACCTTGCTTTCAAAATTCCAAAATGTGAAGAGTTTAGTTGTCTGACAAAGTGAAAATTTAGAGAACTGCAAAGTTTTATGTTGTTCAAAGAGCTCATTGTTTCCAGAATTGTGCATAGGGTAGTCTGTGAGTCTCAGTGATAGATTTGTTTCAATACCGGTAAAGAAGAGGAGATTCAAGTACTGAAAATATGAGTAGAGCGGTCAGTGTAGCCTCGACCAGTGGTGAAAGTGAGAGGGTGGAAGATGAGGCCAAGGGAAAAGTTAATTATTCAGATGAATTCCTCTGGTTGCATCCTGCTTCGACTTAGAACAAAAGGGAAAATGCAAATGTGCTAATTGATGACTATCAAGATGTTCAAGATGTTGTTACTCCAGGAACAATAAGTTTTTCTCTTTTCAATTATTTTTATAAGAACTCTGACAAGGCCATTCCAGTGTCAAACCGTTGGACCTGTGGTTTAGCCAGTTAATTGTTCCTGATGTCTTCGTAGATGTAGACTTGTTCTTAGACCTAGCCAATCATTATGATATTTTATCCAAGACAATCAAAAGGAATGATGGCACTACCCTATTGATATTGAATAGAAATTAGTTCATGGAAGCCTTTGGCTTGTATAGCACCATGTCCACTAGAATTGACATGATGAAGTAGCAATAGAGATATATTTTGAAACCTGGTATTGCTAGAAGCCAGTTGCTGAAACATATGCTGAAAGAAATGAGAAATTATTTAGATCCTATGTCTGGGACCAGCTCTTATTATTACAAGGATTTACACTTCTATATGAAGTGTGTTTCCTATGCCCTATCTAGAGTGCTAGCGATAGATGGTGATGCAGAAAAGATTAGTGCAGGAATTTTGATGATGGTGTTGGACCTACAAGAGGTCCACTCCAATACTAGTTATGATTATATTTAGCATATCATAGATGAAATGCATGAGGGTTTCATTGCAACACATAAAAAATTGAAAGACTCAAAGGAGAAGGAGCCCAAGTTCTTACACTACTCCATTCTCATGCATCTTCTATTGTATTTCAATTTTTTTTTATCATGGATGTTAATAATTTAGCCCCTCAGATGTTCTACCAAGCAGGACCAAATCCTATCCAATTTAGGGTGAGGGCTTGGAATTACACTTCTAGGGACTGTGATTATTGTGCTTTTCAAAATTGGATTGTGTATCCAATAGTACAAAGTTTTGGGATCAGTAGAACAAGAATCCCACTGAAAGTTATACAACTGCTTAGGCCATGTGAATGCACAGATATGTGGGGTGGAAAGCATAATTGGGGTGATTTCTTTTTGTAAGAAAACTATATAGTCATCAGGGTATATGGGTGTATTCACCCACCTCACCTATTACCATATTATGTACCAGCAAGAGTGGCAGCAATGGAATTTATATGGTAGCTATTGTTGATAGACAATGAGAATTTTGCACCACATAAGAAGGGGACTTTGACCCCTAGGCAATTCAGAATTTTTAACTTCACAATTGGCAAGGGTGTTATTAATGCAGTGGGTTAATGGTTGGAACGATACAAAATGGGGGTAGCCCCTTATAGATATATTGACCCAAAAGGTTTTATGGTAGGGGTAAGAAAACTATATACTCGTACAATCCCCAATACTAATATCCACTGTGAATGCATAAAGGAGGATGCAACAAGGAATATCTTAGATGAAGATGATATTCATACAAGAAGGCTGAGGATTCAAGAGATGTTAAATCTTGAGAGGAAAATAAAGAGAAATGGGTTTGCTTTTAGGGGTTTTTACCCTGATCTCTCATATTTTGACAGGATTAAAGCCATGATAGACAACTATTATGTGCTTATAGAAAAAACTTGATACAGTTCTTAAAAAGAAAGGTGCTCAGACACTTGATTATTTAGAGTCTAAATACAACAGTAGTAGTGACAGTGATTATGCACATCCTACTAGGTATGCCCCACCACAACAAGACATTGCTAAAATGCCACAGTTGCAAGGAGTAGAGAGCCACATTGTGGATTTGACATTAGTCACCCAACCAAATGATATAGAAGAACCTACTGCAAAGAGGCAAAAACTACAGATAGGTCAGCTTTCAACTGAAGGGCAAAATAAGAAGAAAGATAAGGCTAAGGCCTTAGTACCTGTCAATAGGTTATATGATCATAACCTAAGAAAAGCAATTAGGGAGGGAAAGAAACAATAGCCTAATTTAGATGATGAGGTTGAAGTGCCTCTTAAGGCCTATATTGATGAAAGATTGATTCATCAACAAGAATTTTTGAATGATGATAACTTTTTGAAAACTGAGGAGTTCAAAGACTTCCTGAGATGGTATAAGAAAGAACAAATACGAGTAGAACTGACAGTTGATGGTAAGGAGACCATAACTAATGAGGCATTGGTGGCTTTGCAAAATTATGATCCTAAAAATGAGGATATTTCGCTAGAGGAGGCAGGAAACTAGTACTAGGAAGTGGAATACTATTGGTTGAGGGCTGGGATTTAGCATCCACCTTCATAATTGATCAAATAAGGAAATAGCCAGACCTCAAGATGGCTAGTGAAGTTCAGATAGGTGATGTAATAAAAGGATTTGGGTATAGCCCAAAGTCTCAGGCCTTTGCAATGTGGAGCCTGTGGCAAAAAGATCAAAAGCCTCAAGTGGTGAATATTTAGAAGAATATGGTGGGCAGTCAAATGGTGTGGACAATGCAAAATACAGGGGATTTTGAGATATCCCAAATCATGACACACTAGGCTCACTTGAATGAAGACAAAACTAAACAATTGTCTGATAGGTGTAGCACATTGGTGGAAGAAACCAGTGCATTGGAAAAAGATAGAGAATTATGCTGGATGCAACTTTATCAGCGGGACCAGATGATAAATAAATTGATGGAAGAATTGGAAGCAAAACCTGAGGTAATGTATGTACCTATGCAGCCACAACCCTTGCAAATTGAAGACAAAGCAAAGTTTGAGGAGGTGGTTGAGGAAAAATATGAGGAAGAGAAAGGAAATAAAATTGCTTTAAGAGCATTAAAAGGTGTGTTACAACATAGAATTGAAATTCTAAAAGATAAAGCTGATGTTGTACCTAATACCTGTTATCCATTTTATTTTCTAGCTCAATAAAGTGGAGCTGGTTATGTTTTTCAAATAGATTGAGGGGTGCATCCCAGTTATTAATGGTGTTCACCATTTTAGTTTACCTCTTGTTCAGTCTGGCTATTCTCTGTCATGTTTTCATGGTTTTCAAGTCTAAACCTTGCTCAAATTTGTGAAAACCCTAAAACCCTGAAAAACCCTAGGTTTTGGCAACTTTTTCCTGGGATTTATCATTCAAATTCTATGTTTACCACGTGAAAAAAGGTCAAAATCCCTTTTTTAAGTTATGCCATAGTCTAATCGCTCTGTCGCATCGATTTATATGTCAAGTTTTTAAGTTGCGTGACTGCGCGATGAGCTACCAATTGAAGGTCATCGCACAATTGTGAGCTGTTTATGAGGAGTTCTGATCTGTCTACGAGTTTGTGATGAGTTGTTTAAAATGGTCATCATGGAATCACAATCTACCCTTGTTAAGTCTTTTAAACTGCGCGACTGAGCGGGTTCAGTGCTTTAAAGTAGGTATCGCGCAATCGCAAGGCCTTAAGAAAGTTGGGTTTAGGGTCTGCGAGGGTGCAATGAGTTAGAGGAGGAAGGATGTTGCACACCCACTCAAATTTTTATGTCCATGTTTCAAGTCCTATGAGTGCACAATGAGGTCAAGTCATAGCGGTCGCTCATCGCTTAGGTTTTAACCAGTCTATCTTTTGCAACGTGAGTATGCGACAAGCTAAAAAAGTAACTCGTCGCTCAGTCACATAAGTATTTCTCAGCAGTCATAAGAGCTTTCAAGTGTGTGATGAGCTAAAGAAGGGATGCATCACATAGTCGCACAGGCAGCTTTCAAGGTTTGGAAGGGTCTACGACTGAGTGACCAAAGGAACCATTTAGCTTGTCACTCAGTCGTTGCTATTTTTAGGAGATCAAAAGGAACCCATGAGTGTACGATTAGCAAAAAGATAAGGTCATCACTCAGTCACCGATCATAAGAGGAAAAAGGGAGATCAGCTGACGAGTGCACGATGAGCTGGAGCGGATGTCATCGCTCACTCGTCGATCAACTCAGAGAAAGGAAAAAGAGCCTGCAAGTCAGCGACGAACAAAAAAGGAGGGTCATCGCTCACTCACTGATCAATGAAGATAAAGGGAAGACAGCTCACGAGTGAGCGATTAAAAGGAAAAGGTGTATTTTCATGCACTTGTAGTCAATAGTAAGGTAAGGTTTTAAGGTCTGCGAGTTGGAAATTGAGTAAAAAATGGATGTCGTCGCTCACTCGCGCACAAGATGGAAACTAAAGTAAAGGCTGAGCGAGTATGCGACCAAGAAGAATATGTAGTAAGAAAAGGGATGTCACTCAGTCACCCAAATCAAAAGGGGTAGTTTAGACAGCCAGTGACTGTGCGATGAAGGGATAGATGAAAAGTAAAATGCATTGGCGCTTAGTCGCCGAGAATTAGGTGCTATCAGAAGATAGCTCGCGAGCTTGCGACTAAGGTGAAAAAAGAGACAGCGTCACTCACTCGCGCATAGGATGAAAGTAGAGCATAGAAGCTGAGCGAGTAGGCGACAGGCAGGAAATGAGGAAAGAAGGTGCTACTTGCTAATTTCTGCCAATTTCTAGGTAAGATATGTATAAGTCTGTGATTTTTACAGAGTTTAAAATGCAAACAAGGGGAAAGATCATATTTTTTTAGAGACACAAAGATTAGATATTTTCTCAAACACTTAGATATTTTACAGATGAAAGATCAGTTTTGAAAGGTCAGAAGATGCATTTTGGGGGCTGCAGAAAAGTTATTGCAATTCAGAGACTTTTGTGACTCTTCTAGAGGAATAAGACTGCTTCTGTGAAGGATTATTTATGTTGATATTTTTTGGGATGACTTTTAGGGCTTACACAGTGGATGGACAGGCCAAATCCAATCCAGAAGTTATTGCTCTCAGAATGCAGTTGGCTTTGAAAATGCATAAATATGAGTTGAAGACTCATTGTTAAAGAGTTCTTCTTCCCTTTGGCTTTCTTTTTTGTAACTTTTTCTGAGTTCTTGACAGAGGCAAAGAGATTTTGTAACCCATTTTAGAGAAATATACAGATTTGTAACACATTTGACTGTGAAAGATAGCTTATGCCTTCCCTTCTTAGTCTGTTATTGTGTACTTAGGTGATTGGTACAAATTTTGTGATGCTCTTTTGTCCTCAATTTGTTATCACATATTAGTGCCTTTATACAGTACTTCATGCTAGTTTGTAGGTTTTAAGTTGTGCTCAAGTAAGATTTTTCCCCAAATTGTGAGAAGTCTTTCTCTTTTAAGGGGATTGTCGTTATTGGCCTTCTTATAAATTGATTATGTAGATAGTATGATTTAGTGGGGTTGTGTAAGAGAGCTTAAGTAGCTTTTTGATTGTGTGTCAATTTATTTGTGCATTTCTCAGATATATTTCTGGTGCATCACCATTTAGGACATAGTTTTTTACTTTCTGCAATCCTTCTATCCCTTTTCCCCATCAGTTTTCAGTCTTTAAAAAGCAAAATAGGTGATCATCATATAGGAAGTTGGCCTAGAACCCAGAGATTCACTCCATTTTTGGGAAACCCACAGTGCAGGAGTGTTTCCATGTTTCTCCAAAATATTAAGTTTTCTACAAACTTAATAGGGTGCAATTTTGGTAGATAACAGTTTTGGCACGCCCGGTGGGACCAAAGAGTTGTTTCTGAGCTCTTTTTGAGAAAGACATTCTACTGCTGTTTGGTGTGGACAGCAGTAATTTCTTCCTTTGGAGGCAAGAAAAAAGCACATTTGGCGAATCTAAGGTCATTTTCTTCTGGTTTCAGCAGTTCAAGTGCTGGTATGTTTCAAAGAAAATCTAGTTTTTTCTAATTTTGTAGCTTTTTGAGTGTTTCAACATGTCAGAATTTCATGTAAGCACATTTTATCATTCCCCATATCATGAGAATACTTCCCATGCATCTCCTTATCATCCATATAAAAATATTTATACTACTATTTTCACTAGAAAGGAGCCCATTACAAAAAATACCCAGCAAGCTTCATATGTTTTCCACCCACCCACCCCTGCTCAAGATTTATGGCAGCCTGTCAATGCATGTCAGCAACCCCGAGAAAACCATTTTATTCCAGGTCAGCCTGGTCATTCTCAGAATCATCCTCACCATGCTGATTGCATAAGCATAAAGGACATACTATCAAACTTTCAAGAGCAGATGAGATGTATTGACAGGCAACAAGAGTATAGCTTGCAGCAGGATGAGTGGGCTTACCAGGCTTATCAAGAACAACAGGATATGGAGGCACAAAAAATACAAAAAGAGGAGGATCTCACGAGGGAGTTGGCCACAAAAGAGGAGCAAGTAAGATTGTTACTTGCTCGAGCCCAGGAGCTAGAGGCTCAGGTAACTCCTTGTGTTCCCCATTTCATATCACCATCTTTTGAGGTAATGGATCAAACTATGAAGGTGGAGGTTCCCAAGCCCAAATTTCCTAGTTTTGAGCAAGGCCAACCTGTTTTATCCTCAAGTAAGGCTGCTAAATCTAAAATTCCAAGTTTCAAATGTCGTCACCCTTTGAAAGACACTATACTTGAAAAAATTCAGTCCTTTCCTCGAGAGCCACTGTCTCAAGAAATTCTTGTAGCCCAAAAGGCTCCTCAAGCTTCCCAAAACCCTTCACCAAGTAGGCCTTCTTTTCCTACCACTATTTGCCTTTATCCTAGAGGACCTACTGTTTACCAAAAGGATTGGTGTAATGATAAAGGAAAGGGTTTTGAGGAAATAGAAGAGAAAATACTTGTAGCTGATGAGCTTTCATGTGATGAAGAAAAAGGAAAATCAAGATTGTTAGTGTTTAGTGACGACTGTAATCAGTTGGAGTAGCAGGGCATAGTGTAAGAAAAAGAAGCTCGACCTAAACTATTGGTTGATTTATTCAATGAACTTCCATTTTCCTTTGAAGATGAGGAAGACATGTTGATGCCAATATCAACAAACTTTGGACAGCAGGATGAAAGTGAAGATTTGGCAATTTGGTTTAATGAGCTCCCTTCTTTTGTTGACCAGGAGGAAGATAATAAACCTATGCCCACATTGGAAATGAATAAGGAGCAGCAAAAGGACATTAGACATAATGATGGGTTACTATTTCACAATAATCAATGTGATAATCAGGCCTTGAATCATGAGGAAGGATAGGAAGGTAGTCCAGTTTTGTGTCTTGGGGAGCCAGAGGACCATTCAATTACTCCTCAAATTGAGCTGGTTGCTAGTTCATCCTCCTTTCTTCAGGAAGTATATCTAAAGTTTGATGTTTTCCAAGACATTCAAAAGAACTATCTTGCTACTCAAAATGTTGCTCTTGTTCAGAAAAGCAAGGAAGATGTAGAGGAAGATGTGTTTTGGGATGAAATGGAGCTATTTTTCTCAGAGATTGATACAGACTTATCATCTCCTAGGTTAGAAAATCATGAGCAGCAAAAGCATAATGTGGAGGTAGCTATTTCACAGCTAGAGCTACCTAAGCTAGTTCATTTGGATCAGCAAAAAAGTGTTAGGGAAGCAGTCCAAAAGCCAAGCACTAGCAATAGAGGCTCCAAGTTTTCTCTTTCAAGAGGATGCCCTATTAGACATCTATCTAGAGTGGAAGACAGCTCACTCATGATGACACTCAAACATGATGTTCCAGTTGGAGATGCAATCAAAAAGGATCATGTTGAATTGATCAATACACTCTCAAGCAGCAGTGTGCATGCACACCAAGAAGAGGTGAGTGAACTGGCTTATCATTTCCAGGAGGAGTTATAATTGTTTTTTGATGTCATATCCATCATGTCTCTTTCCCTAGTTGCCTATGAACATGCCAATAATTGCAAATTGAAGAGGAAAGGGAGTTACTTCAGCCAACCAGTAAATGGATTTGTTTAGCATTTCTTCATTAATGGTTAGTTTAGGGTAGGGTAGTTTTTAGTTTCAATAAGTGTTGTCACACATAGGTTAGTTGCAGTTTCCATTCCCTAAGTGCTGGTTGCACATTTTAGATAGTTGTTTCTGAGAAGGGGCAAGCTTCTGTAGTGAACTACAATTGCATGAGATAGGCATCCATCATATGAAATGGTGAAAATAGGTATCCACTGCTGCACATCATATATGCCTCCCTCATTGAGCTCTAATTGCATATCATAATCCATACACAAGTACTGGATGAATTAGGAGAGGTTGCATTCTGGAGGTGATTGCAGCATTGAAGGGAGAATGCTTTTCAGAAGTTTGGCCATATAAGAGACTCTGTGCCCAATGGACTGGATAAGACTACTGGTCTTAATGCTTAGCAGGCAAGCATCATGCAGATGTCGCCAGAAATGTTATCCATTTTATTTTCCAGCTCAATAAAGTGGAGATGGTTATGTTTTTCTGATAGATTGAGGGGTGCATCCCAGTTATTAATGGTGTTCTCCATTTTAGTTTACCTCTTGTTCAGTCTAGCTATCCTCTGTCATGTTTTCATGGTTTTCAAGTCTAAACCTTGCTCAAATTTGTGAAAACCCTAAAACCCTAAAAAACCCTAGGTTTTGGCAACTTTTTCCCAGGCTTTATCATTCAAATTATGTGTTTTCCATGCAAAAAAAGGTCAAAATCCCTTTTTGAAGTTATGCCTTAGTCGAATCACTTTGTCGCATTGGTTTATATGTCAAGTTTTTAAGTTGCGCGACTGCACGACGAGCTGCCAATTGAAGGTCATCACGCAATCGCGAGCTATTTATGAGGAGTTCTGATTTGTCTATGAGTTCGCAATGAGTTTTTTAAAATGGTCATCACGCAATCGTGATCTACCCTTGTCAAGTCTTTTAAACTGCGCGACTGAGCGGGTTCAGCACTTTAAAGTAGGTATCGCGCAATCGCGAGGCCTTAAGAAAGTTGGGTTCAGGGTCTGCAAGGGTGCGATGAGTTAGAGGAGGAAGGATGTCACACACTCACTCAATTTTTTGTGTCCATATTTCAAGTCCCACGAGTGCATGATGAGGTCAAGTCATAGCGGTCACTCGTCGCTTAGGTTTTAACCCATCTGTCTTTTGCAGCGCGAGTGTGCAATGAGCTAAAAAAGTAACTCATCACTTAGTCGCATAAGTATTTCTTGACATTCATAAGAGCTTGTGAGTGTGTGACAAGCTAAAGAAGGGATGCATCGCATAGTCGCATAGGCAGCTTTCAAGGTTTTGAAGGGTCTGCGACCGAGCGACCAAAGGAACCATTCAGCTCGTCAATTAGTCGCTGCTATTTTTAGGAGATCAAAAGGAACCCACAAGTGTGTGATTAGAAAAAAGATAAGGTCATCACTCAGTCGCTGGTCAGAAGAGGAAAAAGGGAGATCGGCTCGTGAGTGCGCGACGAGCTGGAGCAGATGTCATCGCTCACTCGCCGATCAACTCAGAGAAAGGAAAAAGAGCCTGCGAGTCAGCGACGAACAAAAAAGGAGGGTCATCACTCACTCTCTGATCAATGAAGATAAAGGGAAGACAGCTTGCGAGTGAGCGATTGAAAGGAAAAGGTGTATTTTCGCGTGCTCGCAGTCAATAGTAAGGTAAGGTTTTAAGGTCCGCAAGTTGGCAACCGAGTAAAAAATGGATGTCATCGCTCACTCATGCACAAGATGGAAACTGAAGTAAAGGCTGAGTGAGTATGCGACCAAGAAAAATATGTAGTAAGAAAAGGGATGTCACTCAGTCGCCCAAATCAAAAGGGGCAGTTTAGACAGCCAGCGATTGTGCGATGAAGGGATAGATGAAAATTAAAATGCATTGGTGCTCAGTCACCGAGAATTAGGTGCTATCAAAAGACAACTTGCGAGCTTGCAAATGAGGTGAAAAAAGAGATAGCGTCGCTCACTCGCGCAGAGGATGAAAGCAGAGTATAGAAGCTGAGCGAGTAGGCAACAGGTAGGAAATGAGGAAAGAAGGTGCTACTTGCTGATTTCTACCGATTTCTGGGTAAGATATGTATAAGTCTGCGATTTTTACAGAGTTTAAAATGCAAACAAGGGGAAAGATCAGATTTTTTCAGAGACAGAAATATTAGATATTTTCTCAGACGCTCAGATATTTTACAGATGAAAGAAAAGTTTTGAAAGGTCAGAAGATGCATTTTTTGGGCTGCAGAAAAGTTATTGCAATTCAGAGACTTTTGTGACTCTTCTAGAGGAATAAGACTGCTTCTGTGAAGGAGTATTTATGTTGATATTTTTTGGGATGACTTTTAGGGCTTACACAGTGGCTGGACAGGCCAAATTTGATCCAGAAGTTATTGCTCTCATAATGTAGTTGGCTTTGAAAATGCATAAATATGAGTTGAAGACTCATTGTTAAAGAGTTATTCTTCCATTTGGCTTGCTATTTTGTAACTTTTTCTGAGTTCTTGATAGAGGCAAAGATATTTTGTAACCCATTTCAGAGAAATATACAGATTTGTAACACATTTAACTATGAAAGATAGCTTATGCCTTCCCTTCTTAGTCTGTTATTGTGTACTTAGGTGATTGGTACAAATTCTGTGACACTCTTTTGTCCTTAATTTGTTATCACATATTAGTGCCTTTATGCAGTACTTCATGCTGGTTTGCAGGTTTTAAGTTGTGCTCAAGTCATATTTTTCCCCAAATTGTGAGAAGTCTTTCTCCTTTAAGGGGATTATCGTTATTGGCCTTCTTATAAATTGATTATGCAGATAGTATGATTTAGTGGGGTTGTGTAAGAGAGATTACGTAGCTTTTTCATTGTGTGTCAAGTTATTTATGCATTTCTCAGATATCTTTCTGGCGCATCACCATTTAGGACATAGTTTTTTACTTGCTGCAATCCTTCTATCCATTTTCCCCATCAGTTTTCAGTCTTTAAAAAGAAAAATAGGTGATCATCATACAGGAAGCCGACCTAGAACCTGGAGATTCACTCCATTTTTGGGAAACCCATAGCCAAGGAGTGTTTCCATGTTTCTCCAAAATATTAAGTTTTCTACAAACTTAATAGGGTGCAATTTTGGTAAATAACAATACCTATAACAAATTGCCAGCTTTGCATACTGAGGTAATGGGGTATTTGGCTATCCTAAACCCCTATTTTACTAAGTGGTCTACTAGGGTGCAATTATTTGAGAAGATAGCATCATTGCAGGCCCTGAGATTAGATTTTCCAGAAATAGTGACTGAATTTCAAGATGAGATCAAAAGAGTTAACATTGCTCTCTTATTCTTTAAGGGAAAATTGAACCAAATTGAGGTAGAGTTAAGCCTCTTTTCTGATGATTTTAACAGATTTATACCTTTCTTAAGAGGAGATGATGATCAAGTAAAGGCCTTAGATGCCTGGAGGGGTGAGTTTGACAGTAAAATGCCTAGTAATGAGGCATTTATTTCATGAATAGATATTGATATAGAAGGGTTCAATAAAATATTGGACGAAGCTTTCAAGGTAGAGACTGATATCAAAATGTTTCTAGGAGATGTCAAAAATATCACTGATGCAAGACGGGACAGGCAAAAGGTCCAAATACAAAGTACTCAAGACTTCAATTGGCCATCATATGATGAAGTGAAAGCATGGGAAGTGATGAGTACACCTAATAAAAAGAAGCTAGCAGTTGAAGAAGAAATTTTGGACGATGAGTAAGGATGACTACTTGGCACCTCACCATTAAAGATAAAGAGGACATTTATTGCAAAAGAAGAATGTAGGTAAATATAAAAGCATGGTCATCCAGACTTGACATAACTACTACCATCTACCATGTATACTATCAGATTCAAGTCGCTAGATCGGGAGAAGAACAAAGAATATCTATTTTTATCTTTTTGACTTTGTCATTCCACTGCTTATTCTCTATCTTTCTTTTTGTCTCTTCTGTAGTTTTAGGGTTAGGTTTTCTAAGACCATCTGAATCTTGTAGCATCCTTTTGAAAAGGATTCCAAGATGGTTGAAGATATATATATAGAAGAAAATTGTATTATGAAAGAGAGGATGAAATATAACAAAAAGAATTAGTCTTTCTAAATCTGTGTCTGTATTCTTTCAAGCTTCAAAGCTTTTTCTATGTATACAAGAAGGATTATAGCAATAAAATATGGTGCAATTTTACTCTTCTTTATTTTTGTCTCTTTATTTTATGTGTATGCTTTTTTATGCTTAAGATTGTAAGGCATTCTCAAGCATTTTGGTTACAAGGTGACTATCTAATTACTTGCAAGTTTCTTTCATGTAAAGAACTAAGTTTTGTAAGTAATTTCAGGAAGCATATCAGTATTTAAGGATTTGATACAGTATTTTAGAGGTAATCAGATAATTTTAAAGGCAAGTTATCTTAATTGCATGTAGGTTGTAAGGCAACTTACAGTGTTTTGTTTATGTGAAACTTCAATATTTTGACTCTATAACCCAAAGGATTGGCACTGATCTAGGTCTGGGTCTAATAATCTATCATCATCTAAGTTTTTAAAACATTCAAAATTATTCCAAACACATTTGTCACTAAAATATATGAGCTAAACTCATCAAGGACTTATGTCAGCAGGACAGTTTCCACTTTATTGATTCTTTAGAGAGTGAATCATTTGGTTATCCCTCCTAAAATCAAAAGGAAGAAGGATGCAAATCCTTAACTCATTGGTTTATGTTCTCAAAACCATATCCTGGCTTATAATACTATATTTTAAGTTAGTCATTGCAATCTCTAAAGTGTTCTATAATTTGTTATAGTGAGGTTTTTGGTTCATACCCAGTGAATGAAACAATCCACCAAATGAATAGACTAAGATATCTGTAATCTTTAAAAGGTAAAACCTGCCTGAGTCTGTGTAGCTCAAAAATGAAGAAGGATATTATCCACTCCTTAGAAATTAGCCTTTCTCTTGCCTAAAAGAGGTTGCATTCAAGTATACCAGGTATACTGTCATCATTAGGTAAGTGTTGCAAGAAAAAGCACTAAAAAATTAGCGACTCTACTAGGGAAAAAGAGATTGTCAATTCTTGTTGAAGTATTTAGAAATCTCTAGTGTTCTACAGTTTAAAAATTTTCATTGTAGTTGAGTTGGCCCATCTGAGTTGCCTAAAAAATTGGTGACTCTGCTAGGGAAAAAGAGGTTGTCAAGTCTTGTTGAAGTATTTAGAAATCTCTGGTGTTCTACAGTTTAAAAATTTTCATTACAGTTGAGTGGGCCCATCCGAGTCGCCTAACAAATTGGTGACTCTGCTGGGGAAAAAGAGATTGTCAAGTCTTGTTGAAGTATTGAGAAATCTCTGGTGTTCTATAGTTTCAAAATTTTCATTATAGTTGAGTTGGCCCATCCGAGTCGCCTAACAAATTGGTGACTTTGCTAGGGAAAAAGAGATTTTCAAGTATTGTTGAAGTATTCGGAAATCTCTGGTGTTCTACAGTTTAAAAATTTTCATTGTAGTTGAGTTGGCCCATCTGAGTTGCCTAACAAATTGGCAACTCTGCTAGGGAAAAAGAGATTTTCAAGTCTTGTTGAAGTATTTAGAAATCTCTGGTGTTCTACAGTTTAAAAATTTTCATTGCAGTTGAGTTGGCCCATCCGAGTCGCCTAACAAATTGGTGACTCCGCTGGGGAGTCTAAGATATTTTAAAAGTTTTGTCAAGAATCTGCAAAATGTCTCTTGCTCAAGTAATCAGGATCTCTGGCACTTTAAAGTTTAAACTTGTTTACAATTATATTTATGGTTATTGTTAAAATACTCTCTTGATAAGTATTCATCCCAAGTTTTGGGTGGCGACTCTAAAAGGGACATCTTTGAGATTACTACAAAAGAAATAAATGTCTAAAAGAATGAATACTAGGTCAAAAGTGAGAACTAATCCAGAGAGGGTATTACATGAAGGAATCCCATCATCTTCCAGGGTTGGAACCTCTTGGAGGAAAAAGAGGAATCAAGTTCATATGAAGGAAACCCCTTTAAAGAGTGAAGAGGTAAATATCAGGAATGATATGAATACTATTCAACACTTTCATGATGGAAATACTTTAGATTATGAGGAGGCTACTGAAAGAGTATTAGATACACCCACACTTACTTCTACTTCAAATGAGAGAGAAGAGATTACTACACCTAGTACAGATTTAGAAGATGCCCCTTCTGATATGCTAGCCAATGAAGAGAAGTTTATTTTGAAACAGCTTGCCCTAGTTCAACAAATGAAGAGAGAAAGAGAAATGAGAAATAAAAGGAATGATCATAAGGCTCTTGATAACAATAGAAAAAGACTTCCAAAACACCAAACTATGAAGGAAATAGAGAAGTCTCAAAAAAACCAAGAAATACCATTCACTCATAAAGCTTCTATTTTACAAATAAATAAGGGTAAACAAAAGATGGGTGAACATAGAGATCAAGAACTTAAATTTCAGAAGCCTATGGTTGAAAAAATGTCTAAGTTAGAAATTGATTTAGAAAAATTGAGAATTGAAAAAGAAACCATGGAAAAAATGTTGGAAAAGGCACAAATGGAAGCTGCCACAATTAAAATGAAGAAGAAGATAGATTTTTTACAATCTTCAAAATATTCTTATACTAGACCAGAGAATAATACAACTTTAAGAGGAAAAACTACTAAAGCTAAAGAGGATGATAGTTTTCAAAGGAAACCACTGCATAATGAGAGGTACAAACAATTTGATTTTGTTGGTATACCTGTGTACCCTAATGCTTTTCCTAAAGATGTGGGTGATATAGGAGAAAAGCTCCCAAAGTTTGCTAGTAATAATGTGATTTCTTGTGAAACACATTTAAGGAAATTCATTGACTTTGTTGATGACTTGAATA
>MU226243.1:349288-431579 GCA_018584345.1 Thuja plicata
TTTAGAAGCCTTGCTAATGGCTCTATTGTTTCTATGGATGAGTTGATTGAATTATTTAAAGATCAGTATGGAGACAAAACAAATAAAGGATTTTTATTGAATGAGTTCAATAACATCAAGAAAAATTGCAATGAAGAGGTTACTGAGTTTAACACAAGATTTCAAAGAGCTATGCATAAACTATTCTCGAAGATAAAGCTAGATGAAGAGGTATGTCTAGCAACTTATTTAAATGCCTTTGATTCCAAGATGGGATATGCTCTAAGAGATAAAAACCCTAGAACTCTCACTGATGCTTATAAAATAGCAGTCAATATTGAAATGAACAGAAGAGTGTCTGGTAAATTAAATAGGAGGGATGATGCAAGGTTTAGCAAGAGAAATTTGAAGGAGCTGGAATATAAGGAATATAGGGCTCCTCAGAATAATAGACCTTCTTTCAATACTACTTATAATCCTCAGAACAGAATGCAAAATCATCTATATGGAACTTAGTTCAAAGATGGAAAGCCTATTATTGCACCTAAAACGGAAAAAATAGACAATAAAACTCTAGACCCCCTACATAGAAATTTTGTCCATTTCTGCAATGAGAAGACATGGTGTGAGGCTTGTGACACTCCTCATAATCCTAATTTTTGTGTTGTCTCTTTGGATTTAAGGGCAAGTGACAGACAGGAAACGGATGAAGGGGAACACTATGATCATAGTATGACCAATAAATTTTCATGCCATGATGTTGATTCAAACAATGAGGAGGAGAACCATGATTCCTATGTCTCACAAAAAGGATCAAGAATCATCACAAACAGATCTTATCTGATAGTGAGACTGATGAAATTGATGACAGTATAAGATGTTATTCTCAAGAAGGTTAGGATGTTCCACTCATAAGGAAAGCTTCAGATGAAGAGAAGGCTAGAATTACTGGTGAGTTAGTAAATAAAGCTAGAAGCAAGTATCACTTAAGGAACAGGGTGGTAGGTGGAACTAGTAGCCAACCTTTAGGTGTCTTTATAAAGGAAAACAAGGCAGACACTAAGTATGTTCAGAAAAAGGAAGGACCTAATGAAAGTGTAAATAAACACAAGGTCAGGATTGTTACAAAAGCCATAGAGTTAAATGTGGTTCATGAGTTAGTTCAAAAAGAACACAATGGGGAAAATGATGTTATTATTGACAAATCAAAGTGTTTAGATGTGAGGTATACTCCAGTAGAAATGGGTCAGTGCCTGTCCCAGATGACAGTTAAGGTTCCATTTTTAGAAATGATGAGGATCAAAGAACATAAAGAGAAAGTGATGTCATTGTTAAATAGTGTACCCACAATAAAGGTTCAGGGTCCAGTGGTGGTTTCTGAAAATCCAACTACAAAGGGAAATAAATTAGAGGTGTTGACATCTGAAATTCCTCAAATATTCCTAAATGCAACTTCTTCTCCAAAAGTTGTGGACCCATTTTTTCTCTCATTGATAATTAATGATAAAATGCTCAAGAATTGCATGATTGATTCAAGAGCCTCAAATATAGTTATGCCAGTTGAAATCATGAAGGCAATGGGGCTACAAGTTGATACACCTCATGGTAGATGTAGAGCTATGGATTCCAGAGAGGTCCCTATAATTGGAACTATTGAGGTTATGCCTTATCGACTAGTGGTTTTCACTGATGTGGTGATGACAATGAATGTCCTAGTGGTTGATATACCACCTCATTATGGCATGTTGTTATCAAGAAAATGGAGTGCTTCAATGGGTGGTAGTATACAAAATGATTTATCATATGCTACTTTCAACATTGATAGAGAAAATGTCAATGTCTTGAGAGAAAGCCGAACTCCCCACATGATAGAAAAATATGAGGATACTCATGTGAACTGTTGCATTGACATAGACATGGAAAATTTCAGAATGCAAAGAGATGAGCATAAAGACCAAGGAGCTAACCTTTTGAACAGAGAATTAATTTTTCTAAAAGATGGATTTTGGAAAATGTACTTTGATGGTGCTTGCTCTAAACAAGGATCAGGGGCAGGGGTATTGTTGATATCTCCATCAGGTACAAATTTTAAATACTCATTTCTGTTATACTTTCAATGTACAAACAATATTGTAGAGTATGAGGCTTTATTCTTAGGACTTGAGCTTGCTACCAAACATGGTATAAAATGTTTAAAGGTTTATGGTGACTCTGAGTTGGTGGTAGCACAGGTTAGATCTAAATATGTTGTGAAGAATGATAGATTGAAAATGTACAAACATGCTATTTGGGATCAACTTGAGATGTTTGATGCTTTTAATATAAATTGGATAGAAAGGTCAAAAAATATTATGGCTGATTTTCTAGAAAATGTGGCTATGAAAAATGATGATTTGACCTTACAGGGGGTATCAATACTTGAAGTAAAAACAAGACCAATTGTCCCAGACAACATATACAACTGGTAGGTGTTCCAGGATGATCAAGATATTTTAAGGTTCATGCAATGTTTAGATCACTATAAGAACCAAAGTATTGATTGTGGTTCCTTACTGGAACAAAATGATGGAAAGGATTATATCTTTGGAAATGAGGTTGTCCAATTAAGTTCTAATCAAATTCCTAGGGGTTTGGTTGAACTTGAGGCATTATTTATAACTCAGCAAAATGATACATCCAAGTTAAGCAATGCTAATGCTGAGGATCTAGAAGAAATAAACTTAGGATCTAAAAATAATCCTCAAACAGTTTATATTGGAAAAGGTTTGGATTCTCGTGTAAGAAAAAACCTGATTAAGCTATTGATAAAATACAAACATGTCTTTGTTTGGTCATATGATGACTTGAAAGCATATATAGAAGACCTTTTTCAGCATGAAATTCCTTTGAAGTCAGATGTCAAGCCATTCAAGTAGAAGCAAAGACCTATTAATCCCTTGTTGGCTCCCAAGATGCAACAAGAATTGATGAAACTCAAAGATGTTGGGATAATCTAGCCTATTAGACATTCAACATGGGTATCAAATCTAGTGCCAGTTAGGAAGAAAAATGGTGACATCAGACTATGTGTTAATTTTAGAAACCTCAATATTGCCTCATTGAAAGATAACTATTCACTGCAAAATATGGAAGCATTGTTGCATAAGGTAACTAGTTGTGAATTGTTGTCCATGATGGATGGTTTTTCAGGTTACAACTAGGTTTTAGTTAAAGAAATAGAGTAGTATAAAATTGCATTTACTACTCCTTGGGGAACATATGTGTATACCAAGATGCCTTTTGGATTAATAAATGCAGGAGTGACCTTTCAAAGAGCCATGGATGTTGCTTTCAAGGATTTTATAGATCTATTCATGGTCATTTATCAGGATGACTTGACTACATATTCCAAAAGGGCTTTTGATCATTGTGACCACCTAGGTAAAAATTTTAACAAAGCTTTGGAATATGGTTTTTCATTGAACCCTAAGAAGTGTCATTTTGCGATCAAAGAGGGGAAATTGCTGGGACATATAGTGTCCAAAGAAGGGATAAGGATATACCCTGAGAGAGTGGAAGCAATTCAAAGAGTAATTACTCCAAAAAATTTAAAAGGTGTTCAGTCCTTTTTAGGGAAGATAAATTTTGTCAGAAGGTTTATACTCAATTTTGCAGAAGTTTGTTTGGAATGAGGAAGCTCAGCAAGCATTTGAAAGAATTAAAGAGGCAGTCCAAGAGGCTCCAGTTTTGAAATCTCCAAATTACACCAAGCCTTTCTCTTTGTTTGCATTTGCTTCATTTCATACTATTGCTGCCATATTGCTTCAAAAGGATGAATAGGGATTTGAACATCCTATAGCTTTTTATAGTAGATCCTTGCAGGCTGCAGAAATTAACTATGAAATAATGGAAAAGTAGGCTTATGCATTGGCTAAGGCTATAAAATCTTTTAGTCTTTACTTGGTTTGTGCTAAGGTGCAGGCCTATGTTCTTCATTCAACAGTAAAAGACTGGTAAGAGATGTAAATGGATTACAAGAATCCAAGAGTTAAATCTTGAAATTAGTATCACCAAACTAATAAGAGGACAAGGTCTGGAAAAACTTATGACAGAGGAAAATCTAGATTTAGTGCAGCTAAACTAGACAGAACTACATGATCAAGCTATTTCTAGTATAGAAAGGAAACCATATTATGTTGATATTGTTTTCTTTCTCAAAAATGCTAAGTGCCCTGGTCATTTATCTGAAAATCAAAAGAGAAGTCTAAAGTTACAAACTCAAAGGTATATTCTGATTCAGGGAGATTTGTTTTGGATAGATAAGAATGGTATACTATTGTTGTGTCTTGACAAATTCCAGGCTGAGAGGGTTTTGGCTGAGATGCATGAAGGGGAATGTGGAGGTCACTTTTCTGCTAAGACTACCACCCATAAGATTTTGAGTTCAAGATATTATTGGCCTACCTTGTTCAAAGACACATATATTCATGTCAAGAAATGTCAACCATGTGAGAAGTTTTCCAACAAATTAAAATTTGCAGGTGCTCTATTGCTGAATCCAGTAAGTACCGAGGCTCCTTTTGCTATGTTGGGGATTGATTTTATTGGTGAATTTCAAGAGAAATCTAGTGCAGGACATAGCTGATACTGGTGGCCACTGATTACTTTACTAAATGGATTGAGGCTATCCCTAGCAAGAGAGCAACAAGCAAGGTGGTTACTGAGTTTCTTATGGATAACATTTTAACCAGGTTTGGTGTGCCTAGTAAATTAGTGATGGATAATGCTATGAGTTTTAGATCAAAAGAAATGACAAGCTTCTGTGAAAGGTATGGGATTACACTATCATACTCATCTCCATATCACCCACAAGCTAATGGATAGGCTAAGTATAGCAACAAAAGCATATTGAAGATACTAAAAAGGATTTTGGAACAAAATAAGAAAACATGGCATACAAAGTTGAGGTTAGCCCTTTGGGCTGATAGGGTAACACTCAAAAGGGCAACTTGTAAATCCCCTTTTGAATTGGTATATGGTTTACAAGCAAGGTTGCCAATGAGTAATTTATTACCTGTTTACCATTTTATAAAAAAAGAATATTTAAATGTCTTTGACCCAATGCAAGACAGAATGATACAGTTGATAGAATTAGATGAAACTAGGAGAGATAGTCTGAGGGAGAACATAAGGTTACAGTAGAAAATGAATTATTTATTTGATAAAAGGGATACCAACAGAAAGTTTTAGGTGGGTGACTTAGTTCTCCAATGGAATGCAAGGGCAGAAGATAGAGGTAATCATAGGAAATTTGAGTCTTTATGGTTAGGGCCTTATGTAATCTCAGAACATTTTGGCAAAGACTCATATTTGTTGAAAGATATGGAGGGAGAAGGTTTGGAGTTTCCTATGCATGGGGAATTTTTGAAACCTTTCTTCAGATGAAAATCATTGCAGTTCACAAGTAAATATGTATTATATGTTTAGTCTTTTCCCTATTTGTAAGTTTTGTAATTGTTTCCCTCCTATTTTTGGTGTTCTGCTCCATTCTTGTGTTGGTCTACAACCAGAGATTCTATGGTTCTTTGTCATAAACCATGTTAAGCCAATCCTCATCAGAGCCACTATTGGTTGTATTCTAGGTTTTGGCTTCTTTCCCTCTGCTTTGTGGTTTTCTCTCTCCAAGTTTTCATGTTTGCAAGTCTAAACCTATGAGAATATTTGAAAGGATTGAAACCCTAGCTCTTTTTCAGTGTTCAAATTTTAAAAAGAAACCATCAGGTCCTATTCATTTATGTTTCTCAGTTACCTTTTTATCTCACTTAAGTCATGAGTTGTGTCTAATCGCTTAGTCGCATAACTTAAAATGGCATATTCCTTTTTATCCTAGACTTTGCGATTAGCCTTTGTCACGTAGTCTCATGCAACATAAGAATATTCCTTTTGCTTTCCTAGAATTCACAATTTCCTTTGTATTGCATAGTCACAAAATCATTGAAACATAATAGTAATATATTAAGGGGCCCATAGACAGGTCGGGAGGTCGCAAGAAGTTTTCAACAATTAAGAGTTTATTATGAGACATTGCGATTTCCTTGTGTCACATAATCACTAAATAAGTCTAAGGTGAGGTGTGATGTAATAGCCTTTGTTGCACAGTCTCTAGAAAAGACACCAGCTAAATCAAAACTTCTGAGACTACGTGACTAACCTTTGGCAGTTTCAGATAGAGCACAGTCGGGTTGTCGCCAGATAACTTAGCTTTCAAATCAAGATAAGACATGTGTCAGGAGGTAAATAGACTTCAGAGTAATCACTTAAAGGTAAATATTTATTCAGTGACTACGAGACTAACTAGGAGTTTCTATTGGTCACAAGGTCTTAGAATATTTTAAGGGTATGAGAAGTTACTTGGCAATTAAGCAACAGCGGTCAGATAAAATCATTGAAAGATCCTACGGTAGTTGCCAAGTCTGAGAATAAAAGAGCCTAAGAAGAAAATTCCTTGTGACTCAGTGGCTAAGGGTATTTCATGAGGTCATCAGATAAATTAAAGGGTAGGATACCTTTGTTGCGTTGTCTCAGGATGTTTTGGCATTTAGCATTTTAATTCAGCGATCGGGCGACTAAGGGCAGTCACGCAGTCTGGCAAAGGAAAGATAACATTTGGTGACTAAGAGATAACTAAAAAAGTTAACACTAATAGTTAGTCACATAGTCTCATAAAGAAATGTTGGTTAGTAACAACCATTCATGACTTTGAATTCCTCATTGTCGCATGATCGCCAAGTGGTGACTGTGGTTAGCAAAGGTAAGGAAGTTGTGTAGTCGCCATGTCTCTAGATAAATCATAGGTTAAGGATTGGGGTCAGTGATAGAGAAAATAAGTGTAGTCACGTGGTCGCTTGATGCCAAATTCTGTAAAAGGGCGATAGTATCAAATATGTCAGTATGAATCATTCATCGGCCAATCAGATTTTCAGATTTTGATTACTGTGTAGAAAAGGGTAGTTGAGATGTATGACAATGGGCCAATCCTAGGATGACATGTCAGCTCATTTGAATTTTATAAGGTGTTGTCAAGGATTCAGTTTTATGAATTTGATTTTCTTGTCACACTCAGGAAACTACAGCTAGGTTTTCAATTATGTTCACAGTATGTGGAATTAAAGATAGAATTGATGTTCTAAAAATCATGAACTATGTACTTTGAATGGTTAATATAAGGAGTTGATGGCTTATTCATTTGCATTTACCTTGCTTTCAAAATTCCAAAATGTGAAGAGTTCAGTTGTCTGACAAAGTGAAAATTCAGAGAACTGTAGGGTTTTCTGTTGTTCAAAGAGCTCATTATTTCCAGAATTCTGCACAGGGTAGTCTGTGAGTCTCAATGATAGATTTGTTTCAATATCGGTAGAGAAGAGGAGATTCAAGAACTAAAAAAATGAGTAGAGCGGTCATTGTAGCCTTGACCAGTGGTGAAAGTGAGAGGATGGAAGACGAGGCCAAGGGAAAAGTTAATTATTCAAATGAATTCCTCAGGTTGCTTCCTGGTTTTACTCAGAACAAAAGGGCAAATGCAAATGTGTTAATTGATAACTATCAAGATGTTTGAGATTCTATTACTCCAGCAACAATAGGTTTTTCTCTTTTCAATTATTTTTATAAGAACTCTGATAAGGCCATTCCAATGTCAAAGCCTTGGACCTGTGGTTTTTCCAGGTTAATTGTTCCTGATGTCTTCGTAGATGTAGACTTGTTCTTAGACCTATCCAATCATTATGATGTTTTGTCCAAGACAATCAAAAAGAATGATGGCACTACCCTATTGATATTGAACAGAAATTCATTCATGCAAGCCTTCAGCTTATATAGCACCATGTCCACCAGAATTGACATGACGAAGCAGCAACAGAGATATACTTTGAAACCTGGTATTGCTAGAAGCCAGTTGCTAAAATGTATGCTGAAAGAAGTGAGAAAGTATTTAGATCCTATCTCCGGGACCAGCCCATATTATTACAAGGATTTACACTTCTATATCAATTATGTTGCCTATTCCCTTTGTAGACTGCTAGGGATAGATGGTGATGCAAAAAAGATTAGTGCAGGAATTTTGATGATGGTTTTAGACCTACAAGAGCTCCACTCCACTACTAGTTATGATTATATTCAGCATATCATATATGAAATGCATGAGGGTTTCATTGCAACGCAGAAGAAATTGAAAGACCCAAAGGAGAAGGAGCCCAAGTTCTTACACTACTCCATTCTCATGCATCTCCTATTGCATTTCAATTTTGTTATCATGGATGTTAATAATTTAGCCACTCAGAGGTTCTACCAAGCAGGACCAAATCCTATCCAATTTTGGGTGAGGGTTTGGAATTACACTTCTAGGGACTGTGATTATTGTGCTTTTTAGAATTGGATCATGTATCTAATAGTAAAAACTTTGGGGATCAGTAGAACAAGAATCCCACTGAAAGTTATACAACTTCTTAGGCCATGTGAATACACAGATATGTGGGGTGGAAAGCATAATCGGGGTGATTTATTTTTGGAAGAAAACTATACAATCATCAGGGTATATGGGTGTATTCACCCACCTCACCTATTACCATATTATGTACTAGCAATAGTGGCAGCAATGGAATTTATATGGCAGCTATTGTTGACAGACAATGAGCATTTTGTGCCACATAAGAAAGGGACTTTGACCCCTAGGCAATTCAAAATTTTTAGCTTCATAATTGGCAAGGGTGCTATTGATGTAGTGGGTCAATGGTTGGAAGGCTACATAATGGGGGTAGACCCTTATAGATATATTGACCCAGAAGGTTTTATGGTAGGGGTAAGAAAACTATATACTCCTACAATCCCCAATACTAATGTCCACTGTGAATGCATAAAGGAGGATGCAACAAGGAATATATTAGATGAAGATGATATTCATACAAGAAGGCTAAGGATTCAAGAGCTGCTAAATATTAAGAGGCAAATAAAGAGAAATGGGTTGGATTTTGGGGGTTTTTACCCTGATCTCCCATATTTTGACAGGATTAAAGCCATGATAGACAACTATTATGTGCTTATAGAACAACTTGATATGGTTCTTGACAAAAAAGGTGCTCAGACACTTGATTATTCAGAGTCTAAATACAACAGTAGTAGTGACAGTGATTATGCATGTCCTACTAGGTATGCCCCACCATAGCAAGACATTGCTAAAATGCCATAGTTGCAAGGAGCAAAGGTCCACATTGTGGATTTGACAGTAGTCACCCAACTAGATGATATAGAAGAACCTACTGCAAAGAGGCAGAAACTAGAGATAGGTCAGCCTTCAACTGAAGGGAAAAATAAGAAGAAAGATAAGGCTAAGGCCTTAGTACCTAGCAATACGTTATATGATCATAACATAAGAAAAGAAATTAGGGAGGGCAAGAAACAACAGCCTGATTTAGATGATGAGGTTGAAGTGCCTCTTAAGGCCTATATTGATGAAAGATTGATTCATCAACAAAATTTTTTGAATGATGATAACTTTGTGAAAACTGATGAGTTCAAAGACTTTCTGAGATGGTATAAGAAAGAACATATAAGAGAAGAACTAACAGTTGATGGTAAGGAGACCATAACTAATGAGGCATTGGTGGCTTTGCAAAATTATGATCCTAAAAATGAGGATATTTCACTAGAGGATGCCAGGAAACTAGTACTAGGAAGTGGAATACTATTGGCTGAGGGCTGGGATTTAGCATCTGCCTTCATAATTGATCAAATAATGAAATAGCCAAACCTCAAGATGGCTATTGAAGTTTAGATAGGTGATGTAATAAAAGAATTTGGGTATAGCCCAAAGTCTCAGGCCTTTGCAATGTGGAGCCTGTGCCCAAAAGATCAAAAGCCTTAAGTGGTGAATATTCAGGAGAATATGGTGGGCAGTCAAATGGTGTGGACGATGCAAAATATAGGGGATTTGGAGATATCCTAAATCATGACACATTGGGCTCACTTGAATGAAGACAAAACTAAACAATTGTTTGATAGGTGTAGCACATTGGTGGAAGAAACTAGCACATTGGCAAAAGATAGAGAATTATGCAAGATACAACTTTATCAGTAGGACCAGATGATGAAGAAATTGATGGAAGAATTGGAAGAAAAACCTAAGGTAATGTATGTACCTATGCATCCACAACCCTTTCAAATTGAAGACAAAGAAAAGTCTGAGGAGGTGGTTGATGAAAAAGATGAGGAAGAGAAAGGAAATAAAATTGCTTTAAGAGCATTAAAAGGTGTGTTACAACATAGAATTGAAATTATAAAAAGATAAAGCTGATGTTTTACTTAATACCTATAAAAAATTGCCATCTTTGCATACTGAGGTAATGGGGTATTTGGCTATCCTAAATGCCTATTTTAATAAGTGGTCTACTAGGGTGCAATTATTTGAGAAGCTAGCATCATTGCAGGTCTTGAGATCATATTTGCCAGAAATAGAGACTGAAGTTGAAGATGAGATCAAAAGAGTTAACATTGCTCTCTCATTCTTTAAGGGCAAATTGAACCAAATTGAGGTAAAGTTAAGCCTCTTTTCTAATGATTTTAACAGATTTATACCTTCCTTAAGAGGAGCTGATGATCAAGTAAAGGCCTTAGATGCTTGGAGGGGTGAGTTTGATAGTAAAATACCTAGTAATGAGGCATTTATTTCTGGAATAGATATTGATATAGAAGGGTTCAATAAAATATTGGACGATGATTTCAAGGTAGAGACTGATATCAACAAGTTTCTAGGAGATGTCAAAATATCACTAATGCAAGATGGCATAGGCAAAAGGTCCAAATACAAAGTACTCAAGACTTCAAGTGGCCATTAGATGATGAAGTGAAAGCATGCAAAGTGATGACTACACCTAAGAAAAAGAAGCCAGCAATTGAAGAAGAAATTTTGGATGATGAGTAACGATGACTACTTGGCACCTCACCATTGAAGATAAAGAGGAAAATTATTGTAAAAGAAGAATGTAGGTAAATCTAAAAGCACGGTCATCTAGACTTGACATAACTACTGCCATCTACCATGTATACTATCAGATTTAAGTCGCTAGATCGGGAGAAGAACAAAGAATATCTATTTTTATCTTTTTGACTTTGTCATTCCACCGCTTCTTCTCTCTCTTTCTTTTTGTCTCTTCTGTAGTTTTAGGGTTAGGTTTTCTAAGACCATCTAAATCTTGTAGCATCCTTTTGAAAAGGATTCCAAGATGGTTGAAGATATATATATATAGAAGAAAATTTTATTATGAAAGAGAGGATGAAATATAACAAAAAGAATCAGTCTTTCTAAATCTGTGCCTGTGTTCTTTCAAGCTTCAAATATTTTTCTATGTATACAAGAAGGATTATAGCAATAAAATACGGTGCAATTTTACTCTTCTTTATTGTTGTCTCTTTATTTCATGTGTATTCTTTTTTATGCTTAAGATTGTAAGGCATTCCAAAGCATTTTGGTTACAAGGTGACCATCTAATTACTTGCAAGTTTGTTTCATGTAAAGAACTAAGTTTTGTAAGTAATTTCAGGAAGCATATTAGTATTTAAGGATTTGATATAGTATTTTAGAGGTAATCAGATAATTTTTAGGGCAACTTATCTTAATTGCATGTAGGTTGTAAGGTAGCTTACAGTTTTTTGTTTATGTGAAAATTCAAGCTTTTGACTCTATAACCCAAAGGATTGGCACTGATCTAGGTCTGAGTTTGATAATCTATCATCATCTAAGTTTTAAAAACATTCAAAATTATTCCAAACACATTTGTCACTAAAATATATGAGATGAACTGATCAAGGACTTATGTCAGCAGGACAGTGTCCACTTTGTTGATTCTTTAGAGATTGAATCATTTGGTTATCCCTCCTAAAATCAAAAGGAAGAAGGTTGCAAATCCTTAACTCATTGGTTTATGTTCTCAAAACCATAGCTTGGCTTATAATACTCTATTTTAAGTTAGTCATTGCAATCTCTAAAGTGTTGTATAAGTTGTTACAGTGAAGTTTTTGGTTCATACCTAGTGAATAAAACAATCCACCAAATGAATAGACTGAGATATTAGTAATCTTTAAAAGGTAAAACCTGCATGAGTCTATGGAGCTCAAAAATGAAGAAGGATATTATCCAATCTTTAGAAATTAGCCTTTCTCTTCCCTAAAAGAGGTTGCATTCAAGTATTCCAGGTATAGTGTCATCATTGGGTAAGTGTTGCAAGAAAAATCGCTAACACTATCCACCAATCCCCTCTGGGAAACAATGATCACTCTATCTGCAGTAGTAGCAATTGCCACTGCCATTGCCAGAGTCATGTGCCCAACTAGCTCTCTATGAGTATGTACAACCTGATCAGCCCTATGATACTGATCATGGTCAGCAACTCTACCACACCCCTGACCGTAATATCTACGTAGATTTAAATAGTTGACCTCTAAGTCCCAAATAGAACTCAACGTACAACTGCTATGCAAAATATAATGGAATTTGGTCATTATTCAGATAACGACCATGTGCTACAAGAAAATGAGGGTATATCATGCATGCAATTGGAGGAATCCTACACTATGTAACCTGATAATCCCTCACCTTGGAATTCCCATCATAAAATGGGAAGACCCCTCGTTTGATGATTTCCTTGGGGACACAATTTTGGACCATTTATAAGGAAACATCACCTGATACCTCAGCTCTCAACTCTCAAAAAATAATATCTACAACCTGTGGCATGAAAGAATAATGGGATATCAATCTAGTAGTTATGTCCTCCAAACTCCTCAATATAGTGGCACAAATATCTCTATATATGTCATTTGACCCAGACATGCAGATGTTCTCTCTAAGTTTATCCTTCTCTATTTGAGCTGTCAGAAAAATACTCGCTAGATTAGGAGTGTGATGTGCATCCAGAGATGGTACATCATGGGCAGGTACATCCTGGGTGGCCATCTAGATGTAACATGTACATTAAAGCTGAGTGTTAACAATTAAGTAGTTGATTACATTTTATAATTGCATGTAAAATGGAAAAAAATATAGATGAATATATAAAATTATAGTTCTTACTTGGGGTCCTATTGGATCTGAAGTGTCCTATCACCTATCTTAAGGGTCCTTGGATGTACTAAGGGGTATTAATAGGTCATATTAGGTCAAGTAGCTCTAGTTTTATTAGAGCTCTTCAGGGGTCCAATTAGGTAGATTAAGGGTCCTATTAGGTCTTCATATCTACCTATTAGGTCCTATTAGGTCTTAATGTTTATTAGGTCCTATTAGGTCTTAAGGGGTACTATTAGGTCTTTAGGGTCCTGTTAAAGGGTTTCATGCATTAGGGTTAAATATGGTTAAGGTTTCATGTTAGGGAACTAATGTTAGATTTTATGTTGATTTATGTCTCAGTTTCATGTTGGGGTTAATTTGTTAGAGTTTTGAATGTTAGGGTTCACTATGGTTAGGGTTTCAAGTTAAAGGTTTCAATATGGTTAAGGTTTCATGTTAGACATTTCATATGGTTAAGGTTTCATGTTAGGGTTCAATACATGGTTAAGGTTTCATGTTAGGGTTAATGTTAAGTTTATGTTGATTTATGTTTTAGTTTCATGTTAGGACCTTAATTTGTTAGAGTTTCATGTTACCTGGTTTCATGTTAGGGTTTCATATCTAGTTAGGGTTCAATATGGTTAAGGTTTTATGTTAGGACCTTTTATGTTAAGACCTTTCATGTTATTACCTTAATTTGTTATAGTTTCATGTTAGGGTTTCATATCTAGTTAAGGTTTCATGTTAGGTTTCAATATGGTTTAGGTTTTGTGTTAGGGTTTCATGTAACCTGGTTCAATAGGGTTAAGGTTTCATGTTAGGGTTAATAAATTACAATAAATATGTTGATTTATGTTTCATTTTCATGTCTAGGTTTAATTTATTAGGGTTTCATGTGTTAGGGCTCAATATGGTTTTAAGGTTTCATGTTACGGTTCAATATTGTTATGGTTTCATGTTAGGGTTAATGTTAGAGTATTTGTTGATTTATGTTTCATTTTCATGTTAGGAACTTAATTTGTTAGAGTTTCATGTTAGGGTTTCATAAGGTTAAGGTTTCATGTTAGGGTTTCATATCCAGTTAAGGTTTCATGTTAGGGTTCAATATGGTTAATACTTTATATGTTACCTGACCTTTAATTTTAGGACCTTAATTTGTTAGAGTTTCATGGTAAAGGGTTTCATATGGCTAGGGTTTCATGTTAGGGTTTCATATCCATTTAAGGTTTCATGTTAGGGTTTCATATCTAGTTAAGTTTTCATGTTAGGGTTCAATATGGTTAAGGTTTTATGTTAGGGTTTCATGTAAGCTGGTTCAATATGGTTAAGGTTTTATTTTAGGGTTAATGTTACAGTTTATGTTGATTTATGTTTCAGTTTCATGTCTTGGGTTAATTTGTTAGAGTTTCATGTTAGGGTTCAATATGGTTTTAAGGTTTCATGTTAGGGTTCAATATGATTACCTGGTTTCATGTTAGGGTTCAATATGATTAAGGGTCCTATTAGATCTTAAGTGTCCTAGGTATATATTAAAGAGTTCTAATAGGTCATCCTCATGTGTTTTAAAGGGTTGAATACTTGGGTTCTTAAAAAGGTTTAAATGTCAATGTAGGGGTCCTAATGGGTCCTAAGGTACATGTATTAGACTTGGATCCTCTAAGTTTCTTAAAGTGTACTAGAACATGTACTAAGGCATGTAATATTTAAACATCTAACTCTACATGAATACCATATATACATACATAAATCTAAAACATATATATGTATATAATTTAGAGAGAGAGAGAGAGAGAGAGAGAGAGAGAGAGAGAGATTCCTAATAAATTTACTAACTTTAAAAGCAATTTAAAAACAAATATTTTTAATTTCTAATATTTTGTACTATGGTTTTCTATCATTTTCTAACATGTACTAAGTTACAATTTTTTATATAAAATTTTCTAAAATTCTAATTACGGTTTTCTAGTTATAACTAAGTTATAATTTTCTAATATTTTCTAATGTTTTATAATATTTTCTAATGTTGACTAAGTTACAATTTTCTAATATTTTCTAATGTATACTAAACTTTACAATTTTCTAATGTTTACTAAGTTAAAATTTTATAATATATTTTCTAATGTTTATTAAGTTACAATTTTATAATATTTTCTAATGTATACTAAACTTTACAATTTTCTAATATATATTAAGTTGTGTAATTTTCTAATATTTTCTAATGTGTACTAAGTTATAATTTGCTAATATTTTCTAATGTATACTAAGTTACAAATTTGTAACATTTGAGTACCATTACATTAATATTTTTTAATGTTTTCTAATATTTTCTAACATTCTACTATTATTTTCTAACATACTACTATAATTTTCTAACATATTCCGAAATTCAACTATCATTTTCTAACATTTCTATAAACTAAATATTATTTAAAACAAATAATTAACTAAAATAAATATAAAACATACAATTTACAAAAAAGAAATGAGAAAAATATGTGTATCTGATACTACTAATAATCCCAAGAGGTTGAAGAAGCTCAGGAGGTGGTGACGTCGTACTGGTCGTCACTGGTTCACTCTAAGCCCCGGGTTGACACAATATCAAAAAGTGAATAGTAAAAATGAAATGGGTAGTCAGAAATTTATACAAATTCCAGTGATAAATGGCTTCACGTGAAGTGTGGCTTCGCGTGAAGTACCCTCGATGGGGTACTTCACACTAAGTGTCGGATTCACGTGAGGTAACCTACGTGGGCACTTGGCGTGAAGCAACCAATTTTTTTAGAAAGTCTGAAATCCTTCGTCCCAAAAGTGGGACACACTATTGTGAATTCACCCAGTTGTTAAAATGATCAAAACTAATATTTGAATGTTAAGATGTCTGAATGTCTATTGGCAAACATTCCACCTCTTTCCATGACCTTTTACCATGCTAGAGGTCTGGCCACTCATGGCACTCCCTGCATGTTTTCAACATTTTTCTATGAGTTTATTAACAAAAAAATATTTTTTATATGTATTTTTTATTTTGAAATAAATAAAAAATTATCTTTTATTATGTTATTTTAAATGATAAAAAATAATCTTTTTCTCTTTATTGATTTTTTAATACAAAAATGTGTTTCTTTTCTCTTTTTAACAATATTTTTCAGGATATTAATAAATATTTTTACTAAACTTTATGGCGTTCAAAACAAAATTTTAGATAACTATGTGAAATTGGGAATACAATTTTTTATTGCCACCTCATACCTTTTATGTAACTTAATTGAAACCATAGCTAGCAGGGGGTGTGGGGGATTGTCTCTTGATATCTTGGCAACATTCAAATCAGACACAATTTCTACAATGTTTGACATAGAATCTTTGGTGGCATCGTCTTCATGTTTCTAAATTTAAATTTTCATGTCATATTTTATGCTCTTACATAATAAATATTGTACACACGCTATCTTAAAGTGCCACACCTCTTTGTACTTTGTCTTTGCTGACATATTTTATGTAGTCCTACTATACTTGGAATAGGAATTATCTTGTAATACATGGTTCATGGCTATAGAGGAGACTTAGATTGCACACATTTTCCATTGGTAGTGAATGACTCCATTTGAAAAATTTGAGTGTACCTATCTGTTAGTTATAAGTATCTACTTGATGTTCACAAAGTTTTCATCATGCATAATCTTCATCATGTTGTAGTGAGTGACTCATTGGTCATTCTACATTGGTATTGGTACCTATTTTTATCATAGTTTGACATTCTTGTTGTAGTATTGTCTCTATTTTCTTCATATGGAGGAGAATTGTTGACCATCTTAGACCATTATTGCAAGAGATTTGACATTGAGGGGATGATTGAGGTTCTGTCTTCTTCTCTCTCATTAATTAATGAGAGAATTATGTGGTTTTATTTCTCTTTTAGAGGGAAGTTTCCTCTCATCCGGTTTTATCACTTTCTTTACTTAATGAGAGATTTTATTTTCATATTATATATAGGTACATTACATGGCCTAGTAGCCAATACTTGTATTGTGTTGTAATCTAGTAGTGTGTGTTTAAGTGCATCCCATGTAGTTGCACTTAAGTGGGGTTTTGGTGTAATTAAATATTTGTTAATTACACTTTACTTAATCTTACATAGGATAATGCATAGATAGTAATTTTCATATGAGGCACTTAGGATTTTGAACCCTTACTAGCACATGGTGCAGGATAAATTCCACTTTAGATGGTGATAGTTGTTATCACAATGTACTTTATGTGTTATCTCCGCCTTTAGTACACTTATAAAATTATCATTCACCACATGTTGCATATACTTCATTGAATAATGGATGATTATCCACCTTTGGTGGACATGAGATTCCATCTTGTGTAGGGGATAAGTTTTATCCTCCTTATCATGGTCTCTTATTTCCTTTCCTATATAATAAATCACGTCTACATTATATTATTGATCTCGACTTGATTTAATCCATCAGTTATGGTATTTATCTAGTTTATCATACTATATTTTATCTTTTTTTGGCTTAATCATATTAACGAGAATACAATTTATTCTTTCCTATCTTCTCTTCCTTGTTTGTGCTATTCATTAGGATCTAGAGCTTGGGTTGTTTTCTTAAGAAAATTCTTATATGGTATTTGATAAATTCTTACAAAGATAAAGAAAATGAATATTTTGTTTACTAAAATATTAAGTGTATACAATAGGGGATTTTCAACCTAAATTTGAGAATGTCAGCTAAGGAAACTAGTGGAACATGTGATTGTCTTCATTGTATATTGTAGTTCTATATAGACTAATGTTAAAAAGACACAAAATCTAGTTAAAACCCAACTCTTTTCTTCAAATAAATTGTGAGAATTAGAAATCACAAATATAATAAAAAATAATGAAAACAAATAGAAATGAAATGCATAGAATATAAACAAATCATTGTGGGTTTTAATGCTTCTAATAAACCTATAGACACAAAACATGAAAAATGTTTTGGGTTATTTGGAGACTTTCCTTATTCAAGTCCCTATTTGTGTGTTTCCACCTCCACAACAAGAAGATAGATAGATAGATAAAAAGATAAGTAGATAAAATAGTATGATAGATAAGTGATATGATAAATCCTAAGATGTTAAAAGTTATGAGAGAGAGAGAGAGAGAGAGAGAGAGAGAGAGAGAGAGAGAGAGCTATGGATATCACTGTAAGAGAATGTTGTAGTAAATTAGATATTGTTGTAGAAAAATAAGAGAATGAGAATGCAATTATTATAAAAAAAGTTGCTCAAAACCAAGATAGATTGGATTGTGTGAAAAAATGGATTTAAAAGGGAAAAGAGAAGGGAATAAAATCTTATAAGCCAATCTAGAATTTTATGATCTATTTTCATTGACCAAGCATAGGTGACACATTTTAAAATGCTCAAAAATGACAGTTGAATATTAAGATGTCAGAGGATGAATGTGCCACATGTGGATATTTGTGCAATGCACTTACATCTAAAAAATTCACACTAAAAAATGACAAGTGCTAGAGGAAACATGTGGTTAACAAAAAATTGAAGCTAGAACATAGCCAATAAAAAGGACCTTGATCATCCTAAGAGGGAAAAGGTTGATAGAAGGGCTAAAATAGACCTACACAAATGCCCAGGGAATGGAGATCAAAGTGGTTATATAAGTTTAGTCTAAATTTTAAATGAATTGTGTAATTTTCAAATCTATAGATGAATTTTAGGATATTATGGCTGAGAAGTTGGATGGTCTTTTAGATTTGATTTTAAGTTAATCTGATTTGAAGGATGTGGCTTGTACTGTGAATCTTTGAAGATGTGTATTTACTAAGGTGGAAATGTTGATGTCCCTCCTCTTGCTTCTCTTATAGAGGTGGAAGCTCATATTGGTGTTGTGATATTCTTTTATGTTGTTGCATTTTTTGAGGAATTTTTGGTTATTTTTGAATTATAGATATGATGCTTTTAGAAGGATACTTATCCTACCTTTATACTTTATTATTTTCTCAAGTGCTTCCAATATTGAGGTGGAGATTGAGCTTGGTAACATACTAATGTGGTATTGTACCTCTATAATGAGAATGTGGTTAGAAAGCTTAATTTTCTTCCTATAACCTGAAATGGGGTTTTATTTGCTCACGTTGGTTGTTCAATATTCACCACTTTGAGATAAAATTTGTTACGTTGTTGTTGTAGACACCTAATATCATCCTCACATAATTAAATAAATATTTTATGTATTTATTTATACTATCAAAGTTCCTCTATTCATCAAAAATTTATTTTAATTTATTTAATTGGTCATTAGCATTTTCATTTATTATTTTTTTTTTTATCAATAAAAGGCCATGATGTAACACAAGTCTTGCTCTACCCTATCTTCTTCTAGGGTATCCTTACATCACTTCTCTAACCTATTAGGGTTCTATTCTAACCCTACTCTTCTTATGATTCTTTGTTCAAGATCCTACTCCTTCAACTTGTTAACACCACTCAAGTAGAACCACACCTCTTCAAAACACTGTCTAGGCTTTCAAAAGCCCTTCTTTCTCTATCTTCACAAACTTCACAAACTAAGCCTTTTAGGATGTTACTAATATCCTTTTCATTTCCTGCAAACACATTGTGCATTGGAACCCTAATTGAGTTCCAAGAAATACAACAATTGCTTACCAAATAGGGCTACAAGCAATTAGGCCTATTTAGGCTCTTTTCTGCATTAATTCAAAAAAATTATTAAGAAGTTGGAAAAGAAGATTAGATACTAATACCCTTTATCAAGACACTAAATATTTTCTAGGTCTTGGGCTTCCAAACTGTCCGTATAGCCCTTCCTACAAATAAGCCTAAAATTTAGGGTTTTAGGGCTTTCAAAGTTTGTTTGACAGAATCATTGTTTTCACCATAAAAACTTATGCACTATCACTTACCATTGAATTTGGGACTTCAAGGCACATAACGCTACCACTCTCCAAGATCTGATTGAAGCTACCAATGCTTTTAATCTTCCTTCTCAGCTCTGCAATGCACTGTGATCCCTAGCCATCCAACATTGGCTCGCCCAGGGCATCACATTTAAAACAATTCCCATGCTTTCCAATTTCCCTCCTTCAATATAAAATATGTATATGGAGTCGCCTCCCTTATCCCAAAGGCATGTGTAGATTCCATGGTGGGAAGAGGATCTATGACCCCATCTTCATCACTTTCCTTATTCAGACCAGTGACTGGACAGGAAATAAAATAATTTACTAAAATAACAAGCTATTAATAATTTAAAATCCAACACCACACAAAAACTTTAAAAAAACTAATCTAACAGGGTAAGTGCAAGAAGTTGAGTGCCAATTCTATAGAAGTCTTGTGGGCTTGAAAACTACTGCTAGAAATGGGCACCTGTTTTGAAAAAAAGGGCACCCGTCTTAGGCTCGGACACCCGATCCAAAATTCAAAAAATGGGTGCCCATTTTTTTCAAAATGCGTGCCCGATTTTCAAAATGGGTCCCCATTGTTTTTCAAAACGGATGCCCATTTTTAAAATTTTCTTTTTAAAAAAAAAATAAAATATTTTTTTATGCTGATTTATTACATTTAAGAAATAGGTACACATTTTTAAAGGTGTGCCCGTTTTTTAAAATTCAAATTTACCAAACCACTATTTGCATTGGATTTCAGTTTGGGACAAGTTTGGTGGGACCAAGCCTATGCTTGGAACTCCAAAATAATGGATAAGGCATTTGAACACCAGATTTATGTCTTGCCGTAATTTTTTGAGGGTCTTCCTAATCGAATTTTTTGATGAAATTAAAACCCATTAGAGATCTTACTATCTAGATTTCAAAAATATAAATTTTATAGTGATATGATAAATTTTACTATTTTTACAATATTTATTAATCAAAAGTGGTACCTAAACTTAAAATAGTAAGGTTCACTTAAACTTTAATAACTTTTTTGATTTTAGGTTTTTGAAAAAATGAATTATATTTGACCAATCTACATAGAATTCTATTCAAAATAAAAAATTTTTTCTCAAAAAGTGAAATTTTCATCAAATTATGGTGGTCGTACATGAGAGGTTTTGAAAATTTACTTTATAGTCAATTAAAAATTAATAAAAAAAAATATTAAATTAAAAAAAAAAAGAAAAAATATTCTGACCAATCTTTGATGTGTTAGGTACCTTCCCCCAAAAGGATTTAGAAAAAATTATTTATTTACTTCAAAATAGGGTGGTCGTACACATGCGGGGTATGGTCCTGAAACAAGCATTTTGAAAAAGAGGTTTTTAAACATGCCTACTAAATATATTTTCTACTAGGTGGGTATTTAAATAAATTACATATTTGAAAAATAGACTCTGAGCACTACATTTTTTATTAGTAGATTTTTTTTATATTCAATCTCTAAGTGGATCAAATTTTGACATCAATTGACATACAACTTGAAAATGAGGCAAAACACTTCCACTTTTTGCCCAAAAAGTGGACTCAACTTCTTACTGGCACCCAACACTTTCATAGAATACCATATTCAATTTAATCCATTAAAACACTATTTTCTCATAAAAACACTAACTCTGATTGTTTTTTCTATTATCTAGTCCCTACACACTTACAAAATTAAGACAACCCTTCACAAAGGTTGAGGATGGCCTTAAGTATTTGACCAAAACCTAAAAACAACAATTTCAGAAAATTACGAAACCAATTGCTCAAAGTTGCAATTATGCAACAAATGTTGTCAATGTTGTCATTAAAAACATTGACAACTTTTACATCTTTTTGGATTTGCTATCCAAACTTAGTCAAAAGTCCAGAAATCTTTCCCAAATGCCTATATAAGGTGTTATCACATAAAATAGGACCTCAAATCCCTTAATTGATCATTTTTACATCAAAATGCATAAAACCCCTGGGTGGTCCCACAATAGTGTGTCCTACTTTTTTGAACATCCTAATTTTTGTTGAAATTGCACATTTTTAAGAAAATGTGATGATTTAAGCCTTGAGAGCTCCCATTTGAAGGAGTAAATTGAAAATTTCTAGATAAAAGCCTCTTGGATCATAATCCCTTTGGTATAATCCCTCTACTCCTCAATCACACCTATAATCGAGTCTCCTTTGCACCCATCCAAATGCTGACAAAAAATCACTTTAACATTAACTTTTTGTGTGATCAAGTAAATTCATTTGAAAAACCCAAATACAGGATGATAGTACTCAGATAAAGCTTTTCAATGATTATGAGTTATATATATATCGAGTTTATTAAGACTTTTCTTTTTAAGTTTTACTAAACATAGGTTGTCTGACCATTTAGTGACTTCTTTGTTCGACACTTCTAGAAAAATAGTAAATTAGGGGGAAAAATTATGAAAATATCTAGGAAATAGGTATTTATGTTACCTTTCTATAAAAAAAATAATAATTTAATTTTGATATATAGAGATAGAGTTAGAGCGATCCAAATGAACCTATGTCCAAATTATAATTAATGTCACTTCATAACTCAATAAACTATTAAATATTCAACAAAATTGAATGAAACCAAATGGATTCTCTAGATATTTGTGTTGCAAACCTAAATTTAAAATAATTACGTTCTTATTAGTTTTATAAAAAAAATTATGTTGATCAAAGTGAGTGTCACTCATGAAAAATACTAATTTTTCACAAAAATAATTTTTGAAGGAGAAGGAAAAATGGAAACAAATAAATTGTAATTTTTTTTGAAAAAATATATTTATAAATTAGAAACAAAATCCTAAAAGTCACTAGTTGACATCATATTTAAATTCTTAATGGTTTTACGACAATAGATGTCCTAAAGCAAAGTTTTTTTCAAAATGTTCATTTCAGTGTCAAAGTTGGCCAAAAAGTGGGATACAGTTTTGTGGGATCACCCCCCTTAATTAACCTAATGTGGACCATCCTACAAAATAAGGTCACTAAGAACCTATTAAGGCCTCCTAAGCTCACACACTTCATACTAGGACTTGTTTAGTCCCCTTATTGCACTAGTAGTTTGGCTAGAACCACTACAAGCCAAAACTAAAATAGAAGCCCTAGGTTCCTTCCTAACCCTACCTAGGTGCTCCTGCACCATACTCCCCCACAAAGGAAAGTTATGTCACTCCTGTGGGAAAAAAATCTTTAGAGATACCCACCTTTTTGAAGTCTGATCCTGCAATCCATGAGGACTCTGATTTTGGCCTATGCTTCCACTTGATTAGGTGTTCCATATACACCTTGTTCCTTGTAGTCTTCTTGAATCTGTAGTCTACAACTCTGTCAGCTTCCAACTTAGGTTTTGGGGGTAATATTGTAGTCTCAACATCACCATTGAACCCTTGATTTCTTGGACCATTCTCTATTATCTTCCCTTTGAATTGCATCAAATTTTTAGGAATAATAGACCACAAGACAATTGAGAGGAGGGTGAATTAGTTGTAATCTTTATTATTAAACTTTATACTTTATAAACCAAATCTACAAATGTAAATGATAACACAGTAATAGGTAACACCATAACACAATATTTTTTGTCGAAGAAACCATGTTAAAGGTAAAACCCCTGTGGGAATTAACACCCACAAATAATGTACTGAGATTATAGTATCCATGTCAAAAGATATTAGCCCTATTAGAAGCTTGTTACAACATTACAGTACATAGTCCCTGTTAGGAGACATGCCCTGTTAGGAGTCAAAGAAAATAGTAGGCTCACTACCAAGGAACATAGCCCAAAGAATGTTAAAGCCACCCTCAAGAATTCACAATCTGAATCAAGTGTATAAAGGAAATACACATTCCAGCGAACTGTCTGATAGCAACTATCTTTTCTTAGTCATTTCCAATGATGTATCAACTTTGCATTGTATCCAGCAGTCAACAAGCTTCACAGCTTCCACACTTCTCTTTATTTTCTCTATCACACTTCTTCGCACGAATTTATCTTTCATATATACCCTCTTACAATGATTCATTAGGTCGGCGAGTTAATCTTTCCTAGTACATAATTAACTAGATTGGCCAATTAAGGCTTTCCATCATACAAATAATTACAAAGCCCCTTGCTAAGATACACACTATATCTATAATAGGTATACAACATTTAAAATCCATTACATATACTTCTAGATCCACAATTCATGCTCAAAATTAATTTGACATGCTACATGTCTGAAGTCGGCCAGGGAATAGGTCTTCTCCACAATACACGCCACAACTGACGTCATCAGTAACCAATCAACAATAAAAATCAAACCATTACTATATCATATGTTGGATGTTCATTAGTAAGCTTCCAAGTTCTGAAATATCTTGGCCAGAAAGATATACTCGAAACACAGAGTCCTGCTCTGTCTAGAATCACAGTTTCAGTCCAAAAAACTAGTCTTCACTAAACCAAATGTAATATCCATAGTAGGTAACATAAATTAAAGCAACCTTAGGGATAAGTTTAGCATACATCCTTCTACATAAATATAACTTCAATCATTCTGAATCATCGAGACAGTATCTATACACTCCATCCAGTTACGTAGCCAGTCTGTCTTCTTCATAGAAATATATATTGGCATCAATGACAAAACATTAATATCAACAACATGATCAATAACCAAAACTAATATCATCCAAAAATCTCCCCCTTTGGCATTGATAGAAACATATGGGAAAATCCATATGTATCAACACAAAAGTACTCACTCTTAATACAATCTTCCCAATATCCTCAACACAATTCTCCCCAAAATAGTAGGGATTTTCACATAGATTTCTTCCCCCTTTGGCAGCAATGGCAAAGGGTGCCATAACTCATCTGTAGTCTTTTGTAAGATGTACATTTTTCAAATCTTCATGTCCAATCATCTGGGTGCAAGATCACCTAAATATACTCCATAGTATTCTCCTGCGATCACTCCCCCTAAGGAGTAGATCCATACATCAAGTCCAGAGAATGATATAGCTCTGAGATCCACTAGACTGACGCACATCTACATAATTTAGTTTTCATTGGGAGGGGCCATCACCCCAAGCATGCCTCTGAGATATTCAAAAGCATCTTTTGTAAAAGCTTTAGTAAATATATCTGCTATATGTTCCTTTATGCTAATATACTCCATTTTAATCTCTCTATCTGCTACCTTCTCCCTTAAGAAGTGATACTTGATGGAAATATGTTTAGTCTTTGAATGCATTACATGATTCTTTGACATAATCACTATGCCGGTGTTATCACAATTGATAAACACTGGTTTGTTGAAAATTATTTTGATGTCTTTCAACATTTTTTTCATCCAAACAACTTCTGTATAGTTTATTGCAGCAGCAACATACTCTAACTCAATAGTAGATTGAGAAATATAGTTCTGCTTCTTGCTCAACCAAGAAACTAGCCTCTTTCGAAGGAAAAATGCACCACCACTTGTGCTCTTCCTTTCATCCATGTTACCTTCCTAATAAACATTAGTAAAATCCTGCAATGTAAAATCATCAGATTTTTCATACCATAATCCATATTCTATTATTCCTTTAAAATATCTAAAAATTCTTTTTATAGAAGAAAAATGTGTCTCTTTAGGATCTACCTGATATCTATCTACAATTCCAATTGCATTGGTAATATTTGGTTTAGTGTGTGTCAGATATTGTAGACCTCCAATCATTTATCTATACTTAGTCTGCACAACACTTTGAGTCTCGTCACTTTTAGTTAGTTTGTTCCCTATCACCCTGGGTGTACCAACATGTTTACAATCTTCCATTCCAAATTTATTCAACATTTCCTTAAGATACTTGGTCTGAGATATAAATATTCCATTCTTACACTGATTAATTTTCAAACCAATAAAAAATTTCATCTCACCAATCATTGACATTTCAAACTCATTCTCCATTTCTTTAGCAAACTTCTTACTCATTTTATCATTTCCTCCAAAAATGATAAAAGAAAATCAACAAAAACTTCTATAATTAAGATTCCATCTTCATCAGTTCTTAAATACAAATTACTATCTACATTACCTTTTCTAAAACCAAGACCAAGTAGATATTTATTGAGTCTTGCATACCATGCCCTCAATGCTAGTTTCAATCCATATAGTGCCTTCTTTAGTCTGCAAACCTTGTTTTCATCATCTCTCAAAGAAAAACCATTAGGTTTCTCAATGTACACTTCTTCTAGATCACCATCCAAGAATGTTGATTTCACATCCATATGATACACTTTAAAGTCTTTATGTGCAGCATAAGCAAGGAATAGTTTCATAGCTTCCAATCTAGCAACAGGTGCAAATATTTCTTCATAGTCTATGCCTTCATTTTGTGAGTAGCCTTTACATACCAGTCTAGCCTTGTTTCTGACCACTGTGCCTTCCTCATCCATTTTGTTTCTAAAAACCACTTAGTTCCAATCACATTTATGTTCTCAGGTCTTGGAACCAATTCCCAAGTATTGTTCTTCTTTATCTATTTTAGTGCTTCTTCCATGGCTTTAGTCCACGATTCATCTTTACATGATTCCTTAGTAGTCTTTGGTTCAACTTGAGAAATCAAATCAGTCTCAGCTCTAACTTTAGATCTAGTCATCATGCCTTTTCTTGCATCACCAATAAATTGGTCTTTAAGGTGTTTTTTCTTGACATACCTTGGTGTCTTTAATGTCTCAGTAGCTTCAGCCTATTCTTCTTCTTCAATCTCATTCTCGATCATCAAGGGTCCTTCAGGTTCAGTAGAAACTTCTCTTGATTCTGTTATCTAACCACAATCATACATTCTTTCCTTAATTTGAAGTTTTTCATCTATCCTCACATTGGTGCTTTCAATTAGTTTCCTCATTCTCAGATTGAAACATTTATATGCTTTACTCTTAGTGGAATAACCAAAAAAAATTCCTTCAAAACTTCTAGCATCAAAATTGCCTATCTCATCATCTCTTTTGATATAACATTTACTACCTATTATTATAAAATATTTCACAGTATGTGCATGATCAAACCATAATTCATAAGGAGTTTCATATGTACCTTCTCTTATTTGAATTCTATTCAATGTGTACATAGCAGTGCCAACTACTTCTCTCTAATGAACATGTGATACATTTCCTTCCAAAAACATAGTCCTTGCAGGATCTAATATGGTTATGTCTCTTCGCTATACTATTCCATTCTATTTTGGAATTCTAGGAGTCGAAGTCTGTCTATGTATTCCATTTTCTTCACAATATGTATTAGACATTTTTGATGTAAACTCTCATCCTCTATCTAATCTCAAATATTTCATCTTTAAACCAAATTCATTTTCAACTTTTGCTCTGAATAACTTGAACTTGTCAAATGCTTCATATTTCTCTCTCAAATATGTAACCCACATTATTCTAGAAAAGTCATAAAAAAAAAGTATAAAATACCTTTCACCATAGTATGATCTTGTTCTTGTAGGACCACATAGATCTGTATGCACTAGATCCAGCTTCCCTTTTGTTGAATAAGCTTTTCTCTTGAAAGTTCTTCTAGTCTGTTTCCCCATAACACATTTGTTGGTGCTCCCAAATTCGGCACAAATTTTGAGTGACCATGTTAAAATTTCCAATAAGGAAAGGTGAGTACCCATGATAACCTTTTGTCTGAAGGCTATGTTGGGTGTTTGAAGATGAGAAATGAGTTCCAAGAAGGATAAATTCCCAAACCATGAACTTAGGGACACAACTTTTATATGTGGAAATTCAATTCTCAGCTTATATAGTTTTAAAAGAATGTTATGTAATGGGAAAAGGAGAGATTTTTTAAAGTTTTCAGTTAAAGTTGAAAAATGTGAATCTATAGAAAGGGACACCCAACCCTCTGGAGGATAATGGAAGATATTTTAAATGGTTAAAGCTTTTAATTACCTTTCATTATAAACATGGATTTGCAGAAACAAAAACAACAGTCATATTGCGGGGGGCATAACTTTTTATGCAATTGTTGGATCAAGCTCATTTTTGGATATGTTGTCGCAAATCTAATTCTCCAGATTTATACCAGAGAGATTTTCCAAATTCAACTTGGTTCATGAGATATAATCACCTGTGTGTAGCACTGTCTAAATTGCCCATAAAAAAAATTCAAAGAGATATTATCCCACCTTTGTTGGGCAGTGGTGTTTTTTAACATTTATATACTCCAACACTTAGTATATGATTTGAAGAAGGAACCAAGATGCCATTTCGTGGGTCTCTTGGTTGAAAATTTTGAAATACGTGTGGGCCCCATTATTTTGGAGTAAAAATGCATAATGTTAGTCTCCAAGTCTCCCAATAATTTCATGGTTAGCAAATTCATTCAGAGACTTGGAGACTAAATCTTGTATCCATGTCTCCAGATCAAACCATAGTTAAGAAAAAGATTATGAGACTTAGAGACAATGAGAAAAAGCTGACCATAGTTAAATTGTAGTTAAGGTGTGGTTAAGTAAAGATCTAGAGACTTGGAGACTCAAGCTAGTCTCCAAATCTCCCAACAAACCCATGGTTAGCAAAAAGATCATGAGACTTAGAGACTAAGTTAGTCTCCAAGTCTCCAAATAGATTGAAGGTTGACAAAAGGATCTAGAGACTTAGAGACTAAAGCTAGTCTCTAAGTCTCCAGATGAATAGGGCTTAAAGGTGAGTTAAGACTAGAAAAATGACAGTGAATCAAGATATGACAAGTGTCAAAATTTGGTGGAATCTTGGCGTAATATGCAGAAAATTGAGGAAAATGAGAAATTTCAATACACAGAGTTAAAGTCCATGGAATTAATAGAGTTTGCTATAGTTTAAAGTGAAAATAAAAGAAGAATATTAAAGGCAAATTGAAGGCTAAAGTGCATAGAAGCTATATTAAATGGAAAAATTAAATTTATAGGCATAGTTAAACATAGGAAAAGGTATAGTTTCTGGCAAATGTATTTTATTTCAGATTTGAAAAGGAACATTCTCAGAAGAATTTTTAACACAGAGGAAATCAGATTTTTTGTAGAAGTATGACAAATTTGGACAGAATGAAGATCAGATTATGGAGATCAAATTTGCATAGAAAGAAGAGATAAAAATACATATATTTCATTTACAAAATTAGATTCATATTTTCTTTCCCAAAGATTTTTTGAAGAATAATGAAAACATATTTTCTCAGAGTAATATCAGATTTGAAAAGCTTCTCAGCAGTAGAATGAAACAGTTATAATGAGGATAAAATCAGATTTTGAAAAGACAGATGGAGTGAGTTATTAATGAAATATATCAGATATTTTGAAGACTTGGAATGCAAGTAAAATCAGATTTTGAAGTCATCGAGAAGGATCAAATTTTTTGGAAAAGAAAGAATGAGTGAAAATTAGATTTGAGAGAAGGATAGGTGTTTGCTAAACATAGTTTTTAGGGTTTCTTCTCTTCTATATCTTTCTTTGTTGTCTCAGTTGTACAAGTTCCTTTTTCTATTTTATTTTGGAGATTTTCCTTGTAGATGTTCTGAGCAGGTCCCTATTGGTCTTGTGGAAATTTTATTAAAAGTTATACTTCTATGTCTTTGATATTCTATAGGATTATTATCTAGATGTGTTGAAACATAATCCATTAACAGAATACAGTGTAGTTTTCCCTCTTTCATATTGTCTTGTCTCTTTGCATTTTGTTTGTGCTCTAGTGTGTTTCACTTGTAAGTCATTTGAAATACACCTACTACAAGGTAGTTTGTCTAATTATTTATGAGTTTGTTTCAAGGAGAGGACTAAGTTTCATAGATGATTTCAGAGAGCAAAGCATTGTGATAAGGATTTGATGCAAATGTATGTATATGAGAGGATAGTTTGTAAGGCACTCTATCTCAGTTGCATGTAGTTTGTAAGACACTCTACACTATCTCTATTGGTTTATCTCTACTTATTCATATTTTCATTGACTCTTTTCCCAAGGGATAGGCACTGGTCTAAGATATAGTTTGCATTTTATTCTTCATCCAATATCAAAATCATTTCAATTAAATATACTTCTGTTACTTAGAACAAATGAGTTGAACTCATTAAGGACTCATATTAGTAGGATATTGTCCATTTTAGTGATTCATTGGAGAGTAAATCAAATAGGTTATCCCTCCTTAAAAGGAAGAAGGATGAAATTCCTTATATCACTAGTTTTTTCTATATTTGCAATCATAGTTTGTCTATTTAAGCTTTGCATTTGGTTGTGTTTGATCATTTGCAAGGTGTTTCATAAGTTGGTTTAACAAGGATACATAGCAAATTAGTGTCCACTTTTATACATACTGTGTAATCAGTAATCATTAAGAGGTAAAACTTGCCTGAGTATTTGTGGAGCACAAAAATGAAGAAGGATCTTATCCAATCCTTGGAAATTAGGCTTTTCTTGTATCTGAATCAGTATTACAAGGCATAGTGTTCAAGTAGTCATTTCAAGCAATGTGATTTATGCAAGAAAAATCCCTAACAAATTGATGACTCCATGTGGGAAGTAAAAAAGTTTATTTCCTGGATTCTCTGGTGTAGTATCTTTAAATCTTGCAAACCAGTTGCAGTTGAGTCTAGCTATAGAGTCTAGATTTCAAAAAAGAAAGGATATATTCCTTATGTTTTATAAAAAGAGTCAAGTCTGTCTATTGTTTTCTACAAATTGTCTGAAATTTTTTAGTTTCTCCAAGATAGCATCAAAAGAATCTCACTACTGGTGAGTGGCGACTCTGAGTTCTCTGATTTTCACTAGTGTGCATGTTAAAGAAATGCTAGAAAAGAAGGTGGACTTGCAGCAACAGTGACAACAGATTCTTGGGCTCTTGTGGCTATGAAAGTAGCCAAGTAAGGAATCAATAAAGGACTTTGTGTGTGGTGTATGTGAGATTTTTGATTTGAAGAAGTCAGAGATGGAAAAAAGATCTCAGCTAGTTGCAAATATTTTTCTCTGCAACAAATTGGTAGTTTTACAATATAAATAATTTGGAGGTGTTTTCAAATCACATATTTATAGCAGCTCAAGTACATCTAGGTATTTCACAAATTTTTGATAGTTTTCCTTATCAAGTGATTGTAGAACTATAGAAAAAAGGATAAAGGTGTCAAAAAAGAGGTTTACATATTTCAAGTTTTACTTGCATTTTTGCAAAATTTGAAGGAGATATGTATTTGAAGAGTGGCAGTTTGTAATCTTTTTTACTACAAAGATGTCACAATCTAGTGATTGGATGGGTAGTAATTTGTTTGGGGAAATTATTTTTGTTGGTATCCATGGATATCCAAATCATATTCTATCAAAGGTTAGGGAGTGTCTGCCAAAGTTTGCTGGTTTTGGTGAATATTTAGCTGAAGATCATTTAGAAAATTTTGCTGACCTGGTAGACAACCATAACATCTCAGATGAGGATATATTCATGAAACTTTTTGTAATATCCTTAGTTGATGTTGCATGAGATTGGATTAGGGATCTACCTCATGGCTCAATAAAATCCATGGAAGCATTAAAGGATTGTTTTATTAAAATATTTAGTGATTTTGAGCAGTTTAGTGATGTAGAGACGTATGACGATAAAGAGCACAGTGAAGAACATGACATATTTGAATCAAAAGATCTTATATCAGAGTTTGATCTTATTAAAGAAGAGACAAATATGTTGAGGAAAACAATTCAAGAAAAGGTGGTGCTACTTTTACAAGGACTCATGAATAGAGAAGAAAGTGAATCACCAAATGATTTCTACATAAGATTTACTGATAAGCTAAAAGGCTATGGTATCATTTTTTGTCCTCAGGAGTTTCTATGGGTTGAGTTATTTGTCCAAATTTGTTTCCCTCATACATGTAAATTATCAATTTCTTAGAGGGCGGAATATTTTCAGCAAACTATAGAATGGATAAAGGGTTTAGAAGATGCTTCTTCTAAAGACATATTAGATGTTGAGAACAATGATAATGAGTCTGAAATTTTTGAGATTATTGAAGAATCTAATGATAAATCTAACAGTGAATCTGAATTTAATGATATTGAAAGTGATAAAGATGAATATATGTTTAGTGATGATGAGGAGTCTATTGCTGGCAAGGGTATTTCTGATTATGATATTGATATAAAGCTTTATGAACAATAAGACAATGAGAAAGATATATGCAACCAGCAAGAAGAGAACCATGATGCACACATGAGTGTTTGTAGTGAGGACCTTACACAAGAAGATATGATTTTAGAGGTTTCACTACAAGACTCCAACAAAGAAGAAATTTGCAACATCATGCAAGAAGACAGTAAGGAGATAAATGAAGAAGATGACTATTGTTCCCTTCACATTGAACAAATTATAGAGATTTTATCTTTTAAGTATCTTAGATATTCAGGAAATGGAAGCTTTGAAATTTCATGTCCAATACATATTGATTTTGACAAGGAAAGTGAATTAGTTCATTCTGATTTGGACATATGTGATACTATTTCTTCTTGCACTCATTCTTCATTACGCTACAATAAAATTCAGTTTGATTTATCAGATGATGAGATTTTCAGTGTGGTTTTAGATTCAGTAGATGCGGAAAATCTAAATATAGAGTTAAGTACTAATTTGGATTACAAAGAGGATTTTAAATCTTGTCTTGATTTTAAATCTACCTTTGAACCATTAAATAGTGGTCAATTAGTGGCTCAAGTTTCAAAGGAAGAAACTAAATGTGCTAGTATTTTCCCTCCCACCCACCACTTTGCTTTGAGTTTGTTTGATGATGATAAGGTGCAGGATGCCTTTCTTTTTAGAAAGAAGATTTATGATATGCAAGGTGCTCCTATTTTTGATGTTAAGGTTGTTGCTCCATATCCTAAGATGTTTTATGATGTTATATTTGATGAATGTCCTAATTTTGATGATCATTTTTCAAGTGATAAGGCCTCTCAAGTTTTGCATAAATATCAAGGTATGTTTTCTTTTGAGAGGAAAATGATGGATGAGAATGGACCTAATGATGCTTTCCCAAGTAGCATGATAGAGGTTGAGTATCCCTCCTTTTAGTTGGATTGTGAGTCTTTAAGCTGTGGTTTACAAATCAAAGATGATAAATGTCACAGATATCAAAGTTTGTTTTTATCGAATGAATGTGAGATTTATATGCCACAGACTTTTCATGATGACAATTTGCCTAATGTTTATGGAAGCTCATAGGAAGAATTTGTAGATGTGTTTTCATATGATGAGTTGATACATGATGATAGTAGATTGAATCAAATAGATAAGAGTGCCACTATTATCATATTTTTGAAACATGGGGCAGAGAGCTTTGTGTTTAACAGAGGTAAGAGTTGATCTCAGTTGTGGGGCTTTGGGCCGTTTGTAGATAATGAACATATTGTATAGTTGCTTTCCCTTCCAGTTGTGTGTTTGATTTTAGTAAGAGGTTTCCTCATTTTTTTTGAAAATTTTTGAGAGGTGAAAGTAAGAAGAGGAAAGATAAAGTGATAAAATTTGATTTGAAGTTTTAGGGTGCTCTACTACTATAGAGATCTATGGTTCTTAGTATAAAATTACATTTAACCATCCTCAGTCAGAGCCATTGTTGGTGCTCCCAAATTTGGCACAAATTTGGAGTGACCATGTTAAAATTTTCAATAAGGAAAGGTGAGTACCCATGATAACCTTTTGTCTGAAGGCTATGTTGGGTGTTTGAAGATGAGAAATGAGTTCCAAGAAGGACAAATTCCCAAACCGTGAACTTAGGGACACAACTTTTATATGTGGAAATTCAATTCTCAGCTTATATAGTTTTAAAAGAATGTTATGTAATGGGAAAAGGAGAGATTTTTTAAAGTTTTCAGTTAAAGTTGCAAAATGTGAATCCATAGAAAGGGATGCCCAACCCTCTGGAGGAGAATGGAAGACATTTTAAATGGTTAAAACTTTTTATTACCTTTTATTATAAACACAGATTTGCAGAAACAAAACAAAGGGTCATATTGCGGGGGGCATAAATTTTTATTCAATTGTTAGATCGAGCTCATTTTTGGATATGTTGTCGCAAATCTAATTCTCCATATTCTCAATGGACTGATTTTCCAAATTCATCTTCGTTTGTGAGATACAATCGCCTATGTGCAGCACTTTCTAAACTGCCCATAAAAAAAATTCAAAGAGATATTATCCCACATTTGTTGGGCAGTGGCATTTTTTAACATTTATATACTCCAACACTTAGTATATGATTTGAAGAAGGAACCAAGAGGCCATTTGGTGGGTCTCTTGGTTGAAAATTTTGAAATACTTGTGGACCCCATTATTTTAGAGTAAAAATGCATAATGTTAGTCTCCAAGTCTCCCAATAATTTCATGGTTAGAAAATTCATTCAGAGACTTGGAAACTAAAGCTTGTCTCCATGTGTATAGATCAAACTGTGGTTAAGAACAAGATTATGAGACCTAGAGACAATGAGCAAAAGTTGAGCATGGTTAAACTGTAGTTAAGGTGTGGTTAAGTAAAGATCTAGAGACTTGGAGACTAAAACTAGTCTCCAAATCTCCAAACAAACCCATGATTATCAAAAAGATCATGAGACTTAGAGACTAAGTTAGTATCCAAGTCTCCAAATAGATTGAAGGTTAAGAAAAGGATATAGAGAATTAGAGACTAAAGCTAGTCTCCAAGTCTCCAGATGAGCAGGGGTTAAAGGTGAGTTAAGACCAGAAAAAGGATAGCGAATCAGCATATGACAAGTGTCAAAATCTAGTGGAATCTGGGAATAATATGCAAAACATTGAGGAAAATGAGAAATTTCAATACATAGAGTTAAAGTGCACATAATTAAAAGAGTTTGCTATAGTTTAAAGTGAAAACCAAAGAAGAATATTAAAGGCAAATTAAAGGCTAAAGTGCATAGAAACTATATTAAATGGAAAAAGTAAAGTTATATCCATAGTTAAACATAGGAAAAGGTATAGTTTCTGGAAAATGTATTTTATTTCAGATTTGAAAAGGAACATTCCGGGAAGAATTTTCAACATAGAGGAAATTAGATTTTTTGCAGAAGCATGACAAATTTGGACAGAATGAAGATCAGATTATGGAGATCATATTTGCATAGAAAGAAGAGATAAAATACATATATTTCATTTGCAAAATCAGATTCATATTTGCTTTTGCAGAGATTTTTTGAAGAATAATGAAATCAAATTTTCTCAAATTAATATCAGATTTGGAAAGCTTCTCAGTGGCAGAATGAAAGGGCTATAATGAGGATAAAATTAGGTTTTGAAAAGACAGATGGAGTTAGTTATTAGTGAAATATATCAGATATTTTGAAGACTTGGAATGCAAGTAAAATCAGATTTTGAAGTCACCAAGAAGGATCAAATTTTTTGGAAAAGAAGGAATGAGTGCAAATCAGAGTTGAGAGAAGGACATGTGTTTGGTTGTGCTTGATCATTTGCAAGGTGTTTCATAAGTTGGTTTAACAAGGATACATAGAAAATCATTGTCCACTTTTATACATACTATGTAATCAGTAATCATTAAGAGGTAAAACCTGCTTGAGTATTTGTGGAGCTCAAAAATGAAGAAGGATCTTATCCAATGCTTAGCAATTAGGGTTTTTTGTATCTGAATCAGTATTAAAAGGCATAGTTTTCAAGTACTCATTTCAAGCACTATAGTTCATGCAAGAAAAATCCCTAACAACATTCTCTACACATAGTGTTAGATGGATTTACAATTCTAGGTAGATCTCTTATTGCTTTTGTCTTCCTAGCCTTCACAATGTTATCAAAATTAACATAAAAAAATCTTTTGTGCCATAACTAACTGTCATCAACCTTTTCAATAAAACAAGAAGCCTCATATGTGTTGAATTCAAATAGATTACCTATGGATTTAGTACCAGATGCTATCAAGTCTCTTGTTTTTCTCTTGATAGAAATTTTTCCATTTATAAAGCTCAGTTGATAACCCTTGTCCATTAGCTGTCCAACACTCAGAAAATTATGCTTAAGTTCATCAACAAGTAATACATTGTCAGTGTAAGCCTTTCCTTACAAGGAAATAGATCCAATTCCTATAATAAGTTTAGGAGTATTTTTACCAAACCTAACAACACCACCATTGTTTCTTTCAAACTCAAAAACTTATTTTTATCTCTAGTCATATGATGTGAACAACCACTATCTATGAACCATTCATATTTCTTTTCAACTCAGGATACTAATGGTTTTTCTTAATGCATAGGTTCATCATCCTTAATAGAAATAAATCCAATTTCATCACAATAACCATCCTCATCATTAGATATACCTTCACTAGCATAATAACATTCCTTAAATCCTTTGAGAACATAGACTTGATAAACTTAGGTTTGTCCTTTGGAATTCTTGTAGGACATCTAGATGCAAAATGACCGATCTTGTTACATGAAAAACATTTCAAAGGTAATTTTCTATCAAAATTATCCTTACCTCTCTTTTCTCTTCTAGAAATTAGTGCAATGATTTCATCTAGCTTGCTTTATTCTTCTTGTATATATTCCCATTCATGAGCATAGGCTCCAAGTTCTTCTCTTAGATCATTACTGCTTGTTCTTGCTTTTCCACATAAGATATTTGTCTTTTATGCATGGTTTCTTTGATTGCTGACTCAACCTTAGGTAGACTTTCTCCCAATTTTGTGGCTTCAAATGTAGTTAGCTTGCCAATAAAAATATCTCCAGTGAAGTTTGGTGTCAAAGGTATGATCTCCTCTATGGCCTAAACCTTGGTTCTATAAGTAGGTGTCAAAGATCTGAGTATCTTTGCAATAAATTCTTCCTCATTGTAAGTTCCTCCAGAGTTCCTAATACCAATAACTACCTTAGTAGTTCTCTGTGCATATGCTCAGATGTTCTCATCTTCTCTCATTTTCAATGATTCCATCTTATTCTTCTAGTTCTGTAGCTTTTCTTGCTTTGTAAAATTGTCTCCAACATATTGTGCTTCCAGTCTTGACCAGATGTCATGTGTAGAGTCCAATTCCTTTACTTTAGTAAATTCTCCTTCTAATAATGCATTGATTAAAGATTCCCTTGAAACAATATTCAATAAAAATATATTCTTGTTATCTTCACTAGCTTTCTCTACTTCATCCTCAGTTGCTATCTTTTCCTTCTTCTTTTGTATCATTTAGTAATCAATTCCTAGACATAGAAAATGTGTTCTCATCTTGTTTTGCCAACTCTCAAAGTTTTCAGAGTCAAACTTTGGGCTATCCTTCCTATATTAAGTCATCTTCAAGATCACCTCAATCTATTAAACTTTCACTGTGAGGACCAATAGCTCTGATACCAATTGTTAGGAATAAATTTCCAAAAGACAACTGAGAGGGGGGGGTGAACTAGTTGTAATCTAGATTATTAAACTTTATACTTTATAAACCAAATCTGAAAATGTAAATGATAACATAGTAATATCTAACACCATAGCACAATATTTGTTGTCAAGGAAACATTTTTAAAGCTAAAACACCGGTGGGAATTAACACCCACAAATAATGTAATGAAAGTATAGTATCCCTGTCAAAAGATATTAGCTCCGTTAGGAGCATGTTACAAAATTACAGTACACAATCCCTATTAGGAGACAAACCCTATTAGGAGTTAAAGAAAATAGTAGACTCACTACCAAGGCACACTACCCAAAGAAAGTTACAGCCACCCTAAAAGATTCACAATCTGAATCAAGTGTATAAAGAAAATACACATTCAAGTGAACTGTTTGATAGAAACTATCCTTGCTTAGTCAGTTCCAATGATGTATCAACTCTGCATTATATCCAGTAGTCAATAAGCTTCACAACTTCCACACTTCTGTTTCTTTTCTCTATCACACTTCTTCACAAGAATTTATCTTTCATATATACCCTCTTACAATAATTCATTAAGTCGGCTACTTAAGCTTTCGTAATACATAATTAACTAGATCGGCCAATTAAGGATTTCCATCATACAAATAATTACATATCCCCTTGCTAAGATAAATGTGGTATATATAATAGGTATACAACATTTACAATCCATTACATATACTTCTCGATCTGCGATTCATGCTCACAATTAATTTCACATGCTACATGTCTAAAGTCAACCAGGGAATAGGTCTTCTCCATAATACATGCCACAACTGACATCATCAGTAACCAATCAACAATCAAACTCAACCCATTACTCTATCATATGTTGGCTATCCATCAATAAGCTCATAATTTCTGAAATATCTTCACCATAAAGATATACCCAAAACACAAAGACGTGCTCTTTCCAAAATCACAGTTTTAGTCCAGAAAACAAGTCTTCACTAAATCAACTATAACATCCATAGTAGGTAACATAAAGTCAAGTGACCTTAGGGATAAGGTTATCACACATCCTTCTACATAAGACCAACTTTGATCATTATGAATCATCCGTACAGTGTCTGTACACTCCATCCAGTTACATAGCCAATCTATCTTCTTCATAGAAATATATGTTGACATCAGTGACAAAACATGAATATCAATAGCATGATCAGTAACAAAAACTGATATCATCCAACATAAATCTTGTACATTAAACACCAGAGAGATGATCAAATTAGAAGGTAGGTCTATTTTATATGCATTCGACCCATACTTGGCTAGAATCTTGCGAGGTCCCACCCTCTTCATCTACAATTGGGTTGGGAAACCCTTCTGTAACCAAGATTTGTTCAAATGAATCATCACATAGTCACCTATCTCAAACTGAATGTCCTACCTCTTTTCATCAACTTTGGCCTTCACCTTTGTTGATTGTCTTGGACTGTCTACTTGACTTGTTCTTGGATCTCCTTCATGGTTTGAGTGAAGTCCTCAGCATGACCACTCCTATACTCCATCCCTCCAAGATCCCTAAGTTCACACACACCTCTTGGGTGCATCCCATAAACTACTTCAAATGGGCTTCTTCCTATCATTTTATTCTTACTGTCATTGTATGCATAATTTTCTTAGGGAATGACCACATCCCAAGTTTGACCATACTCCGGAACCTTAATAGGTTATGCAACACTCAATTTACTAGCTTATTTTGGCCATCTTTCTGATGGTTGTAGGTTGAACAAAAATAAATATTGGTACCCAATCTAGTCCACAAAGTCCTCTAGAAATGGATCATGAGTTTCACATCCCTATCTGATACTATACTTATGGGAAGACCATCAATCCTCACAATCTCCTTAATAAATAAACAAATAGGATATGTGGATATATTATTAGTAGTCTTACAGGGTATGAAGTGACTCATCTTTCTAAATCTATCAACCACTACATAAATGCTATCATATCCTTGCTTGGTTTTGGGTAGACCTACTATGAAGTCCATGCTCACACATTCCCATGGCCTATTAGGGACTAGTAAAGGCTGATATAAACCTACACTACTTACTCCTCCTTTGGATTTCATGCATACAACACACTAATCCACATATTTGGTAACATCTCTTACCAGCTTTGGCCAATGGTAGAACCTTTGCACAAGCTCCAATGTTTTTTTCATACCAAAATGAGCACTTAAAGGTCCATTGTGTTTCTCTTGTATGAGATTCATTCTCATAGAGCCTCTTGGCACACATAACTGGTTACCCTGAAATAACAGTCCATTTTTCAAAGTAAACTCTGAGAACTTGCTATGGAAATGGTTCTAAAAATTAACACACCTTGTATGCTTCCTCAAAGTCATCATCTACCTTGTAAAGATCTCTGAAACTATCAATGCCAATGCTATTCAACTGGACTTCTTGAACTGTCAGTAACCTTCTCCTTAGTGCATCTGCAACCTTATTGATCTTCCCTTTCTTGTGCTTTATAGTAAAGGTAAATGCTTGCAAATACTCCATCCATTTCAAATACCTATTTCTTAGTTTCTCTTTAGTATTGATGTAACTAAGGGCTTGGTTGTCAGTAAACACCACAAACTCTTTGGGCAATAGATAATGCCTCCATTTTCTAAGGGACTAAACTAAATCATATAGTTCAAAGTCATTACAAGAGTATTTATTCTTAGCCTCATTCAGTTTCTCACTAAAGAAGGCCACTAGTCTACCTTCTTGAGTCAACACACCCCTAACTTCCATCCCACTTGCATTACATTCAATAGTAAACAATTTATCAAAACTAGGAAATTTTAGGATAGGTTGAGTGGTTACTTGTTTCTTCAACAACTCAAAATACTTTCCTGTATATTGTCCATCTAATCTTATTTTTGACCCCACCCTTGATAGTATCTAATAAAGGAGTACAAATAGCACTAAAATTCCTAACAAACATTCTATAAAATTGGGATAAGCCATGAAAACTTCTTACCTCTGTGGCTATGGTAGGTGGTGTCTAGTTTAGTATGGCTGCAACTTTCCCTTGGTCCATGTTCAAAGACCCTTTGGACACTACAAAGCACAAGTACACTAGTTCTTGCTTGAAGAACACACATTTTTCAAGGTTGATTGCCAACTTCTCTTCATGCAATCTCTTCTACACTGCCTCTACATGTTTCACATTCTCCCCCTTTGTCTTGCTAAATATCAGTATATCATCAAGATATAACACTACAAAATTCCTTGTGAATTCTTTGAGCACTTACTTCATTAGCCTCATGAATGGGATCAGAGCATTTGTGAGGCTAAATGGCATCACAAGCCATTCATAAAGCCCATCTATAGTCTTGCATGCCATTTTCCATTCATCCCCTTCTTTCACCCTGATTTTGTGATACCCACTTTTCAAATGCAACTTGGTAAACTATATTTCCCCTCCAAGGCAATCCATCCGATCCTTAATCCTAGGTATGGGGAAACTATAAGTTATTATGACTTTGTTTATAGCCCTTGAATCTATGCAAAGTCTCCATTTTCCTACCTTCTTTGATACCAACACAACCAAGATTTCACATGGGCTTATACTCTTCTTGATCAATCCTTGATCAAAGATTTCTTGTACCTGCCTTGCCACTTCCAAGTTTTGATAAGGGGTTAGCTTATAAGATTCCTTTTTAGGCAAAGATACACCAGGGAAAAATTCTATCTGATTACTTATTACCCTTCTAGGAGGTAAGGTAGTAGGAGTGCAATCACTCACTATGTCCTTATACTTCTCAAGCAATGTTTGTATTTCTGATGGCAATGACTCTGTGATTAGTTTTTCTTCCTCCTTAGTTCTTATCACAATAGAATACCCTTCCTTCTCATCTTTCTTGAGATCCCTCACAAACTCATTTCCACTACACGTGACATTAGGAGTCTTGGAATATGGCTCTTCATCTTCTAGAAAAGACTGAATCTTGAAAGTTCTACCTCCTTTCTTGAATGTTATAGAATTCTCCTTTCCATAATATACTACCCCATTGTCAAATTGCCAAGGTCTTCCTAACAAGAAATGACAAGCATCCATTGGTAGGATGTCACATAAGAGTTTATCCTTATACCTAGCTATGGAGAGAATTCCACCCATGTCTACTCATTCACAAGTACACTTTGGCCTTTGTTGAGCCATGTCACCTTATAAGGATTCACATGGGGTATTTTGGTCAACTTGAGCTTGTTGAGTGCTTCCTCTGAGATGATATTATCAGTGGAACCAATGTCCACTATCACCTTACAAACTTTGCCAACGATCTTGCATATTATCCTAAATAGAGCCCTCCTATGCTTGGATTTATCTTTGCTAGGTTGTCTTATCAAGACCCTTCTAAACATTAGTTCTCACCCATCTCTAAATCTAGATGGTCAAACTCAAGAGCTTTGACACTTGAAGTGTCTTCATGGGCATATTTTATACTTATATCACTATTTGAGGCAGCAGTCATGTCAGGACATCTATATGCAGGGTGACCTAGTTGACCACAGTTGTAACACTTCATACTTGCAAAGTATTAGTTACTTCTACCTCCTCTCCCTCTACTAGGTCCTTGACTACCTCTATGTCTGTTATAGCCTCCCCTTTGAGTTCTTTCCCCACTATGATGTGTTAATTTATTTTCACCTTGATTCCTCTTCTCATTTCCTCTGCCTTGATAGCCTCCTGTTTGACCCCTTTGGTCTCTTCCTCTACCTCTATTCTTGAAATTAGGGGTTGTGTAAGTTCTGCTAGAAGTCTGAGGATATTTGTATTCTTTTCTCTTTCCTCCTTCAACTTCTAGGTCTGTTTATCATACTGAGCCTCTACCATCTGGGTTGCCTCTCTTAGCAGGTCTAACTCTCCCTGCTTGTCTCTTCTCTCCAAAGGAACCTCTGTGATTGCATAATCTTCTACTCATAATGTTGTTGCATCTTAATATGGGGGAGATGTTGCAATTTTTTCAACTATGCTTCCTCCCAGACTGCTCCTCAGGGTATGGACTGTCTGGGCCCTTTTAGGCTTCTTGGCCTCTGCATTTTGGGGTATCATTTTGGCCAGGGAAAGTGGAACACCTATTTCTGCCATTGGGGCCTTTCTCTTTCTAGATTCCACTAGCCATAGTGGGGACTGGGGTAGTATTTTTACTAAGGCCTAAGTATTGGGACTCCCTTCAAAGTCTGGCGGTGCATTCCCAGTATCTACAATTTCATCAGGCTCTTTCTACTTTTCGTGTTCTAATTCCCTTTCTCTGGAGGCTTCTATATATTCCGCCCTGGTGGCATCCTTATCCGAGATGTCTAGAATCTCCTCTCCCGAGCGATATTAGCATCACCTATATCATTGGGGATTTCTCCATTCTTCTCAACATTGGGTGAATCAATATTCATATCCTTGGAGTTTTTCCCCTCATCTTGTTGTTGTTGTTCTTCTTCTTCAACATCATTCGAAGGGATATCCTTCTCCATTGGAACATCCTATAGAGGTGGCAGATGTGTCTAGCCAATGTTTTGTATTCTAGGCCACTGAGATCACCTCATTGAATGTACTCTAGGGAACTTGATCACCTGGAGTAACCAAAGGCATTTAGAGCATGACAGTTAGGGGTATGATTGATCCCATAGGTCTGATTTCCCTAGTTGTTAGTTGCTCGTCTATTGTTTTCCTTGATTTTTTCTCTATCTCTAGACCAGTGTTTCCTCCCACTCTAGTTCCTTATGTGCCTCTACCTAGGAATCCTTCTCTAGGGTAGCTTCTTTCTCCAAAATTTCTTCCTTATTAGGGGTCCTTTCCTTATCTTGGGTGGCAATTTCTTCCACCGCCTTATCAATTTCCACATGCAAGTTCATGAGCTCATCCATCTTGAAGATGTCATCAAAGTCATTGTGGAGGGGAGAGACCTCTGATATATCACCCAGTTCAGGGGAATCCAAACTGATCTCTATAGGGGGCACATTGGGCATGTTGGGGCTCGCATCTGCACTTTGGGGATCGATCACCTTGTTTTTCTTATTTCTTTGTAATGGGGCCCCAACATCAAAAATATTTGCTGACTCTATTGTGGTCAATATTGCCTACTCATTAGTGTTTCCAACAATAGGGATCCTGTCAGGTGAGCAGATGCTTTTGGAGTTGCAAGGAGACCATGGGAAAGCTGGGCACTTATCTTCCTGCTCGTCCACCTAGATGCCTCCATCTGTTCTTGAATTTGTGCCATCATGGGGAGCAGACCTTGGGAGGGCACCTGGGCTAGAGTACTTTCTTTCTCCTTCCCCTTGCTTTTTCTTGGGCCCATGGCTCAAGAGGTTGAACCATACCTCTGCATAATTGAGCCTTTTTGAGTGCTTCTTGGACACACTCGCTCAAAATAATTATGACTATTATCAATAATGGGGTGGCATACCTCTTCAATTATTAAGTTCTCTGGGGTTCCCCAATCCACCAAGGTGAGATCCAATTTTTTGATCCCTTGTTCTTTATATAATGGGTTCTCTAAAGGCCAATCATCTATGAAATCTTTTGGGAAGCCCCTAAGGTTTAGGGCCTTCATTGAACCCTTGGACATCCAAGAGTGCTGCCGGGCCTAGAGATCAAAACTATCATGGAAATCTACCCAGAAATCTTCAATATCATCTTTGTGTGGCACAGATGCCTGGGGTAACACCTCCCTTATTTTTCCACTGAATTAAAATTTCTTCTAGTATGGTGGAATTTTGGCAGTCCCATACTCTTTAATTCATTTTTAGCATCCTTAGCTACCATGAGACTACAATAATAGTTCCCACAAACTATCAAGAACATAATTGACACGACCTTTTTCAAGGCAAAGAATGCATGGAGCTCTAGGATTTTCTTGTAGAACTCCGAAAGAATGATCCTATCCCCACAATACCTAGGGAGTAGGTAGGGTTTCCTAGAGAAGCCAGTCACTCAAATGTATGTATGCTGCTTGATATGAATAAATTAATTTTTATAAGTGCTTACCAGGTTCATCGCCTCCTACAATAACCGGTATTTGGTGTCCTAAGTAAGTGTGAAAATGTTGTGGTAAACCAACACATCATTTACCCTACAAAAATTAGGGAAGCTAATTTCCCACTAGACCTAGGGATAATGCTCCCATGGGACCAAATGGGTGATCCTTTTTTCAAGAATGCCCACTGTCTGCAATCATTGAAAAGCAGGTCTCTGTTAGGCCAGTGAACACAATACATAAGATGACATGTAGAACTTTCAATTTTGGAGGACGTTCTTTAGCTATGCATCTACATGATTGGCGATGATAGTTGTGGAGTTGAAGGTTTGACTATTGGTGGTGATGCAGTAGAGAAATTAATACATCCATGCTAAAAATTCCCAAGCATGGGGTTCTCCAAAGAGCCTATATAGCAATATGACTCCCACCTGAATACATTCTTTAAAGTCCCCGTGGGGAATCTCTAGCTTCATCTTTTTATAGTCCCTCCTTGGGGACTTCAACCAACGAGTATTGAGATTTTGTCAGGCAAGGATGGAAGCTTCCCTGAACTCCTTCAATGATGTAGACTAGGAGAGAACAATGGCTCCCTTGAATTGGGAGATCCCCGGCACCAAAGCAAAAATAGCCGCATCCAGATTGATGATGGGCGTTGGGTAGTGTAGTCACCGAGGATTATTGAGAAAAAAGACTTGGGTGGGAGTGTTGTAGAGCATGGCTAGTTGAAGTACTAGCTCTAGTGCTTGCACCAAGCAAGGAAAACTTGAAGCCTTGATAATTCTGGAGGTAGCCATTTACTTTTCCATATCATCTCTAGCGGTCCTCTATTGGTATATGGGTTGTACCAAGCTTTGCATTTCAACCCATAGTCTGGGCTCGGTATATGTTATTTCTTGCAGCTTGGATTCCACCTTGGACCCCACAAGAACACCCTCCTTCAGGTATTTTGAGGTTAATGGTAATTTGGCTAGCATCTTCTCGGCCTTAGTTTTTGTACCCACCTGAGTGGAGGTAGTTGGAAGGTCCAGACTATCAGGAGGAGTTGTCACTTCAGACATGTTGATCAGATTATCTACAATAGCAAGACTGGAGAACCACCAATACATAATATGATAAAAAAATACAACATTTTAGGGACTCTGGGGAATTCACCACCATTTTGCACCTGTTTAAAAAGTATTAGTATGAATCAAAATCCTACAATATCAAAGTTAACAAGGAATGGACTCTTACCAATGTCTGAGGGCTCAGGATATTAGTTTAGGCGACAGAAATGGGATGAAGACCAAGGAATTTCTTAGCACCCAGAGTCTAGAGAAACTAGTCGTTGTTAACATGACTGACAATGAGCCATACTCGGCTGACATGGGTCATCACGTGGCAACACAACAAGTGGCATAAAGGCTCTTAATGTTGACAAGTGATCTGACATGCGGGAAATGAATGCCAGAAGGGATAAGTTTTGAATGCTTGTTCATGGGGAATTAATCATGTCATTATGATGACATGAGAAAGGATAGAGTAAGGCCGCCATGGCTTGAACAGGCGAGGTAGCAAGTCTGAGCTAGGTGAGCACCATGAGGGCAAGCTAAATAATTTGGTCTTAATATTAAAAGAGTGTGGTAAGCTCACCACAAACAAGAAGGATATACATGGAATATATAGATTTATAGAGGGTTGAAGCACCATGAGGCCCAACCCACAACTAGCAGGCTGATTGAAGGAAAAGCTATGTACATCTACGTACAGAAAACTACAGAGCTTACAAGATTTTTACATTAACTACCAAGTATATACAATCTATTTACACTAGCTTACAACTACATAGAGGGTGGAGGACCCTCTATTAGAGCCATCCCACCAAGGAGAGGTGAGAATTTGTTATGCCCTTCAAACCCATCCCTACATTTTGTAGGGAAAATGTTGGGTCCCCCTTTTTGGCTTCTTGTTTTCCCTTGGTTCCTTTTGGTTTCCTTTTGTTTCCCTATGGGCTTTGTTTCCATGAGGGTTTTTTCTTTTCTTTTTGGTTCTCTTTGCTCCAAGACACGGTCCTAGAGTGTGTTTGTCTTCTTTGTTCTTGTTGGATCACAAACTCTGGGATTCTCTACCATCTTGTCTCCTTTTGCTAGAAGATGTGGCTACATGGAATCCCTAGGCCCAGAGTCTAGAGGTTTGCCTTTTTCAAAGTTTACAAAAGGAAAGTAGGATGTTTTACCCTAGGGGTATAAATAGGTTTTACCAGTCACTTTCACATAAAATGTGATCAAAATACTCAGAGAAATTAGAGCGATTCAAAGGTGATTAAGGTGATTCAACAATGTTAACTGTAATTTGCTCACTCAGATTAACAAGTGAACTAGCAGTAATTTGCAGTGGTGTGTTAGCAGTCATTTGAAGCTTCCTAGTTCATAGAGCACATCCTGTGCTCTTCTTTTCACATTCTCTATGTTTCTAGGTAGGCCCTTTTTTTCTCCTTCATTCTTTCTCTTGTGGTTTTCTAGTTTTCATCTTTGTTTTGTATCTTACCACATCTTTGTGTTTGTTTTTGGTTTTTGGTATTGTTTCTGCTATTGCCTCCCATTGGTGGGATGGCTCTATCAGAGGGTCATCCACCCTTTGTGCAATTTTAAGCTAGTGTAAATAGCTTGTATATACTCGGTAGTTCCTATAAAAATCTTGTAAGCTTTGTAATTTTCTACATGTAGATGTATATAGCTTGTCCTTCAGTCAGCCTACAAGTTGTACTTCAACCCTCATGGTACTTTGACCCTCTATAAATCTATATATTCCATGTATATCCTTCTTTCTTGTGGCAAGATAATTTTGCCCTTTTTCATGTTCAAACTAGATTATTGAGCTCACCCTCACGGTGCTCGCCTTGCTTGGACTCAGAACCTTAGTTGTTTGAGCCATGGTGGCCTTTCAATCTCCTCTGTCATGTCATCTTAATGGCAGGATTAATTTTACCACAAATGAGTATTCAAAACCCATCCCATCTAGCATTCATTTCCCCTGTGTCAACCCACTTGTCTCTATTAAGATCCTTTATGCTTCCTTTCACATGGCTACGTGATGACCCATGTCAGCCAAGTATAGCTCATTGCTGGTCATGTCAACAATGGCTAGTTTCTTTGTACTCTAGGTGTTGAGAAATCCATAGGCATTCACCCTATTTTCATTGCCTAAACTAATATCCTGAGCCCTCGGACATTGGTTAGAATCCAATCCTTGTTAACTTTGATATTCTAGGATTTTGATGCATACTAATACTTTTTAAACAGGTGTAAATGGTTATGAATTCCCCGGACTCCCTAAAAGCTTGTATTTTTTTTAACATATTTTGTATTGACAGTTCTCCAGTCTTTCTATTGTAGATAATCCAATCAACATGTCTAAAGTGACAATTCCTCCTGATAGTCTAGAGCTTCCAACTACCTCAACTCGGGCAGATAAAAAAACTAAGGCCAAGAAGATGCTAGCCAAATTACCATTAACCTCCAAATACCTAAAGGAAGGTGTTCTCATGGGGTCCAAGGTGGACTCCAAGCTATAGGAAATAATAGATACAAATCCTGGACTATGGGCTGAATTACAGGGCTTGGTCCAAGCCATATACCAATAGAGGACCGTCGGAGATGATATGGTGAAGTAGATGGCTGCCTCCAGAGTTATAAAGGCTATAAGTTTTCCCTACTCGGTGCAAGCACCAGAGCTAATACTTCAATTAGCGATGCTCTACAACACTCCCACACAAAAAAAAATTCTCACTGATCCTTGGCCACTACACTACCTGACGCCCATCGTCAATCTGGATGCGGCCACTTTTTCTTCAGGGCTGGGGATCCCCCAATTCAAGGGAGCCATTGTTCCCTCCTACTTAGCATCATTGAAGGATTTCAAGGAAGCTTCCCTCCTCATCAGGCAACATCTCAATACCCACAGGTTGAAGTCCCCAAGGAGGAAATATAAAATGATGAAGCTGGAGATTGCCCGCAGGGGCTTTAGAGAATGTATTCAGGTGGTATCATATTTCTATGTAGGCTCTTTGGAGAACCCCATGCCCAAGAATTTTTGGCATGGATGTATTACTTTCTCTACAACATCACCACCCATAGTCAGACCCTCAACTGGGAAGCTATTATCACTAATCATATAGACATGTTGCTAAAGAGCGTCCTCTAGAATTCAAAGTTCTACATGACATCTTACATACTGTGGGCACTAGCCCATCAGAGACCCACTTTTTAGGGATTGTAGATAGTGGGCATTCTTAGGAATGGGCCTGACCATTTGGTACCATGGGAGCATTATCCCTAGGTCTAGTGGGAACTTAGCTTCCCTAATTTTTGTAGGGTAAATGACGCGTTCATTTGCTGCAACATTTTTCCACTTACTCGAGACAGCAGATACTAGTTATTGTGGGAGACAATGAACCTAGTAAGCACTTATGAAAATTACTTTATTCAATTCTAGCATCATACATACATTTGGGTGAGTGGCTTTGCTAGGAAACCCTGCCTACTCCCTAGGTATTGCAAGGATAGGATCATTCTTTTGATGTTCTATAGGAAAATCCTGGAGCTCCATGCATTCTTTTCCTTGAAAAAGGTCGTATCAATTCCATTCTTGATGGTTTTTGGGAACTATTCTTGTAGTCTCATAGTAGCCAAGGAGCTTGACAATGAATTAAAGAGTTTGGGACTGTCAGAATTCCACCATATAAGAAGAAATTTTGATCTGGTGGGAAAAATAAGGGAGGTACTACCTTGGGCATCCATGCCACACAAAGATGATATTGAAGACTTCTGGGTTGATTGCTAGGATATTTTTGATCTCCAAGCCCAGTAGCACTCCTGTATGTCTAAGGGTTCAATGAAGGCCCTCAACCTTTGGGGCTTCTTAAAAGATTTCATAGACGATGGACCTCTGGTGGACCCATTATATAAAGAACAAGGGATCAACAAATTGGATCTCCCTCTAGTGGATTTGGGCACCCTAGAGAACTTAAAAATTGAAGAGTTATGCTGCCCCATTATTGATAATATTCCTAAGTATTTTGAGTTGGTGTCTGAGGAGCACCCAAAAAGGCCCAATTGTGTGGAGCTCTACTTCAACCTCTAGAGCCATGGGACCAAGAAAAAGCAAGGGGAAGGAGAAAGAAAGTACTCTAGCCCATGTGCCTTCCAAAGGTCCACTCCCCATGATGGAACAAATTCAAGAACAAATGGAGGCATCTAGGTTGATGATACAAAAGATAAGTGCCCAGCTTTCCCACAATCTCCTTGTGACTCCAGTGGGATCCGCTTGCCCAGCGGGATCTGTATCATTGGTAACACTAATTAGCAGGAAAAAATTCACCGAGGTGGAGTCTCCAGATATTTTGGATGTCGGGGCCCCATTACAAAGAAATAAGAAACATAAGGTGACTTATCCCCAAGTGTAGACACAGGCCCCGAGATGCCCAATGTTGCCCCTATAGAGGTTAGTTTAGACTCCCCTGAATTGGACAAAATATTAGAGGTGTCTCCCCCACATGATGAATTCGATGAAATCTTTGGGATGGATGAGCTCATGAACCTGCATGGGGAAATTGATAAGGAAGTGGAAGAAATTGCCTCCCAGGAGAAGGAAAGGACCCCTACTGAGGAAAAAATCTTGGAGAAAGAAGCTGCTACAGAGAAAGAAGCTTAGGAGAGGCAGAAAAGGAACTAGAGTGAGAGGAAACACCAGTCTAGGAGACTGAGATAGAATAAAGACAAACCAGAATTGGGAAACTGACAACTATTATGATGATGCTCCTGGCTCATGACTCCATGAAATTAGTAGACGAATTCCAGAATGGGGCCAAATAAGCTAAAGAGAAGTTCAAAGCCATCCACGACTGGTGGAATAGTATTAAGGACATAGATGAAGATGGCATCAGCCAAGTTTTGGAGAAATTCAAGAACAGTAAAGGACAATAGAGTTCTCTAGATTCTAGGGATCACCAGTAGGGTGTATTTTGAGCATTCATTATTCTTTGAGCGTAAGCTCCTGGACTCCAGAATTTTAGATCTAGCAATTTTGTATTCTTTTAGTGACCTATCTCCAGGTTCCATAGAGCTAACTGGTCACTATCGAGTAATAAATAAGGGTCTCAGAAAGTAGGTGACCCTAGCAAGGCACATCAACTCAAGGGATGGCCCTGATAGGTGATCTTCCCAAGGCACCACTCCAACATTAACTACTTGGTGCATCAAAGACAGTGCACCACATTTTTCATTAATGAGGCATGTAGCCTCAACCTCTGGCAAGATCAGATTTCTTCTACTCTTTCTTTGGTGCTCTTTGTAAGTGGTGCAAGTAGTACTAGCCACCAAATATTATATTTTATTGTTGAGTGTACAGTTAGATTAGGTTAAGCTTTACGAAAAGTATGTGTATAAATAACAATTCTGACCTCATTTCAAGGGTCGGCAAAGTTGATGATTTTGTAGTCCAACTATGAGCTTTTATCATTTCATTTCTTGTAGTTGCAAAGATCAATGCTCGGTAGTTCTTAATAGTTCTCAGTAGTTAGACTCTCTCTTCGAGCCATGATTTATACACCAGTGATGCTAGAAACTTGTTAATGAAGAAGGAAGAATTTTGGCAATGATGTTGTTGGCATTCAAATCTTTGAGTTACCATTCTTTGGTGTTGTATGTTTCTAATGCCCTCTTCTCTAGTTTCTTAAGTAGATTAATGACCTCTTTTCCATTGCTATTGAATATGTATTAATCATTGGTTCTATATATGTTCAGTATTTAGTATAGTTCATTAAGGCATGGTTGATGTTTGAAATAATTAACGTAACTATAAGTAGAAGAAATGAAGTCATATCTCTAGCATATATTTTGAAGTTTATTTCATAAACTAATGCGTGCTTGCAGGAAACCTTGACCCAAGTTAACAAAATTCCTAGAGAACAGGGAAAACTTTAAGAAACCCCCCTCCCAAAAAAGATATAAAATATTGGCGAATCTTTCATTTTCTTGAAGAAAAATATTAATTTTTATTGGAAAATCTCACATTTTTTTAAAAATAAAAATTATTCCTATTGGCAATTATTTTTTAATCACAATCTTTTTGTAGAAAATATTGGCGAATATCAAAAAAAAAAAATTATTATTCACCATGGAAAATAATTCAATTAAAAAATAATTCTTATAGAAAATTGTTGGGCTAAATGTGGAAATCTTTGATGGGTTGAAGGGCTAAACTATATAATATTTAGTTTTTATTATTTATTTAAAATATAATGTAATAATTGTTGTTGTATTGTGTTAGATAAATGTACTAATGGGACCTCAATTTTCTTCGAGAATATTGATTTCTATTGAGATCAACAATCCAAATGAAATTTGAAACCCCATATGAATTATAAATCAAATATGAATATTTTTACCTCACAAAATATAATGAGGATCATAACTTATATTTTAGATTAATAAAAAATACTAAATATTAGTTGTACAATCCTACAATAACTAATAATTATGACATAATATTGGTGAATTAATTTAGATTTCTACAATAACTTATAAACTTGAGGCGAAGCAAATCTAATCATGTATAAAATATTGTGGCGAATCTTTGAGTTCAACTTTTTAATAAAATAAATTATAGCCCTCACACCCTGGGTTACCCTGGTCAACCACTCTAGGCCTTGACCCTCAAGTAGTCACATGTAGAATTGAACATCTCTAATAGTGTTGAGACTGTCTGATTGTGCTGCCGTAATAGCACCTTCTCCCACTCCCATCCATAGCTTTTACTAGCACTACTGGCATGGACGAGACTTATCTTATTAATTTTTAGTTCCCTTCCCTTAAATTATTATTGTTATCACTAGATTAATCAACTCCACAGTGGGTTACCATGGTAATAGCCACTTAGGGCCCCCACCCCACACTGTGAGCCACTCACCTAGTGTTCCTAGGTTTCCTACCTCTATCAAACTCATCAAAGTACATAAGGATAAGCAGAAGGAGTACATAAGAGTTCATAACATCCATATGGATCATAAAGAAGGTCACACAAGGTTCCTAGGGTACATGAAACAACCCTAACACTAATCAGGGTTCCAAATCTTATAGAAAGCTTATAAATGATCAAAATCATAACAAAATGCATAAATAGGGTATCCTGCAAGTATGGAAAACCTCTAGAGCCAACCCTGGGTCAAAACCAAACCCTAAACCTTTTTGGGAACCCTAAAACATCAACTGGAAGAGTCCTACGTAGATGGAACCCTAAGCGGCATAGGTTGAACTCTAAGCTATGCAGGTGGTGACCTAACTTGCCCACATGGTACAACCTATGTAGGTGGTGCTTCCTGCATAGGTGGTCACACATCCTACATAGGTGGTACCTAGTTTTGCACAGGTCGTTAGGACCTGTGCATCCTCTGGACAGCAACCTTCAGATTCCACCTTCCCGGTAAAACTAGATAAGATGGAGATCCAGAAGGCGGAATCAGAGAGATACCAATTTGGTAATCCTTAGTTCTCCTTCTAAACTATCCCTCAAACCAGTTTACCCTCATGGAAAATCTATTAAGTTTCTACCTAGATGTGTAAGGTGCAAAAAGGTGACCACCCAAGACAAAGTTCTAAGTGAGAAGATAATCTACATATCATCTACAGAATGAGGTTCTATCAGAAAGAAAATACATTCTAAGAAGGAAATACATAGAGAAGTACAATATAAAACAAATCATAAACCAATATCACTATCAAGCATACTTCATTATTGGATTCTTATGAGAAAGCATAAACATTTAAATACACACAAATGAATTATATTATTCATACAACTATAGAAGATAATAAACAATCACAGTAATTAAATAGATAGGATGCTCTTTTCCATGTAGAGCCTACTTGGAGTCCTGTGGAGACCTTTGATGTAATCCAATCATATCCTCCCAAGCTATGTTTCTTCAGCCTTTTAACCAGTCGGATGCTCCCCCAATGTTCCCTCTATCTTACTAATAGTTTCCAGATATGTATAATTTTCTCTAAGTATATTTTTCCTCCATCCTCTTTCTAACTCCTACTTATTATATTCCCTTAATATAAATATGTTGCTGGATTGGTTGCTCAGGGAGTTCAACAGAATGCAACCATCTTTAACTATTTATTGGTTAATAGTTTGGACATAATAGTCTTTTAGATAAATTTAATGCATAGGTAGTTTCTTGAGAACACTTTAGTTAGATTACCTCCCTAATTACTTTCTGTTTTATTTCATACTTAAGGTAACTCTTCATTATTTATTCCAACATTTACTTTGATCAATTACTTTCCTTATTAATAGAGTAATGTAATTTCATAAGACAATTTATTTTGTTAAAACAAGAAAGGCATATAATGAATAATCACATACACACATCAATTTATTAATACATTAATATATGCATATTTATAGCATTACATAAATATATTTATATATAGACATATGCATATGTGCGCACCCATATATATATACCAAGCACATATTATAAAAATCATGCATTATTTAAATACATTAGAAAAGGTATATTACCATCATCATACCATCCAATAATTATTAACCACAATTCAACCACAATTAATATTCACCTAGTTCAATAACAAATATCCACAACTTACCCAAATGCTAAGTATCAATAAATGGACATCAAATCATAATAAAAGACAATTCCCAAAAGGACCCAACCTGGGGATAGGGATCAAGGTAAGGCTTAGTATTTTGGAACCAAGTGTTATCTCCGTCACTACAACGATCAAGTATTTAGAGAGCACGCTCAGACTTGTGGAGTTAGGTGGAGATGATGCTCGGTACCTACAATCCTGCATCACCAAGGAGAGATACATGTGCATAGAAACATATACATAGATGTATCATCTTAAAATGAAAGCACATCCATTTTGATAGGTTTAGCACCCTCATTTAGTATTTTTGCATATTATATTTACATTTGTACTTGATTATACATGTGTAGGTGAAATTATGGTTAGGATCTTTTGGATCCTCCTAGAATTTCCTCTCCATGGCTCTCCTCTCTAGGTAGGACCTATGTATTGGTCCTCATGGCCCTCATCCTACTCTCTCTCTAGGCCTTTAGGCCTTCTTAACATTTTGGCACATTCTCCCACCTTCCTAGGTCCCCAGCTGACCTACGAACCTCTCAGCAATTTTCTAGTGACCTATCTTAAACCTCAAGTTAGGGTCGAGGTTGACCCTAACCTAGGTCAAGGGTGAGGTCTACATAGACCTTTGTCAGGTGTTGGTCCCCGCTTTCAAATCTTTAGCTTGTCGGGGTCTGGAACTTAAAATAGGTCCCCGAGTTCGGATGCGAAAGTGCTTTCTCTAATATTTGAATTAATATATTCCCTCCTTAGTTGGTGATTGTGATTGGACCATGATTTGAGGTAGAAATTGAATTAGGATCCCTTGCATTTCCCTAGGAGACCTATGTTGAGATCTCTATATAAACACTCTCTTTTGCCTTAATTTGATCATGAAACGAAATCAGGAGATGACGTGATGAAATGATGATGCAAAAAAGAAAGAGGATGATATAGAAGGACAAGCTAGGAGGACATATCATCATCTTCAATAAAAAAAATTGAGTACAAGCTATGGTGGATCTTCACTAAAGCAAGAAGGCTCTCTCTTTAGATCTATTATTCTCAACATTCAAGCATTTCAAAGGACATTATCATGGGGTAGAAATTATGAATTGTGAGTTGATAGGAATACTTTAGCCTTGGGGGCTTGGTATGATTTTTTTTTCATATTTAAAGCTATGCATTGCTTTCTCATTTCAATGTTATGTTAGGATTGTTAATCTAGAAGATTAGATCTTGATATTGCATGTTTAAGGACTCCTTTCAAAAGAGCAATACACACACACCATACATTCTATATTCGGCTATTCCTGGAGGTGGAGATCACCAAAATGGTGGTTTGACTAAGGAAAAACCCTATATAGCCACCCCAAAACCCTTCTTTCCAGATATTTGTAGGTGCTATTTATAGGACTTACATGTGAAAAATAGCATATTTAAGACCAAATTTGGATACCCTTTTCAGCAAACTTTTGAGATCCACAAATAGATTTTCTGTTGACACTGTGTAGGTCAAGGTCGACATTATCAGGTCAAGGGTGACATTTGTGGGACAAAGTTGACCTTTTTCATAAGATGACATCATAACGGAAAAATATTTTTGGGTTTTGTTCATCTTTGCATTCTGGTTCTAGATCATACTTCAGATTCTCCAGAAACTCAATATAGGCTTTAGAAAATGATTTTTTCTAGATTTGCTATATTATGAGGTAGGTATCTTATCCCACTATTCCTTATATGTTCCTTTCCATCCCTTTATCATAATAATTAAGTGTAAGAAACTAAAATTGGCCTTAGGATCTCTTTCTTATCTCATTATGCAAATCTTTCTTAAGGATGTCCTTGATGAGCCAAATTTAGATATTACATTTTGGTGAACCCGCGATAGACAACTCTTTCTTTTCCTTGGTGTTAAATTTACATTTCATATTAAATCTTGCATGCATATAGAAGTAGTTTTTATCTTATGCTCTTGCATTTATATTTAAAAATTCATAAAAATCAAAAAATTATTTTAAAAATACAAAAACATTTACATTTTTCATGCTTGTAGTGTTTCCTTGTGTTCAACATGTATGATTTTTGTTTTGAATACTTTGATGAGGATTTTGTTGTACAAAATGATAGATCCCTTATTAAGGTACATGGAAGTGAGAATGCAAATGGTTCGAATGAGATCCCCATGGATCCTATTTCATCCTCCTCCACAACCCCTTCAATTGACCTTTACCATAGAGTGTATGCATGGTTACTTTCATATTCCTCTATTTGCAACATCGAGACACCTAAAATGATATTTCCTAAACCTTTGATGATGGTAAAAGGATGTCTTTGAATAACTATTATGGGTAAACCTAGAGATCCCTTGGATTTATTTGATAACATGGATTCTCTTTTGCATGCTTATCGCACATGAAATAATCCTCAACCTACTGTCCTGGCAACTTTACCTCCTTCTCAACCCATGCTTCCTCAAGCACCTAGGTTACTTTCTTCCTTTAAGGAATATGACTTAGTGGAAAAGTTACGTGCTACTCTAGCTAAGACATATTTATGGTAATTACTTCAAACTTCTCCTACATATCATGAGGCATCGCAAAAAGCTTTATCTACTCTCCGTGCTATGCCTCCTAATCAAGAGAACATTAATTCATTTTTGGAGTGCATGCATACTATGCCTTATATACCTCCTATTGTGTTTTTTGATAATGATTTACCTACTATTGAGGTGCAGAATCAATATGATGCTCTTATGGTTGCTATCTCTATTAATCAGAGTATCATTCGTAGAACATTGATTGATAATGGATCTGGGATTAATTTTTTTAGCATGGATATGCTTAGGGCAATTAAAGTTGATCTTACAACTATTCAACCAAACAATATTCCTATTCGTGGATTTGATAATATTGCAAAGAAAACTTTGTGTATTTTTATGTTACCCATTAAAGTTGGTCCTGTGCTTCTTTACACTCCTATCCATGTTATGCCTAGACCACTCAATTATAACCTTCTATTAGGAAGACCCTGGTTACATACTATGCAATGTATGCATGTGGTTCCTTCTACTCTTTACCGCAAGGTTCAGTTCATATATAACAATCTAATGTACACACTACATGCGGATGATGCAGCAAATCCTTGCCTAAATATAGAATATGCTAAGGTTCCTGAGCCTATAAAACTAGTTAAAAAACTTGAACAACCACATGAGGTCAAACAAGATGAGATTCCATCTTCTTCCCTGATGAAAGATGATTGAGTAACATTAGATTTTAATCCTACTTTTCTAGGAAAATATAAAGTATCAGATTTGGAATTTATGAAAGAACAAACTGAGTTTGAAAAATAAGTTTTTATTCCTTTTCCGCTTTATGAGGCATTAAAAATTAACTTTGTTGCTGCTTCTTGTGATGAAACAATCGAGACAATAAAACTAGATTGCTATGACATTGTGACATATGCGGCTCCTTTAACTCCATTTGATATGGCTAAAAGGTATGGTTCTGGTTATCATTTACTCAATAAATCAGGATTTAATGGGAAAGGTTGTGCTAAGTATGAAAAAGGTATACAAGCACCCCTAGATAATGAAGGTTGTGATTTTACTTATGGGTTAGGATTGAATCCTTACAGGCAACCATCAACTTTGCCTCTTAATATTAATCATATTTGTGGTAGACATTTGAAATTGGTTAATCTTCTTCTCCTTGACATGGATCAAAAGCCTAGGTTGGACATCTTTCCTGAGGATGAAACCCTTCCTGATTTTTTAGGAGCTTATCAAGATCTACCTACATTTCATCATAAAAGGAGAAAGTTGTATTGCCTAAATAGTGAAGCCTATCTTGGAGAACATGATGAATCAGATATTTCCTCTCTACCAATAGATTCTCCCATACAAAGTAATTTATTAATAACTGAGACCATTGAGATTCAAATGGATGAGAATGATGTTGAAAGAACAACCAAAATTGGGAAGTGTTTGAATCAAGATGAACATGATCAATTGGTTTCTCTCTTGCTTGAATATAAGGATATCTTTGCTTGGACATATTTGGATATGCCAAGTATAGACCCCAAGATTGTCACTCATAATATTGTCCTTAAACCCAATGCTAAACCTGTGAAATAGAAGATTCACAATATGAATCCCAGCATTGCTTTACTAGTAAAAGCTGAAATCAAAAAATTACTAGGTGCCAGATTCATCCACTCTATTGATTATTTTGAATGGCTTTCCAATATTGTGGTTGTTTTAAAGGGAGGAAATAAAATAAGAATGTGCACTGATTTCTGAGAACTAAATAAAGCATCCTTGAAAGATGACTTCCAGCTACATAATATTGACATGATTGTGGATTCAGTAGGTCATGCATTATTGTCTTTTATGGATGGATTTTTGGGTTATAATCAAATCTTTATTCGTGTTGAAAATCAACTTAAGACCACATTTATTACACCTTGGGGGACATTCTTTTGGCTCATGATGCCTTTTGGATTAATAAATGCGGGAGCTACTTATCAACGCACCATGACTTTGATTTTTCATGATTACTTTCATAAGATTTTGGAAGATTATGTGGATAATATCTTAGCAATGTCTATACAAAGAGAAGATCATGTGTTCATTTTAAGACAAATATTTGAAAGAATTAGGAGTTACAACATGAGGTTAAATCCTAAGAAATGTGCTTTTGGAGTTGATTCTGGAAAATTATTAGGATTTATTATCTCTAAGCGAGGCATAGAAGTTGATACTAAGAAGATTGATGCTATTGTGAACATGCCTCATCCTAAGAATATTTCTCAATTGTGCAGTTTACAAGGTAAAATACAATCTATTCATCACTTTGTTTCTAATGTAGCTGATAGGACTGTTCCTTTTACTTCTTTACTCATAAAAGACACTACTTTTTCTTGGAACCAGGAATGCAAGAAGTCTTTTGAGCAATTTAAAGAATATCTTGCTAATCCCCCTACCTTACAACCTTCTCAATTCAATAAATCCTTTTATTTATATACTTTTGCCACTTCCAATGCTGTGAGTGCATTTTTGGCTCAACATGATAATGATGGAAAGGAAAGACTGGTATACTATATTAGTCAGACCTTGTTGGATTATGAGACACGATATACTCAAATAGAATGACAATTCTTGGATTTAGTTTATGCTTGTCAAAAACTCTAGCATTACTTACTCAATGTTGAAGTCAATGTGATTGTTAAATTTGATCCTTTAAAACACCTCTTCTCAAAAACTAATCTCTCTGATGCATTAGCAAAATGGGTGATGTTGCTCACAGAATTTGATCTCAATTTCATCCTTCAAAATTCCATTAAAGGACAAGATTTAACCGATAATTTAGCTGAAGCTCGTTGTCCTCATTCTAATACAACTATTACCTTAGTAGAATTCCCCGATGAGCATATATTTGCAATCAAACAAGATGATACTTGGGAATTATATTTTGATGGTTGTAGGTGCAAGACAAGTTCTAGGGTGGGCATTATCTTGATCCCTCCTACAAACAAATTGATCCCTGTCTCATATAAATTAACTTTTCCTTGTACTAACAACATTGTGGAATACGAAGCCCTTATAGCTGGTTTACGAGCAGCTTCATCTCTTCAAATTAAAAACTTAGAAATTTATGGGGATTCACAATTGATTGTGGAACAAATCAAAGGAGGTTATCAAACTAAGAATGATAACATGGCATAATATCAAGATTTGGCTCTGGATATTCTTTCACAATTCTCTTCTTACACAATTAAAACTTTAACTAGGAAAGATAATTGACATGCAAATGACATGGCAAGCGCGGCTTCTTTGGTTTTTCTTGAGAATAAAAATGAAGACTTTAAATTCACTATACACACTCTTAAATTCCTTGGAATTTATGATAAGGTTACTATTGATTAGTGTAGTTTTCATTTAGATGAATGGTATTCACATACCTTTCATTTTCTAAAAGATAATACTTTTCTAGAATCAACAACAAGGAACACACATAATCATATTAGAAAGCTTGCAGCCCGCTATATTATTTTAGGGGAAACACTTTACAAATGTTCTTACAATAGTTTACTATTAAGATGTCTTAACAAAACTAAAGTACCTGTAGCTTTAGCAGAAGCTCACTTTGGTTCTTGTGGAGGACATTTTGGTGGTAAATATTTAGTTAATAAACTCCTCTGAATGGGATAATATTGGAAAACAATGGAGCAAGATTCCTTTTCATTTGTCAAAAAGTGTCCTCAGTGTCAACAACATGGTAATTTAATTCATGCTCCTACTTGTGAGCTTTCTAATCAAGTTACTCCATGGCCTTTTAGCATTTTCAGTTTTGACCTCATCAGAAAAATCTCACTGGATTCTTCTCAAGTACATACATACATTCTCATGGCTACAGATTACTTTACAAAATGGGTAGAAGCTATCCCTCTTCATTTTACTACTGTAGATGTTATCTGTGATTTCATCCTTAACCATATTATAGCATGATTTGGTATTCTTTCAATGATAGTCTCAGATAATGGTACATCTCTTAAGAACAAAGAAGTCATGAAATTCATGGAGTAATATCGTATACAACATAAATTTTCTACTCCCTACTACTCTCAATCTAATGGTCAAGCTGAAGCATCAAATAAGGTTATTGAACAAATATTAAAGAATACAGTCAACAAATATGCGAAAGATTGGCGTACATAACTTAATTATGACTTGTGGGCTTATAGGACTAGTGTTCGTACGACCACTGGCACTTCACCTTATAATCTTGTTTATGGGATTGATGTTATCATGCCTTTGGAATTAGAAATACCATCCTTGCATGTTTCATTTCATGGGATTATTGACAAAGATACTCTCTAGGAACAATGATTACAAGAATTAGAAATGTTTAATGAACAACAAATAAATGCTTTGGAACACATTAAGGCCTATCATGAATCACTCAAAAAACAATATAATCACAAAGTGATTGAACGGTCATTCTTGGTAGGTGATTTAGTCTTATATGAGAGCTAAAGAAATATGAATTCTTTACTCAGTGAGAAAGGAAAATTTAGTCCAAATTGGCTTGGACCATTTGTGGTAATTGAGGATTTTACTTCAGGTGCTTATAAAATTTATGATATGAATGGTTTTCCTCTTAAGGAACCTATTAATATCATGCATCTCAAACATTATTATCCCTAATTCGTCATTTCTTTCTTTATGTATGTATGTATGTGTTCCTTATAGAATAATTATTTTATAAGTTATGTAACTTAGAATGCATTCATACATATTTTCCTTTTCTCTTTATTTTTAAGTTTTGTGTATTGATGAAAGTAAAAATTAATCAACCACAGAACTAATTGTTCCAAAAACAAAGTTTTCTTCATAAATAAATGTTTCCAAGTCTAGTACATATGTGGCACAAATCCCATATCTATCAATCTCTATCCCGATGCTCTGAAGGGCGGTGGCTCCCAGCTCTCTTAGATCTATGATGTGAGGCTGAGGATCTTAGAATGGTAGTTCATGTGCTACTCCTTGATATGATCATCTCTTGGATCTGCTCCTGGGCTCTCTGCATGTCAGCCATTAGTTTCTCTTCTCTCTCCTTGCATAACCTCAACTCTCAATGTACGCATAGGAAGATATATGCATGTCTTCCACGATCCCTTTGTCCTATAAGTGAATGTCTCTCTCACTAGCTGGTAGTTGGTAGGATATACATGTATCCTTCAGAACCTTAGATACAAAACCCCTCCACTCTGCTATGCTCCCTACAAAATTTCAATGTAAAACTTATTTAATTTCTTCTTATAAACAAAATCTTTATTCAAAACATTCTAAAGTTGTATCATCCCTAGATCTCCTACTTGGGTATCACTAAAGGATCTAGATGGTGGGTGCATGGAGTGACTACTCTCTCCTCACTCACTCTATCTAGGCCTCGGTGGTGGTGTCTCTGTATGCGCTCAAGGAGGTCATTGTGATCTCAAGGGAGCAACATAGACTGCCTCATCATCGGTCCCTGTACTGTGGCCTGGGGGCATCTCCTCTACTTTCTCCTCCTCCATATCTCCCCCAAAGTGAGGCTCCTACTCATCTCTCTAATCCTCTTCCTCTCCTACTGGTGTGTGATCTCCTTGGTGGTTCCTCTCTAAAGGACCTGAATCACCTGTGGGGTAGTCATCAAGGAAGATAGGATGGGTCCCCTATAAACTCCAGTATCTGATACATTCTCTGCTAACACCACCATAGGATATCTTAGTAGCTACCTCTATAGCCTTTGTCTCATCTATCTCACTATCCACAATATCAGCTATTGTCTGTCAATGTATGGCACCGGGTCTATGACATTATCTCATCTTATATGCATACTAAGGTACTATCTGAGGGACCCCCTGTGTAAAACCAAACTATCTCATCACCCTATCATAGTAGTATGGCATCACAACATGATTGGTAGGACCTTCTAGCAGCTTACGTTGTTGTGAGTGTCTCAATTGATGTCAGGTATCTGGTCACTCTATTATCTCACAATAAGGTCTCCATATCAAATCTATACCTGGTATATGGTCAAAGCATACCCTCCAAAAGAGGATATCTCAATGCTACCAAACATCTACTAGCGGATATGCAAAGGCTCTCGGTGTGCTCACATCTATCATCACAAGAGTACCATGTGGTCATGTACATGTGTAATGCTCAAAAATCCAAACCTATAGCAAGGTAAAAACCATAAGACTCTCCCACTAGTATCTCACTAACTGACTCAGCTCATGATAAAGATAAGCCATCATGTTGTGGCCGCATGAGATAGTGACCCTGTTACTCTCCATCCTATGTATGAGATGGCTGAATGGTGCTAAAAATACTATACCCTTTGTGTTGGGCTACGGGCACTACAACCAAAGAAAGTATACATAGCATCACTCTCCGTACCAAAGGTTTCAAACCTACTAGTATGGCTGCCAAAGATATTTGAACTGACTAGGTACTTATATGTGGTACCCATCCCAAACAATACTCCATATCTTTAAAACCTCAGAAGGACCCCACAGTACTCTTAGTCTCATAGGCTCACCTCAGACCAGAAGTCATAGGATCCTACACACATCCTCCAGCATGACCATGATCTCTCCTGATGGAAGATGGAAGGAACATGTATCCTCATCCCATCTCTCTATCATGGCTAATATCATGGATGGATGGAACCTCAGCTGTGGTAGGACTTCTACCCAGTACAATCCCACATCTCTCAATAACTATATCTCCTCCTTTTGTAACTCAGTGAAACTCCCTCTGACAGATAGTAGTAACCCTCTGAAGGGATGCTCTCAAAGATGGACTGGATCTTGCAAGCACAAACATGAATCATATCAATACTTCTACATCAAACATCTTTTGTACCCACCTGACCTAGTCAAGGTTGACCTTTTTGGGTCAAGGTCAACCTTTATGGGTTAGGGTTGACCTTTATGGGTTAGGTTTGACCTTATTGGGTCAAGGTCAACCTTAGTGGGTCAGGGTCAACCTATTCCGCCCAAGAAGGATAGAACCTTACCAGTCAGGGTCAACCTTAATGGGTCAAGGTCGACCTTACTGGGTTAGGGTTGACCTTATTGGGTCAGGGTTGACATTCCCTATAAAAACATAAAATTTACAATAATAGGCACTAGAAATAGGAACTTACCTCGGGCAGTGGTTGTCTACTGGCTAGACACTCCCTCAAAACCTCCGTGTGGCTCGCTCGAAATTCCTCTCTCTTCGACATCCTATCTCCTTTTCCAAACTCTACAAATGGTAAGAATGAGATGGTAAGTGTATCTTCCTCTTATTTATAGGTAGTAATCTAGGGTTTTACTAGGGTTTCATTTGAAGTTATTTAGGTTAAATTCAAATTTTCCCTTTACATGCATTTAGATAGACATCTATTCTTTTCATCGTAACTTGAGTTTGGTAGCTCCATTTTTAGTTCCGTCAGAGGTGTTTGAATCATGATTTAGATACCTAATCTCTTAAATCAATTTAGGAAGGTTTAAGACCATTATAAATGGTTTAGGAAAGGACTTTTTCAACAAATTTCATATTCAATGTATATAAATCACCTTATCACCCTATTTCACCTTCCTTGAATTAGTTAGCCGAATAAGGGGGCATAAGGGGATCTATATACTTCTCAAGATCATCATAGTAAGACTTAGGTGCTATTTGGATTTTCACTAACCTCATGTGCAATAGGTTCTAGATACTAATGGTTTCTTGCAGGATCTTTGCATTGAGGACTTGGCTATATCCTTTTTATACTTTATGATGTTTTCTTACTTTAGCTTGCATATTCACATAGTATCATATCTAAGCTAAAGTGGGGGATAAATGCATCATCTTAAAATTGAAACACTTCCATTTTTATAGGTTTAGCACCCTCATTTACTATGTTTGTATATTATACTTACATCTATCCTCCTTGGCCTCATCCTACTCTCTCTAGGCCTCTAGGCCTTCTTAACATTCTGGCACATTCCCCCACCTTCCTACATCCTTGGCTGACCTGGGAAACTCTCAAGAACTTTTTGGTGACCTACCCAATACCTCAGGTTAGGGTTGAGGTTGACCCTAACCTAGGTTAGAGTCAAGGTTGACCTTGACCTAGGTCAAGGGTGAGGTCAACATAGACCTTTGTAAGGTGTTGGTCCCCGCTTTTAAATCTAGAGCTTATCAGGGTCTGGAACTTAAAATAGGTCCCCGAGTTTGGATGCGGAAGTGTTTTCTCTGATATTTGAATTACTATATTCCCTCCTTGGTTGGTGATTGTTATTGGAGGATGATTTGAGGGAGAAATTGAATTAGGATCCCTTGCATTACCCTAGGAGACCTATATTGAGATCTCTATATAAACACTCTCTTTTGCCTTCATTTGATCATGAAACAAAATTGGGAGATGACACGATGAAATGATGATTCAAACAAGAAAGAGGATGATATAGAAGGACAAGCTAGGATGACATATCATCATCTTGAATCAAGCATTTTGAAGACAAGCTATGGTGGATCTTCATTGAAGCAAGAAGGCTCTCTCTCTTTAGATCTACCATTCTCAAAATTCAAGCATTCCAAAGGACATTATCATGGGGTAGCAATTATGGTTTGTGAGTTGATAGGAATAATTTAGCCTTAGGGGCTTGGTATGCTTTCTTTGTCATATTTAAATCTATGAATTACTTTCTCATTTCCATGTTATGTTAGGATTGTTAATCTAGAAGATTAGATCTTGATATTGCATGTTTAAAGACTCCTTTCAAAAGAGGAATACACACACACAAACACCATACATTCTATATTCGGCTATTCATGGACATGGAGATCACAAAAATGGGGGTTTGACTAAGGAAAAACCCTAGATAGCCACCCTAAAACCCTTCTTTTTAGATATTTGAAGGTGCTATTTCTGGGAGTTACAGGTCCAGAACAACAGATTTAAGACCAGATTTGGATACCCTTTTTAGTGAACTTCTGAGATTTGCAAAAAAATTTTTTGTCGACACTGTGCAGGTCAGGGTCAACATTATCAGGTCACGGGTGACATTTCTAGGTCAAGGTCAACCTTTTTCATAAGATGACATCAGAATGGAAAAATATTTTTGGGTTTTGTTCGTCTCTGCATTCTAGTTCTGGATCATACACTTTAAAGTTTTTATGTGTAGCATTAGAAAGGAATAGTTTCACAACTTCAAATCTAGCAACAGGTGGAAATATTTCTTCATAGCCTATGCCTTCATTTTGTAAGTAGCCTTTACATACCAATCTAGCCTCATTTCTTACCACTGTTCCTTCCTCATCCATTTTGTTTCTAAAAACCCACTTAGTGCCAATCACTTTTTTTTTCTCAGGTCTTGGAACCAATTCCCAAGTATTGTTCTTCTTTATCTATTTTAGTGCTTCTTCCATGGCTTCAGTCCACAATTCATCTTTACATGCTTCCTTAGTAGTCTTTTTTTCAACTTGAGAAGTCAAAACGATCTCATCTCTAACTTTAGATCTAGTCATCATGCCTTTTCTTGAATCACCAATAATTTGGTCTTCAAGGTGTTTTTTCTTGACATACCTTGGTGTCTTTAATGTATCAGTAGCTTCACCCTATTCTTCTTCTTCATTCTCATTCTTGATCATCAAGGGTCCTTTAGGTTTAGTAGAAACTTCTCTTGATTCTGTTATCTAACCATAATCATGCATTCTTTCCTGAATTTGAAGTTTTTCATCTATCCTCACATTGACACTTTCAATTAGTTTCCTCAGTCTCAGATTGAAACATTTATATGCTTTACTCTTAGTGGAATAACCAATAAAGATTCCTTCAACACTTCTAGCATCAAAATTTCCTATCTAGTCATCTCTTTTGATATAAAATTTACTACCAATTAAAATATAATATTTCACAGTAGGTGTATGATCAAACCATAATTCATAAGGAGTTTTATTTGTACCTTCTCTTATCTAAATTTTGTTTAATGTGTACACAGCAGTGCCAACTACTTCTCTCCAATGAACATGTGATACATTTCCTTCCAGAAACATATTCCTTGTAGGAACTAATATGGTTCTATTTCTTTGCTATGCTATTCCATTCTATTCTGGAATTCTAGGATCCAAAGTTTGTCTATGCATTCTATTTTCTTCACAATATATATTAGACATTTCTAATGTAAACTCTCATCCTCTGTCTGATCTCAAATATTTCATCTTTAAACCAAATTTATTTTTAACTTTTTCTTTGAATAACTTAACTTGTCAAATTCTTCATATTTCTCTCTCAAATATGTAACCCACATCATTCTAGAAAAGTCATCAACAAAAAGTATAAAATACCTTTCACCATAGTATGATCTTGTTCTTGTAGGACCACATAAATCTGTATGCACCAGATACAACTTCCCTTTTTTTGAATAAGCTTTTCTCTTGAAAGTGCTTCTAGTCTGTTTCCCCATAACACATTCTCTACACATAGTGTTAGATGGATTTACAATTTTAGTTAGATCTCTTAATTCTTTTGTCTTCCTAGCCTTCACAATGTTATCAAAATTAACATGACAAAATCTTTTATGCCATAACCAATCAACCTTTGCAACAAAGCAAGAAGCTTCATATGTGTTCAATTCAAATACATTACCTATGTATTTAGTACCAGATGCTATCAAGTCTCTTATTTTTCTCTTGATAGAAAATTTTCTATTTATTAAGTTCAGTTGATAACCCTTGTCCATTACCTGTCCAACACTCAAAAAATTGTTCTTAAGTCCATCAACAAGTAATACATTGTTAGTGTTAGTCTTTCCTTCCAAGGAAATAGATCGAATTCCTATTATAAGTTTAGGAGTATTTTCACCAAACCTAAAAACACCACCATCATGCCTTTTCAAAGTCAAGAACTTATTTTTATCTCTAGTCATACGATGTGAACAACCACTATCTATGACCAATTCATATTTGTTTTCAACTTGGGACACTAATGCTTTTTCTTCATGCATAGGTTCATCATCCTTAATAGAAATAAATCCAATTTCATCACAATCACCATCCTCATCATCAGATATACCTCCACTAGCATAATAACATTACTTAAATCCTTTGAGAACTTAGACTTGATAAACTCAGGTTTGTCCTTTGGAATTCTTGTAGGACATCTAGATGCAAAATGACTGATCTTGTTACATGAAAAACATTTCAAAGGTAATTTTCTGTCAAAATTATCCTTACCTCTCTTTTCTCTTTTGGAAATCAGTGCAATGATTTCATCTAGCTTTCTTTCTTCTTCTTGTATCTATTCCCATTCATGAGCATAGGCTCCAAGTTCTTCTCTTAGATCATTACTGCTCGTTCTTTCATTTCCACGTAAGATTTTTTTCTTTTATGCATGGTTTCTTTGATTGCTGACTCAACCTTAGGTAGACTGTCTCCCAATTCCATGGCTTAAAATGTAGTTAGCTTTCGAATCAAAATATCTCTAGTGAAGTTTGGTTTCAAAGGTATGATCTCCTCTATGGCCTAAACCCTGGTTATATAAGCAGGTGTCAAAGATCTGACTATCTTTTCAATAACTTCTTCCTCACTATAAGTTCCTCTAGAGTTCCTAATGCCAGTAACTACCTTAGTAATTCTCTATGTATATTCTTAGATGTTCTCATATTCTCTCATTTTTAGTGATTCCATCTTAGTCTTCTAGTTCTGTAACTTTGCTTGCTTTGCAAACTTGTCTCCAACATATAGTGCTTCCAGTCTTGACTAGATGTCATGTGCAGAGTCCAAGTCCTTTACTTCAGTAAATTCTCCTTGTGATAATGCAATGATTAAAGATTCCCTTGAAACCATATTCTATGAGAATATATTCTTGTTATCTTCACTGGCTTTCTCTAATTCATCCTCAGTTGGTATCTTTTCCTTCTTCTTTTGTATCATCTAGTAATCAATTTCCAGACATAGCAAATGTGTTCTCATCTTTATTTGCCAACTCTCAAAGTTTTCAGAGTCAAAATTTGGACTATCCTTCCTATATTCAGTCATCTTCAAGATCACCTCAGGCTATTAAACTTTTTTTGTGAGGACCAATAGCTCTGATACCAATTGTTAGGAATAAATGTCCACAAGACAACTGAGAGGGGGGGGGGGTGAACTAGTTGTAATCTAGATTATTAAACTTTATACTTTATAAACCAAATATGCAAATGTAAATGATAACATAGTAATATCTAACACCATAGCACAATATTTGTTGTCAAAGAAACCTTTTTAAAGGTAAAACTCCAGTGGGAATTAACAGCCACAAATAATGTACTGATAGTATTGTATCCCTGTTAAAAGATATTAGCTTTGTTAGGAGCTTGTTACAAAATTATAGTACACAGTCCCTATTAGGAGACAAACCCTATTACAAGTCAAAGAAAATAGTAGGCTCACTACCAAGGCACACTACCCAAAGAAGGTTACAGCCACCCTCAAAGATTCACAATCTGAATCAAGTGTATAAATAAAATACACATTCTAGCGAACTGTCTAATAGAAACTGTCTTTGCTTGGTAAGTTCCAATGATGTATCAACTCTGTATTATATCTAGCATTCAACAAGCTTCATACCATCCACACTTCTCTTTCTTTTCTCTATCACACTTATTCATAAGAATTTATCTTTCATATATACCCTCTTAAAATAATTCATTAGGTTGGCCAGTTAAGCTTTCCTAATACATAATTAACTAGATCTTTCAATTAAGGCTTTCCATCATACAAATAATTACATATCCCCTTGCTAAGATACATGCCACATATATAATAGGTATACAATATTTACAATCCATTACATATACTTCCAGATCCATAATTCATGCTCACAATTAATTTCACACGCTACATGTCTAAACTCGACCAGGGAATAGGTCTTCTCTAGAATACACGCTACAACTGATGTCATTAGTAACCAATCAACAATCAAACTCAATACATTACTCTATCATATGTTAGCCATCCATTATTAAGCTCACAATTTCTAAAATATCTTTGCCAGAAAGATATACCTGAAACACAGAGACCTACTCTTTCCAAAATCTTAGTTTCAGTCCAAAAAACCAATCTTCACTAAATCAACTATAACATCCATAGTAGGTAAGATAAAGCCAGGTGACCTTAGGGATAAGGTTATCACACATCCTTCTACATAAGTCCAACTTTGATCATTATGAATCATCTGTACAGTGTCCATACACTCCATCCAATTACATAGCCAATCTATCTTCTTCATAGAAATATATGTTGACATCAATGACAAAACATGAATATCAACAGCATGATCAGTAACAAAAATTGATATCATCCAACACAAATCTTGTACATTGAACACCAGAGAGATGATCAAATAAGAAGCTAGGTCTATTTTATATGTATTAGCCCCATACTTTCCTATAATCTTGCAAGGTCCCAGCCTCTTCATCTACAATTTACTTTGGAAACCCCTCTATAACCGAGATTTGTTCAAATGAATAATCACATAGTCACCTATCTCAAACTAAATCTCCTACCTCTTTTCATTAACTTTGGCCTTCACCTTTTGTTGACTGTCTTAGATTGTCTACTTGACTTGTTCTTGGCTCTCTTTCATGGTTTGAGTGAAGTCCTCAGCATGACCACTCCTATACTCCATCTCTCCAAGATCCCTAAGTTCACACACACCTCTTGGGTACATCCCATAAACTACTTCAAATGGACTTCTTCCTGTCATTTTATTCTTACTATCATTGTATGCATAATATGCTTGGGGAATGACCACATCCCAAGTCTGACCATACTCCTTAGTTAGGCACATTAATAGGTTACCCAACACTCAATTTACTAGCTAAAAGAAATATTGGTACCCAATCTAGTCCACAAAGTCCTCTAGAAATGTATCATGAATTTCACATCCCTATCTGATACTATACTGATGGGAAGACCATGAATCCTCACAATCTCCTTAATAAACAAATAGGCTATGTGGATAGGATCATTAGTAGTCTTACAGGGTATGAATTGACCCATCTTTCTAAATCTTTCAACCACTACATAAATGCTATCATATCCTTGCTTGGTTTTGGGTAGACCTACTATGAATTCCATGCTCACACACTCCCATGGCCTATTAAGGACTAGTAAAGACTGATATAAACCTACACTACTTACTCCTCCTTTGGATTTCATGCATACAACACACTGATCCACATATTTGGTAACATCTCTTACCAACTTTTGCCAATGATAGAACCTTTGCACAAGCTCCAATGTTTTTGTCATACCAAAATGACAACTTAAAGGTCCATTGTGTTTCTCTAGTATGAGATTCATTCTCATAGAGCCTCTTGGCACACATAACTAGTTACCCTTAAATAACAGTTTATTTTTCAAAGTAAACTTTCAGAACTTGCTATGGAAATGGTTGTGAAAATCAATACACCTTGTGTGCTTCCCCAAAGTCCTCATCTTCCTTGTAAAGATCTCTGAAACTATCAATGCCAATGTTATTCAACTAGACTTCTTGAACTATCAAAAACCTTCTCCTTAGTGCATCTGCAACCTTATTGATCTTCGCTTTCTTGTGGTTTATAGTAAAGGTAAATGCTTGCAAATACTCCATCCATTTCAAATGCCTATTTCTTAGTTTCTCCTAAGTATTGATGTAACTAAGGGCTTGGTTGTCAGTAAACATGAAAAACTCTTTGGGCAATAGATAATGCCTCCATTTTCTAAGGGACTAAACTAAATCATATAGTTCTAATTCATTACAAGAGTATTTATTCTTAACCTCATTCGATTTCTCACTAAAGAAGGCCACTAGCCTGCCTTATTGATTCAACACACCCCCCACTACCATCCCACTTGCATCGCATTCCAAAGTATACAATTTATCAAAACTAGGCAATTTTAGGATAGGTTGAGTGGTTACTTGTTTCTTCAACAAATCAAAAGATTTTCCTTCTTATATTGTCCATCTAATCTTAGTTTTGACCCCACCCTTGATAGTATCTTTTAAAGGAGTACAAATAACACTAAAATTCTTGATAAACATTCTATAAAACTGGGATAAGCCATGAAAAATTCTTACCTCAGTGGCTATGGTAGTTGGTGTCCAGTTTAGTATTGCTGCAACTTTCCCTTGGTCCATGTGCAAAGACCCTTTGGACACTACAAAGCCCAAGTACACTAGTTCTTACTTGAAGAACTCACATTTTTCAAGGTTTATGGCCAACTTCTCTTCATGCAATCTCTTCTACACTGCCTCTACATGTTTGACATTCTTCTCCTTTGTCTTGCTAAATATCAATATATCATCAGAATATACCACTACAAAATTCCCTATGAATTCTTTGAGCATATAATTCATTAGCCTCAGGAATGGGCTCAGAGCATTTGTGAGGCCAAATGGCATCACATGCCATTCATATAGCCCATATGTGGTCTTTCATGCCATTTTCCATTCATCCCCTTCTTTCACCCTCATTTGGTGATACCCACTCTTCAAATCCAACTTAGTAAAGTACATTTCCCCTCCAAGGAAATCGATGCGATCCTTAATACTAGGTATGGGGAACCTATACCTTATTATGACTCTATTTATAGCCCTTGAATCTATGAAAAGTCTCCATTTTCCTACCTTCTTGGATACCAACACAACCAAGATTGTACATGGGCTTATACTCTTCTTGATCAATCCTTGACCCAAGATTTCTTGTACCTACCTTGCCACTTCAAAGTTTTGATAAGGGGTTAGCTAATAAGATTCCTTGTTAGGAAAAGATGCACTAGGGAAAAATTTTATTTGATTACTTATTACCCTTCTAGGAGGTAAGGTAGCAGGAGTGTCATCACTCACTATGTCCTTATACTTCTCAATCAATGTTTTTATTTCAGATGTCAATGACTCCTTGATTATTTTTTCTTCCTCCTTAGTTCCTATCACAATAGATACCCTTCCTTCTCATCTTCCTTGTGATCCCTCACAAACTCCTTTCCAATACACAACATGACATTAGGAGTCTTGGACTATGGTTCTTCATCTTCTAGCAAAGACTAAATCTTTAAAGTTCTACCTCATTTCTTGAATTTTATAGAATTTTGCTTTCCATAATATACTGCCTCATTGTCAAATTTCCAAGGCCTTCCTAATAGAAAATGACAAGCATCCATTGGTAGGATGTCACATACGAGTTTATCCTTATACCTAGCTATGGAGAATTCCACCCATGTCTACTCATTCACCAGTACACTTTGGCCTTTGTTGAGCCATGTCACCCTATAGGGATTCACATGGGGTATTTTGGTCAACTTGAGCTTGTTGACTACTTCCTTTGAGATGATATTATTAGTGGAACTAGATTCCACTATCACCTTACAAACTTTGTCAAGGATCTTGCAACTTATCCTAAATAAAGCCCTCCTATGCTTGGATTTATCTTTGCTAGGTTGTCTTATCAAGACCCTTCTAAACATTATTTCTCACCCATCTCTAAATCTAGATGGTCAACCTCAAGAGCTTTGACACTTGAAGTGTCTTCATGGGCATATGTCATACTTTTATCACTATTCTAGGCAACAGACTTGTCAAGAGATCTATATGTTGGGTGATTTAGCTGACCACAGTTGTAACACTTCATACTTGCAAAGTATGAGATACTTCTTCCTCATCTCCCTCTACTGGCTCCTTGACTACCTCTACCTCTATTATAGCCTCCCATTTGAGTTCTTTCCCCAATATGATGTGTTAATTTATTTTTACCTTAATTCCTCTGCTCATTGCCTCTGCCTTGATAGCCTCCTCTTTGACCCCTTTGGTCTCTTCCTCTACCTCTATTCTTGAAGTTAGGGGCTGTGTAAGTTCTGCTAGAAGTCTGAGGAGATTTTTGTTCTTTTCTCTTTCCTCCTTCAACTTATTGGTCTGTTTATCATACCGAGCCTCTATCATCTGGGTTGCCTTTCTTAGCAGGTCCAACTCTCCCTTCTTGTCTCTTCTCTCAAGAGGCACTTTCGTGATTGCATAATCTTCTACTCATAATGTTTCCATGTCTTAATCTAGGGGCAATGCTACAATTTTTTCAACTATGCTTCCTCCCAAACTACTCCTGAGCGTATGGACTATTTGAGCCTTTTTAGGCTTCTTAGCCTCTATATTCTGGGCTATCATTTTGGCCATGGAGAGTGGAGCACCTATTTCTACCATTGGGGCCTTTCTCTTTCTAGATTCCACTAGCAATAGTGGGGACAAGGGTAGTTTTGTTGCTAAGGCCTGAGTATTGGGATTCCCTTTAGATTTTGGCGGTGCATTCCTAGTATCTATAATTTCATCGGGCTCTTTCTCCTTTTCCTATTCTAATTCCCTTTCTCTGGAGGCTTCTAAATCTTTTTCCCTAGTGGCATCCTTATCCAAGATGTCTGAGATCTCCTCTCCCCCAATATTAGCATCACCTATATCATTGGGGATTTCCCTATTCTTCTCAGCAACGGGTGAATCCATATTCATATCCTTGGGATTTTTCTCCTCATCCTGCTATTGTTGTTGTTCTTCTTCAATGTCATTTTCTGAGATATCCTTCTCCATTGGAACATCCTGTAGAGGTGGCAGAGGTGTCTAGCCAATGTTTAGCATTTTGGGCCACTGATATCACCTCATCAAATGTACTCCAGGGCACTTGATCACCCAAAGTAACCAAAGGCATTTGGAGCATGATGGTTGGGTGTACGGTTGATCCTATAGGTCTGGTTTTTGTATTTTTTGGTTTCTCTTCTATTGTTTTCCTTGATTTTCTCTCTATCTCTAGACCAGTGTTTCCTCCCACTTTGGTTTCTTTTGTGCCTCTTCCCGGGCATCCTTCTCTATGGAAGCTTCTTTCTCCAAAAAATTTTCCTTAGCAGGGGTCTTTTTCTTGTCCTGGGCGACAATTTCTTCCACCACCTTATCAATTTCCTCATACAAGTTCATGAGCTCATCTATCCCAAAGATGTCATCAAATTCATCATGGAGGGGAGAGACCTCTGATATATCATCCAATTTAGGGGAATCAAAACTGACCTCTATAGGGGGCACATTAGGCATATCGAGGCCCACATCTGTGCTTGGGGGATTGGTCACCTTATTTTCCTTCTTTCTTCGTAATGTGGCCCCTACATCCAAAATATCTATAGACACTATCACGACTAATATTGCCTAGTCATTAGTGTTTCCAATGATAGGGATCTTGTCAGGTGAGAAGATGCTTCTAGAGTCGCAAGGAGACCACGGGAAAGCTGGGCACTTATCTTCTAGCTCATCAACCTAGATGCCTCCATCTATTCTTGAATTTGTGCCATCATGGGGAGCAAACCTTGGGAGGGCACCTAGGCTAGAGTACTATCTTTCTCCTTCCCCTTCCTTTTCCTTGGGCCCATAGATCAAGAGGTTGAAGCATACCTCTACATAATTGGGCCTTTTCAGGTGCTCCTTGGACACACCCACTCAAAATACTTATGACTATTATCAATAATGGGGTGGCATACCTCTTCAATTGTTAATTTCTCTAGGGTTCCCCAATCCACTGGGGGAGATCCAATTTTTCGATCCTTTGTTCTTTATATAATGGATCCTCTAGAGGTCCATCATCTGTTAAATCTTTTGGGAAGCCCTAAAGGTTTAGGGCCTTCATTGAACCCTTTGACATCTAGGGGTGCTATCAGGCCCGAAGATCAAAATTGTCATGGAAATCTACCCAGAAATATTCAATATCATCTTTGTGTGGCACGAATGCCTGGGGTAGCACCTCCCTTATTTTCCCACCAGATAAAAATTTCTTCTGGTATGGTGGAATTCTAGAAGTCCCGTGCTCTTTAATTCATTGTCAGCCTCCTTGGCTACCGCGAGACTACAAGAATAGTTCCCACAAACCATCGAGAACAAAATTGACATGACCTTTTTCAAGGCAAAGAGTACGTGGAGCTCCAGGATTTTCCTGTAGAACTCCAAAAGAATGATCCTATCCCCAAAATACCTAGGGAGTAGGTAGGGTTTCTTAGAGAAGCCGATCACTAAAATGTATGTATGTTGCTTGAATTGAATAAATTAATTTTTTTAAGTGCTTACCAGGTTCACTGCCTCCTATAATAATAGATATTTGGTGTCCTGAGTAAGTGTCAAAATGTTGTGGTAAATGAACACATCATTTACCCTACAAAAATTAGGGAAGTTAATTTCCCACTGGACCTAGGGATAATTCTCCCATGGAACCAAATGGTTGAGCCTTTTCCCAAGAATGGTCACTATCTGCAATCCCTGAAAAGAAGGTCTTTGTTGGGCCAGTGCCCATAATATGTAAGATGTCATGTAGAACTTTGAATTTTGGAGGACTTTATTTAGCTATGCATCTACATGATTGGCGATGATAGTCATCCAGTTGAAGGTATAACTATGGTTGGTGATGTAGTAGAGAAAGAAATAAATCCATGCCAAAAATTCCCAAGCATGGGGTTCTCCAAAGAGCCTGTATAGAAATATGACTCCCACCTGAATACATTCTTTAAAGTCCCCATGGGGAATCTCCAGCTTCATCTTTATATAGTCCCTCCTTGGGGACTTCAACCAGTGAGTATTGAGATTTTATCAGGCAAAGAGGGAAGCTTCCATGAACTCCTTCAATGATGCAGACTAGGAGAGAATAATGCCTCCCTTGAATTTGGGGATCCCCAATGCCAAAGCAAAAATGGCCGCATCCAGATTGATGATGCACACCAGGTAGTGTAGTCACCGAGGATCATCAAGAAAAAAAACCTGGGTGGGAGTGTTGTAAAGCATCACTAGTTGAAGTATTAGCTCTAGTGCTTGCACCGAGCTGGGAAAACTTGAAGCCTTGATAATTCTGGAGGCAGCTATTTACTTTTACATATCATCTCTAGTGGTCCTCTATTGGTATATGGATTTGACCAAGCTCTGCATTTCAAAGCATAGTCTAGGCTTTGTATATGTTATTTCCTATAGCTTGGAGTCCACCTTGGACCGCACAAGAACACCCTCCTTTGGGTATTTGGAGGTTAATGGTAATTTGGCCAGCATCTTCTCAGCCTTAGTTTTTGTAGGCGCCTGAGTGGAGGTAGTTGGAACGTCCAAACTATCAAGAGGAGTTGTCACTTTAGACATGTTGTTCAGATTATCTACAATAACAAGAAAAGACAACTATCAATACATAATATGATAAAAAAAAAATACAACCTTTTAGGGACTCTAGGGAATTCACCACCATTTTGCACCAATTTAAAAAGTATTAGTATGCATCGAAATCCTAGAATATCAGAGTTAACAAGGAATGGACTCTTACCAATGCCCGAGGGCTCGGGATTTTAGTTTAGGTGATAGAAATGGGGTGAAGACCTAGGGATTTCTCAACACCCAGAGTCCAGAGAAACTAGTCGTTGTCAACATGATTAATAGTGAGCCATACTTGACTGACATGGGTCATCATGTGGCCATGCGACAGGTGGTGTAAAGGCTCTTAATGTTGACAAGTGGGTTGAAATGGGGGAAATGAATGCCAGATGGGATGAGTTTTGAATGCTTTTTCATGGGAAATTAATCATGTCATTAAGATGACATGAGAAAGGATAGAGAAAGGCCACCATGGCTTGAACAGGCGAGGTGGAAAGTCTAATCCAGGTGAGCATTGTGAGGGCAAGCTCAATAATCTAGTCTTAATATGAAAAGGGTGTGGTAAGCTTGCCATAAACAAGAAGGATATACATGGAATATGTAGATTTATAGAGGGCTGAAGCACCACGAGGCCCAAAGTACAACTTCCAGGCTGATCAAAGGAAAACCTATATACATCTACATACAGAAAACTATAGAGCTTACAAGATTTTTACATTAACTACCAAGTATATACAATCTATTTACACTAGCTTACAACTACACAGAGGGCAGACGACCCTCTATTAGAGCCATCCCACCAAAGAGAGGTGACAATTTGTTATGCCCTTCAAACCCGTCCCTACATTTTGTAGGAAAAATGTTGGGTCCCCCCTTTTTGCTTCTTATTTTCCCTTGGTTCCTTTTGGTTTCCTTTTGTTTCCCTAAGGGCTTTGTTTCTGTGAGGGTTGTTTCTTTTCTTTTTGGTTCTCTTTGCTCCAAGATCCGGTCCTAGACTATGTTTGTCTTCTTTGTTCTTATTGGATCACAGACTTCAAGATTCTCTTGCACCATATCTCATTTTGCTGGAAGATGTGGCTACATGGAATTTCTAGGCCCAAAGTCCAGAGATTTGCATTTTTTAGAGTTTGCATAAGGAAAGAAGGATTTTTTACCCCAGGGTCTTTAAGGATCTTTGCATTGAGGACTTGGCTATATCCTTTTTATACTTTATGATGTTTTCTTCATTTAGCTTGCATATTCACGTAGTATCATATCTAAGATAAAGTGGGGGCTAAATGTATCATCTTAAAATGGAAGAACTTCCATTTTGATAGGTTTAGCACCCTCATTTAGTATGTTTGCATATTAGATTTATATTTGTGCTTGATTATACATGTATAGGTGAAATTAGGGTTAGGATCTTATGGATCCTCCTAGAATTTCCTCTCCATGGCTCTTCTCTCTAGGTAAAACCTATGTATTGGTCCTTATGGGCCTCATCCTACTCTCTTTCTAAGCCTCTAGGCCTTCTTAACATTCTGGCACATTCCCCCACCTTCATAGGTCCATGGCTGACCTTGGAACCTCTCAGCAACTTTCTGGTGACCTACCTGAAACCTCAGGTCAGGGTCAAGGTCAAACCTGACATAGGTAAGGGTTAAGGTTGACCATGACCTAGGTTAGGGTAAAGCTTTACCTTGACCTAGGTCAAGGGAAAGGTATACATAGACCTTTGTCAGGTGTTGGTCCCCGCTTTCAAATCTGGAGCTTATCAGGGTCTGAAACTTAAAATATGTCCTCGAGTTCAGATGCAGGAGTTTTTTCTCTGATATTTGAATTAATATATTCCCTCCTTGGTTGGTGATTGTGATTGGACCATGATTTGAGGTAGAACTTTAATTAGGATCTCTTGCATTTTCCTAGGAGACCTATGTTGAGATCTCTATATAAACACTCTCTTTTGCCTTCATTTGATCATGAAACAAAATTGGGAGATGACATGATGAAATGATGATGAAAAAAAGAAAGAGGATGATATAGAAGGACAAGCTAGGAGGACATATCATCATCTTCAATCAAGGCTTTTGAGGAAAAGCTATGGTGGATCTTCATTGAAGCAAGAAGGTTCTCTCTTTAGATCTACTATTCTCAACATTCAAGCATTTCAAATGACATTATCATGGGGTAGCAATTATGGATTGTGAATTGATAGGAATGCTTTAGCCTTGGGGTCTTGGTATGCTTTCTTTGTAATATTCAAATCTATGCATTGCTTTCTCATTTCCATGTTATGTTAGGATTGTTAATCTAATAGATTAGATCTTGATATTGCATGTTTAAAGACTCTTTTCAAAAGAGCAATACACACACACCATACATTCTATATTCAGCTATTCATGGAGGTGGAGATCACCAAAATGGGGGTTTGACTAAGGAAAAACCCTATATAGCCACCCCAAAAGCCTTCTTTTAAGATATTTATAGGTTTTGTTTTTGGGAGTTACAAGTGTAGAACAGTAGATTTAAGACCAGATTTGGATACCCTTTTCAGTGAACTTTCGACATTATCAGGATAGGGGTGACATTTGTGGGTCAAGGTTGACCTTTTTCATAAGATGGCATCAGAACATAAAATTATTTCTGGGTTTTGTTCATCTTTGTGTTCCAATTTTTTATCATACTTTGGATTTTCCATAAACTCAATACAAGCTTCAGAAAATGAGTTTTTCCAGATCTGCTATATTATGAGGTAGGTATCTTATCCCAATTTTCTTTATATGCTCCTTTCCATCCCTTTATCATAATAATTAAGTGTAAGAAATTAAAATTGGCCTTAGGATCTCTTTCTTATCTCATTATGCAAATCTTACTTAAGGATGTCCTCGATGAGCCAATTTTAGATATTACATTTTGTTGAACCCACGATAGACAACTCTTTCTTTTCCTTGGTGTTAGATTTAGATTTCATATTAAATCTTGCATGCATATAGAAGTAGGTTTTCTCTTATGCTTGTAGTGTTTCCTTGTGTTCAACATGTATTATTTTTGTTTTGAATACTTCGATGAGGATTTTGTTGTACAAAATGATAGATCCTGTTAGCTCTTTTTCTTGTAGGAATCAATTAAAACAACAACAAATGCCTGAACCTCTATTCCCAATTCATATTCATACATGAACAAGGTTAATTAACAAGGATAAAAATCCTTCTAGACTTTGGGCTCCACATACCCAGGCGGGTGTACCTACTTACAGACTCACTAAATGATAGAGAATCTCAAAGTGGATTAAGGATTTATAATCCTTCTTCTTTTTATGCCACTTTTTCCTAGGAAGGCTAACCTATCAATTCACTCTTCAAGGAATCACTAAGATGAATTGTATTCCTCAATACAATCAACTACACATATGTGTTCTTGATATCAGAAAGTAAAGATTTTAATATTTGAATTGATGATAACAACCACTCGTTAGCATATTGACCAGTACTTGATCATGGGTGACAGAGTCATAACAGAACATAAATATATCAAGATAATTAATAGAAACACAAATGAACCCCAGATAGAGTTCCTTACAAACTATCCTCTCATCCTTACACCAATGTATCAAATCCTTGCATAAACTTTAACCCTCTACAATCATCTGTAAGATTTAAACTCTCCTTGAAAGTAACTCACAAACAAGAACATGACTATCTTATAACCAGTATACTCAAAATGCCTTACAAATTGAACATACAAGAATTAATAGCAAATGAAAGAAGACATCATTGACATAAAAATGGAGATTCCAAGGTATTTTATTAATATGAACTCAATAACAGCACATTTTGAAGACTAAAAACCAAAGGTGAGACCAATTTAGTAATCTTCCTTGTAGTCTTATTTTACCATCCTCATTACAATATTACCACTTGATATTTATAGGTAACCATAATCATCTTGGAATCCTTTTGGAAAATAAGGATGCAACAAGCTACAAAAAATTGGGCTAAAGGACAAAATACAGTTTCACGAAGACACAAAACTTCTAGCAGATGAGATAACAAATATTTGCTCCAAAGTAGTTGGGTCTTTATCATCTAGATTTTGTTCTCTTGTTTCTGCAAAGGCTCCAATATTTGATTTACTCCATTAGCTTAACTTCCTTGGTTCTAGTTGTCCCCTTCATATTTATTGTTTCATACCATTGGGGTGACTATACCATATTTGCCAACCTTTGCAGTGAACACATCATCACTCGGCCACTTGAGGTTAAGAACTTCATCTTTTCAGCTATTGAATTCCTCCCAGTCACTGTTAGCCTTCTCAACTTATAATTCCCAAGATTCAAAAAATGCCTTAGCCTTGTTCAAAATGTCAATGGTTAGCACAAACCAGCTAGTGTTTGCCAATGTAACAATACTTTTTGTTCTGCTAGTCAGTACTTCATTTATCTACCTCAGCCATAGGGAATTATTCTTTATGCTCCCATAGTTTTTGAACATGTTGGGATACATGTCATACCTATCCTTGGAAAATTCTCCTCTTAGAGTTATTATTTTCTTCATGACCATGTTCCTCTTGGTGTCCAAATTGACCATCAATTTGAGACACTTGTGAGTGCTTGTCAGGAAAAAATCAATATTATTTTGTTATTTTGAGAGAGAATAGAAATACTTGACATGGGATGCCTTCCCTTTCTAGTTATTTATTATCATCTTGAATTACTTCTTTTCATCCTCATGCCAGCTCGTGATGTTTGTAATCTTTTTTCCCAGTGAGTAAAGGTTAGAAAGACTAACTTCACTGGCACACCTTTTGAGATTTGAAAAGATCTAATTTGAACATTTTTGTTTCACCAATTCTTCAACTTCTTTGTATGCCTAGGAGTCTCCTAGGTCCCTCTTACCCTCTTCTTCTAGCCTTGTCCTTTCATTGACTAGCCTGTTCTTCTCAGCTTCTAATTCCACTCTCTTAGCATCAATGGCTTCCTGAGTGGTAGGACTTAGAGGTTTAGGGGATGGGGGATATGTTATAAATGGAGTTGAGGATGAAGGATGATCTGGACCCTGATAAATTACCCTTTGGGGAACCAATTGAATTTTTTTCTTACCTTCCAAATCTGCTATTTTGTTATCCTTAATAAAAGATTTAACCTTCTCTTCATTATAAGCCTTGAGTACAATCTCATATTTCTCATTTAGACTAACATAGGCCTCCTGTTCTCTCTCTGATACTTTCATGCTTAATTTGGCTACTTGTACTACAAGGTGTAACACCCCAAAATTGGCACCTAATAATCAATCAATTTTGGTGCATTTTCTTATCTTCGAAGTCCTATTTTATTAGGCAAATTTGTCTCCTAATTGACTTTAATCGACTGAGTTTCAAATGCAGAAAACCCAAATTTGCATAAATCTGACATTACAATTTAATTCCTAAATCTAAAATGATTATTAGCTAAAAYCCCTATGATTAATTGATTTAATCCTAAAGTCCTAAAGTACTTTTAATTAAATCAAATACACCCTCTTTGGCTAATATACATAAAAGGAATTGAAGAGTTATTATTATTAAAAGAATGAATTATCCTCAAAAGG
>MU226243.1:431679-510058 GCA_018584345.1 Thuja plicata
CAATTTTAGTTGCAATTTCATGCTTTTACATTCTCACATAATTAGTATAATATCATTTTAGAATTGAATATTGTTAGCTTTGATTTATATGTTATGCATTAAAAGCTTTGCAAGTTCAATTAGTTAAATCAATTCTAGCTTACAAGTATTTCAATTCCACATCTTAAGCATATTCAATTCATATAATAGCTTCATTTTTCATTATATTTAGTTGCTGATTTCTCACTTTCAATGGCTATTTCACACACATTTGCACTCTAAAAATCCTCCATATTAGAGCAGATCCGGTTGTTGGCTCTCGTTCTGAGGGTATACTACAACAATCACTCCTAATTAGGAGGCAACAGGTCGTCTCAATCCCTTCGTAGAGAAAACAATTCAATGTTTGTCTTTGCGAATTCATGGATTGAATAATGACTATGTTGAGTTTCTTGTTGGATTGAGAGGTCACATTCAGCAATAAACACAAGGTTACCCACTTCAGTTGCTAAGGTTTCAACAACCCTCTTTACTATTAGGCTGCCTGTAACTTCAACATCATCATCCTCCTTTATTCTCCTCTTGTCCTTTTTCTTTCGTGGCCAGATTGCCAAAGCTTCATGATCCTCACTAAACTGGGCACCAATTGATGTCCCAGCAACAGTCATAGGTTTGGCTTTTTTTCTCAAAGCATTAAAGACCAATGGATCAGTTAAATCCCATTGTGGCAATATGAGAACTCCTTGCCTTTTTACCATCTACCTACCCTCTTCAGGAGTAATCTTATAAAATTTTGATATCAATTCTTGTTTAACTTCTTTCTCTATATCCTCTTTGGCAGAATTGGGTTGAGATTTTATCATCTTTTGGCACTTATCATTATTATCATTAATATGGCACCTCAATAGGAACTAAATGAAAGCCTTAGTTTTGATGAAATTGTCATCAGACAAGAATTCGTCACTAGCTTGTTTTGTCACAAGATCTAATTCCTTGCCAGCTAATTCTTCTATAGTAAGGTCAAATGATGTATGCCTAGGTTCCTCTGGCACCCCCTCTTGCAACTCTTGAGTGGTAACAACCACTTCACCAGCATTCCTTATTTTGAGTAATTGTTCAGCAATAGTCTGGTCGTCATACTACATGGGGGTTTGGCAAGGAGAATATAATTCACCTCCTTGTTCATTTGTCTCCACCCTTTGTCTCTTAGGAGAAGGTACTTCTTGAACATTAGTATCGATTGGCCTCTTTCCCTTATGCTGAAGGGGCTTGTCAACTCTAGGAGCAACAGTGGTATATCCTCTTCTCTTATACACTACATAGTTCCCAAGTGGAACTATTCTATTTTGTGGGAATTTATTCAAAATAGAAAGAGTCCTTTCTGGATCACTATCAACTTCTCTCTGCCTCTTCTCATTTAGAGTTTGCATTATTCCCTTGGAAAGATTAATTAGTGAATCAATTTTATAAGACCATGTGAAAAAATCCTTTAAAGGATCATAGGTCTTGTAAAAATTCTAGACGAAGTCCAAAGATTTCTTATATGCCATCCATTTTTCCTTCCTGATTTCTTGAACATCTAGGTCAAAAATTTTCGTGATGATATCCTCTAGATAGTAGAATTTATGCTTTAACATTATACAATTGGTCCTCTTCTTGAATGTACCCATGATAAAATCCTTGTTATCAGCACATCTAGATATAGAAGTGGATAGATGATAAGGCTCAAAGTATTTACCAAACTATGTCCATCCACCTTTTGTTATGATAAAATGATGGGCCCTAGTGATGGTAGGAAAAATATTTCCCTTCATGTTTTTGATCAGGGCTTCCTCCTACAGCCCACCCAATTGCCTTATAATTTCTTCCATCCCAAGCTTGAGTGAGACTCTATATGGTAGTACATAAGGAGTACCTCTGAAACCATAAGCCCTAATCACTGTGGCAAAAGGGTACAAGATTAAATCTCCCCAGTTGTGAGCAATTTTCAACTTAGTGGCATACTGCATAGGACTTAAAAGCCTCATCATCTCATTATGAATCCTGGCATTTTGGTTACTTGGCATTGACTTGAGTCTTGTTGCAAAGACTTTGTCAAAATAAACACAACTGGCATTCTTCCTATCCTAGGACAAGTCTACACTCCACATCGGAATAGGCAATTCTTTACCATCTTGGAATTTCTCCAATTCCATTTCTTCCTCAAAGAAATCTGCATTGTTAAATAAGAACATATGCATCATGAGGGAATACCAACCCATTGGTTTCTTTATGTTGCCATCTTGGATCCCTAGAAAACCATCATGTATCTCCTAAGAAATATAATATGCATAATCAAACACTACTGACAAGTAGGGATGCTTAATCTAAACAACCATTAACATTATATGGACATGCATTGCCCCCTCTTCATCTATTCCCAAGACATTGCACAGAGCACTGTACATTTTTCTGGCCTTGCCATTGAAAAGATCCACTTTGAAGGGTTTTGGGGTTCCTGGCCCTATTACAACCAAATTTCCTATTTTGTTGGCATACCCCTTTACTACTTCACCCCTATAATAATCTCTTTGGTTATTATATATTTCTTTGAAGCATTTAATGTCAATGTCATCCATATGTTGAGATGGGTCAGCCAGCTTGAAGATTCTTTTGATTTCATCAGCTGATATAGTCATTATTATAATTCCCTGAGTGTCTCTAACAACCCTAGCCACCTTATCATAACTGTTTTCTATTAAGGTGAAAAAATTAGTGTCCATGAATACACTAGGTGCTATCAGTTTTCCAACATCTAGTTCCCAAATGTTACAATCTGCGGTAGGGGCATTCCTCTGACTATAGGCCATTCTAAATAGAGTAAGGGCATCAAAACTAGTAATAGCATCTTTTGCCCACCTGCCTGAATCATATAACCCTTCCCCAATTTTGAAGCAGGGATGTTGTGGTACTACTTTGTTAGCTTGTGTGGCATCCCCTGAAGACAATGGTAACTATTGCAACAAATCTTTTCCAATGTTCTGCTTCTAGTAATTGACATGTCTAGAGATTTCAACTCTAGGGGAAATTCTAAGGGTTTTCTATCAATATCGGAATAGGATTATGAAACAAAAGCTTTAAAACCTTTCTAAACTACAAATTATGCCTCAATTGGTATTCTAGTGAGTCAATAAGCTTACCTGTTCTGCACAGAAGTCACGTGGAGATGGTTTTCTTCACAATTCTATCTTTTCTCAAATGGTTTTGGTAAATTACTGAGTTTGTAATTGGCTTAATCAATTTTATGGCCTCATTCAAATCATTCTTTCAAATTGAATTCTACTAGAGATGTTACACATTTTTTTAATTAATCTGCAAGCTTCAATTTCATGGCTTAACATCTCTTTGCAACTTGTTTTATCAACTTTGAATTTGAGCTATCGATTTGGGACATCCCTCTTTGCATCTGATGAATATCTTATTTTCTAGAAAATACTGTCAACTAAGGACATGTGTCATCTCCACTTATTCACTTATTTGTTAGATGTCAAGCACTTTCCCTTTAAGTGATTAAGTGAGCCGTCAGATATGAAACAACTTAACAGGAGTTTAATCCTTTGCATGCTTTGAATGCCTGGGCCCACCAACTACTAGATGTCATCACTACTTATTCCTTCAATTGCTACATGTTGAGCATCTTGTGTATAAGCGATTAAATGAGCCATCAGATCCTTCAAAACTTTTGCACTATTTAATAGAATGCCTTTATAACTACTCAGCCCCACAAAGGACACGCGTCACCTCTGCTTATTCACTTATTCATTAGATGTCGAGCATCTTGGATATAAGTGAATAAGCGTGTCATCTGATCTTTTTTGAGTTGCTTGATACATAAGGTGATGACTTAAAAGGGACCTACATGGTGAGACTTAGGAACTATTAAAGTGGTTAGGATGATACAATCTTTTGGCAAAAAGCAACCCATTCAACATGGACACATGACTTAATATGACTTAAGTGACCAAAAAAGTAACGCAAGAATTGAATCGGCCAAGGCAATTTGGTTTTTTTAGTCACTTTTGACCATTTTCAATTAGGTTGAGGGTTTCAGGAACTTTTTATAGGCATAAAAACAAATTAAATCTCAATTTCAAAGTCCTTGATACTATTAATGATAAGAGACCCTATGAAAATTACAAAGCACAATTTGGACAAGATATAGTACCAATAGTGGCTCTCTCTGAGGATGTTTAAACGATAGGTTATAACAAGAACCACAAATCTCTTGGGAAGCAGACCACAAACCAGACTAACCTAAAAATGGAAACAAACACATGAAAAAAGGGAAAAATACCTATACATATATTACAGACCACTGTGCATGAAAAATAAAACTCAATTAAAGAAATTTTTCAAGAATTGTCCATGCACTGGCAATTCCTGTTCTTCATCATCTAGATTTTTGAGGAAATAAGAGTCTTTTGCAAAGATCCTAGATATAATAAAAGGCCCAATACATAGTGATTCAAATTTCTTGTGCTTTCCTTTCTCTTTAGCCCTAACATTCCACTGCAATACAAAATCTCCAAGCATAAACTTTCTCACATCTGCCTTTTTATCAAATAGGTATTTCATTTTTTGTTGCAATTTGATATTTTCTCTCTTGCTTTCTCTCCTTATTTCATCCAATTCTACCAACTGAACCATACTTTCTTCCATGGGTTCATAGATTTCTATTCCTTCATCTTGGATAAACTTGTAAATTGGGACCAAATTATTGACAGGCATTCTTGACTGAACACCATAAACCAATTCAAAATGAGACTTTCTAGTGACTTTCTTGACAATAATCCTATTAGCCCAAAGGGCAAGTTTCAATTTAGCATGCCAATCTCTCTTATTTCCCTCCAAGGTCTTTTTCAAAATTTGTAAAATGCTATTATTGTTGGACTCTACTTGACCATTAGCTTGAGGGTGGTATGGGGATGAATAGGACATGACAATTCCCATATAAGTGCAAAAGTCAATGAATTCTTTAGACCTAAAGAATATGGCATTGTCCATTATTAGTTTAAGGGCGATACCAAATTTGGTAATTATATTATCCATCAAGAACTCAATAACCACAACACTTGTTTCCTTTTTGGTTGGGATTGCTTCTACCCACTTTGTGAAATAATCAGTTGCTAGCAAAATCCAGCCATGGCCTCCACTTGACTTTTCATTAAATTCTTTTATAAAGTCCATTCCCCACATAGCAAAGGGAGCCTCTGCTACTATTGAGTTTAATAAAAATGCCCTTGAATATTTCATCTTGATTTAAAATCTATGAAATGGCTCACATTTCCTGACAAAAGTGTGAGCATCTTGGAAAACACAAGGCCAGTAATATCTATCCCTTAAATTTTTGTCGGCTGTTGTTCTAGCAGAATAATGCCCTCCACATATTCCAGAGTGCATTTATTTTAGTATCTTTTCTAATTGACCTTTGTCAAGGCACAACAATAGGACCCCATCTCTATTTTTCTAGAACAAATCACCCCGCAACAAGACATACTTTTTTGATTGCAGTTTCAAGCTCCTCCTTTGGTTATCATTCAAGTTATTTGGATATTTAGCATTTTTCAGAAAATAAACAATATTGATATACCAAGGTTGCATTTCAATACTTGTCAAGTTGTTTTCATTTGCACCAACACTATTTATTTGGGCCAAATCCAAATTTTCTTCTGTCATAAACTTAGCCAACCCTAATCCCATCACCAACTTAGTGATATGGATTTCTATATCAAACTCTTGAACTTTGTTTATCCATTTACATCTTTTTCCTATCACTTCATTTTGAACAAAGATGTCTTTGACAATAGCGTGAGGGACATAGGATTTTACTTTCACACACACCAAATAAGGCTTGAAATCCTTAACTACCTTTACCAGAGCATAAGCTTGTTTTTCCATCATCTAGTAGTTTAATTCAACTGATTGCAATGAATTACTAAAAAATGCAATGGGGTGGTCTAATCCTTCACTATCCTTTTGCAATAAGATTGTTGCAATTGTATGAAATGAGGCAAAAGTAAACAAAGAAAAGGGCTTAGTGTAATAAGGGGATATAAGGACTTGTGCTTCTTGAATAGCCTATTTTATCCTATCAAAGGCTAACTAAGCCTCTTAGTCACAATCAAACTTCACATTTTTCTTTAGCAACTTGACAATGGGTTTTACTAATTCTGCAAAATTGGCAATAAATCTCCTAAAAAAATAAATGTGCCCTAGAAAGTATTGTATACTTTTCAATTTTTTGGGAGCGATTACCTTTTGGATGGCTTTAACCCTTTTAGGATCAATCCTTATCCCTTCTTTTGACACTATGTGCCCCAAAAGTTTCCCATCAGTAACAACAAAGTGACACTTATTTGGGTTCAGAGACACCCCATATTCTAGTGCTTTTATCATGACCTTTTCCAAATGATTACAATGATCCCCTACTCTCTTTGAGAAAGCTATTAAATCATCTTGATACACCACCATCAGAACATCTATGATGTATTTGAAGGCTACATCCATAGCTCTTTGAAAAGTGGTTCCAGCATTTTTTAGCTCGAATGGCATACGAGCATATACATAGGTGCCCCAAGGGGTAGTAAATGTTGTTTTGAATTGCTTAGATTCTTTAACCAACACTTGATTATACCCTGAGAATCTATCCATAATAGATAACAAGTCACATCTAGTGACTTTATGCAACATAGCCTCCATATTTTGCAAAATTGGCAATAAATCTCCTAACAAAATTAATCTTCCCTAGAAATGATTGTATACTTTTCAAGTTGTTGGGAGTGATTACCTTTTGGATGGCTTCAACCCTTTCAGGATCAATCCTTATCCCTTCTTTTGACACTATGTGCCCCAAAAGTTTCCCTTTAGTAACAGCAAAGTGACACTTTTTTGGGTTCAGAGACACCCCATATTCTAGTGCTTTTATCATGACCTTTTCCAAATGATTTCAATGATCCTCTGATCTCTTTGAGAAAGTTGTTAAATCATCTTGGTACACCACCATTAGAACATTTATGAGGTCTTTGAAGGCTACATCCATAGGTCTTTGAAAAGTGGCTCCAACATTTTTTAGCCCGAATGGCATACGAGCATATACATAGCTGCCCCAAGGGGTAGTAAATGTTGTTTTGAATTGCTCAGATTCTTTAACCAACACCTAATTGTACCCTGAGAATCTATCCATCATAAGTAACAAGTCACATCCAGTGACTTTATGGAACCTAGCCTCCATATTCGGTAGTCCATAATTATCTTTCAATGAGGCTACATTTAGGTTTCTAAAATCAACACACAATCTTATTTCACTATTTTTCTTTCTTATAGGGACTAAGTTAGAAACCCAAGATGAATGTCTAATAGGCTTGATTATGCCTGCATCCCTTAACTTCATCAATTCTGTCTGCATCTTGGTAGCTAGTAATGGATTGATTGGCCTTTGCTTTTGTCTGAATGGTTTAGTGCCTTCTTTTAAAGGGACATCATGTTGGAATAAATCTTCTCTGTAGGCTTTCAAATCATCATAATACTAGGCAAAAACATGTTTGTACCTTTTCAGAAACTTTATTAAATTTTGTCTCACATTACTATCCAATTTCTTGCCAATGTAGACTAATTGGGGAGATGTTTCAGATCCCAAATTAATTTCCTCTAAGTCTTCCATTTTGGCATTGGACTTCTGAGTTATATAGTTGTCATTTATGTTGAACATGCCTTCTAACTCAACTAACCCCTTGGGAATGCAATTAGTATCCAATTGAATGACTTCATGATCAAATATATACTCCTTGTCATCCACAATAGACACTAGAGACTCACAATCAATTTTTTGACCATCATATTGATCCATACATTGGATAAACTTGAGGATATCATCATCATCCTCAAAAACTTGCCAATTATGAATATTTTCAGGAACTATTGGTCTAATTTTTGTCTCAACCATAGATATGCCAGTAAGAGTAACATCATTATTTTTTAAGGCAACATTTGCCAAAAAAACTTTCATTATATTATTTGATGTTTCAACTCAAAATATATTGAAAGCATCAAAGAATTCTATCCTATCCCAGACAGCATGCTTATACAATTTTAATCTATCATCTTTAGCAGCATAATTCCCCCTAATCTAAGATATAATTAGCTAGGAATCTCTATGGGCTTTTAAACATTTAATACCATGCTTGATGTCAATATCCATTCCCAAGATTAATGCCTCATATTTGGTAGTATTGTTTGTACATTGAAAGGTCAACATGAAAGAATATTTGAAGGTGATACCTGATGGAGATATCAGCAAGACTCCTGACCTAGACCCTTCTTTTGAACATCCTCCATCAAAGTACATTTTCTAGAGCCCATTTTGTTGCAACAACAATTCATCCATAATTAGGTCAGTGTTTTTTTAGCTATGGATTGACTTCTTCAACCATTAAATTTTCCATATCAACATTGACAGAACAATTTAATTGATCAGGTAAGACCACCTCAACCATAATAGATGACCGGGGTTCTCTGTATAATTTGACCTCATTCCCATTCACAGGGATAGTTGCATAGGACAAATCAAACTACATCTTTCCTCCTACTACTGTTGCCCGTTGCCTTGATAGAAGCATACCATAATATGGTTTAGTATCCACTACCACTATGTCCATTCTATAAGTTGCTTCAGGGAAGGCAGCAATTTTCACTTCAATATCCTTTAATGTCCCTATCATAGGAAATTCCTTATTATCCATGGCATAGAAACTTCTAGCAGGTGTAGTAACCCGGAGGCCTAATTATTTCATCACATGACAGGACATTACATTTGTCACTGCTCCAGAATAAATCATGCAATTTTTTACCATAAAATTCTTTATCATTAAGGTGACATAGAATGGATCAATAGATAATCGTTCTTGGGTTATTATATTTCCAATACAAATGTCAGAAAATTCCTTGCTTTTTCCTTTTCCTTTCACTAATGGACAATCTTCCTTAGTACTATTTGGTGTCAAAGATATCTCCTAGTGATTAAGGATAGATACATCATCTATTCCTTTTAATAATGCTAGAGCAACTTCTTTATGCTCTTTTATTTTCAACATTTCCATAAGTGGGACTGAAACTTTCAGTTGGGTCAAAGCATGTTTCATATCAAAATGAGGCAATTCAGGAGGCATATCATTTATTTTCTTCATTTTTTTGAATTTCTCATTTGGTACTAACTCTTCCTTTTATATCCCCTCCCCAACATGATTATGAGAAGATCCTACTTGTTTGTAACATTCATCTTTATCATCATTCTTAGGATGAAGATCCTCATTTACTTTAGGTGAGTCTTTTCTAACAGAAATAGGAGTAGACTTGCCTTGAGCTGGTTGTACTATTCTATTTCTTAAGTTTTAAGCATTTCTTTCTTGATTAATTGCAGCAATAGTCAAGGACCTTTTTTCTTCATAACTGGGAGTCCTAAAATGAGATTGTGAACTATCATCACCCACAGTATTTATAGTTTCTTGTGAAACATATTCATCCTGATCATTTTGATATGTTGATCTTTGTAACTAGTTTGTAAAACAATGATTATCCTTTGAATATGAAACATCAAAGGATGAGGCACTATCAAGAAGCCATGGATAAGGTCTCTTTACTGTAAACATATTGATAGCAGGGCCTTTCTACTCTCCTTTTTTTTGGTCAAACAAAGCCTGAGCTACTACACATTGAGAGGGACAGTGTGGCATATTATAGGCATCACACTAGGGAGTATTATCAACATAGTTGGCATTGTTTCTTTTCATGGGATCTTGAGTTTCTTTTTCTTTTAGGTTATCTTGCCCCTTAGGGATAGGTTTTCCATTATTCCAATTGGTCTTGTATGGATAATCGCTCAAGCTAGGCTATCTGTCAAATCTTTGGTTAGTATAATTATTATCTCGGTACCCCCCTCTATCAATCTTATCCATCTTGGCAATGAGGTCTTTTACTGCACTCATCAACTTATCCACTATATCAACTTCTTTGACACTTTTACTGGCTGACCCCTTTTCTTTACAAATTTTATTGTCTTCTCTCTTCCCCAATTTCCCTGATGCTCTCCTGTTACTCTCAATGTCAATTTCTATCTTGTAAGCATCCCTTAAAGTAGTTGGGTTTTTATCTCTAAGTAGGTAAAACATTTTTCCATCAGTGGCATTTATGTAAGTGGTCAGGCATACTTGTTCATCTAACCTCAAAACTTGGAACAACTTGTTCATGGCCTTTTGGAATCTACTGTTAAAATCAGCCATATTTTCATTTGGGAGCTTCTTAATGTTATTAAACTCATTTAACATATATCTATAATTAACATGCTCTCTATACTACTCCCTAAAGGCTTTTACAAATTCATCCCAAGAGGCAATACTATCATTAGGTAATTTTCTAAACCTATCCCTTGCATCTTCAATTAAAGATTGAAAAAAAGTTTCACAATGACATCCTCATCTTCAATTTCAAAATCAGTCATCTTATCACCAAAATCTTTTAAATGCTCTTCACAAGTAACAACATTATTTCTAGTGAACTTGGGGATCCTATCTCTTACCTCATTGGGGATCACATTAGGGTGACCAGGAATGCCTTCAAAGAAGAGAGTTCTATATCTATTCATGTGAACAGGCCTCCTTTGGAAATTCCCCAGCTCGTTGTCCCCATTTGGTCCAGCAATTCCTCCTTGATGGTTAATAGGTGGAGGAACATTTTTCTTGGGCTAGGCATTCTGAAAACTTAGGTGAGGACCCTTAAATTGAGCAGCTACATTAGGACCAGAACTCTGAACATTTAGGTTATTTCCATATTTTTGGACCCTAGGGGCACTACCTTGACTGTTCACAATTAAATCAGAAGATGAATTCAATTATTGTACTCCTTGATTTAGATGCCTAGAACTACTTGTAGTTGTATTATTGGTAGCATGAAGTAAGGCTAGCTTCATCTTCATATCAGCTACTGCATCCTCCAATTTCAACTTTTCTAGTTGTTTTACCAAGTCATCTTTAGCCTTTTTGGCTTGTTCAATATCCAAATCAATTTGAGGTATTCCTTTAGGGTTAGGAACTTTCAGTACAAGCTTAGTTATGCTGATATCCATAACCTTGTACTTACCTTTGTCAGGGGCATCTTTAGCAATTACCTTGAGTTTCATATTTTATTCTTTCTCATATGGGAACAACTGCCTAATTACAGGTCCTTCCTTCTCAAACTCATTCGTGTCAGGGTTTGGGATTTTATTTAGGGCTTTGTTACTTACATCATTTAGGGTACAAAAAAATTCTAGATCTAGACCATTGACTTCTTGATTTAGGCTTTTAGTCTTAAGGTCATTCCTTCTAGTCTTAGCTAAGAGTTCTTCTCTCTCATATAATAAATCATATATCCTTTGCTCACATTTCTCCTTTGCTTTAGCTATTTCCTTTTCTTGTTCTTACTTTTTTCTTTTTAAATCCACAACCTCATCTTGCAACTTATCATAATCATATGATGTTGTTTTAGCAGTAGAAGTCTCTTCTAATGGAGAAAGATTTTCTTCTACCAGAAAGAACCCTATGTCAATACTTTCTCCATCCCTAAGGGGATAAAAATTGGTATTAGCTCTATAAGTAGTAGCTAGTCCCACAGGTTCTACATCTTCAGATGAAGATGACTTTGTTTCTGGAATGGGAATATCCTTCATTCTTTCAGAGGCATGTTGGGAATCATGTTTAGATGTCCCCCTTTTGGACCATTATTTCCTTTGAGGGGTATGGAGCTCCTCTCCAAGATTCTTTTCAGGATTTAATCTAGAATATGATCTGGTATTTTATTCTGCAATATTGGACCACACAGAAGTTAGAGTTGCCACCCCTTTTTAGAGGATTAATATATACGAAGATCAAGTACCTTGTCCTATCTTAGATTTCATCTTAAGTAACTAATGAAATTTGCAAATATATCAAGCTTAATAATTCCTCACCAGTTTATTCCAACTGAGATAGGATCTGTATCATCTTCAAAATCAGGACCTTCAAACAATGCACCACAACTGATAAGTAGGATAGACTCGCTCTAATGATTGTCAGGAAGAACAAACTGATTCTCAATATTGTAAGAACAAGTGCTTTCATGATCATGACTCTGAGATCATTATAAGAGTCCCTAGCAGACTCAACTAAAATTTGATTTATTTTTAACACACTAGATATTCTAATTTCTTCAACAAGATTTTTGCATCTTACATCCCCAATAGAGTCGCCAATTTGTTAGTGCAACTCGGATGGGAAAAAATCTATCTCTAGTAGTTATGAATACTTTTCTGCAACCATATCTTTAAATAAATTTATCCATAGTAGAGTCACCAATTTTTTAGCTCTTTTTCTTATAGGAATCAATTAAACAATAATAAATGCCTAACCCTCTATTCCCAATTCAGATTCATACATGAACAAGGCTAATTAACAAGGATAAAATCCTTCTACACTTTGAGCTCCACATACCCAGGTGGGTGTACCTACCTATAGACTCACTGAATGATAGAGAATATCAAAGTGGATTAAGGATTTATAATCCTTCTTTTTTTTCCACTTTGGCCTAGGAAGGCTAACCTATAGATTCACTCTTCAAGGAAACACCAAGATGAATTGTATTCCTCAATACAATAAACTACACATATATGTTCTTGATATCAGAAAGTAAAGATTTTAATATTTGAATTGATGATAACAACCATTTGTTAGCATATTGACTAGTGCCTAATCATGGGTGATAGAGTCATAACAGAGCATACATATATCAAGATAATTAATAGAAAAACAAACGAACCCCAGATAGTGTGCCTTACAAACTATCCTCTCATCCTTACACCAATGTATCAAATCCTTGCATAAACCTTAACCCTTTGCAATCATCTATAAGATTTAAACTCTCCTTGAAAGTAACTCACAAACAAGAACATGACTATCTTATAACCAGTATACTCAAAATGCCTTACAAATTGAACAGACAAGAATTAATAGAAAATGCAAGAAGACATCATTGACATCAAAATGGAGATTCCATTGTATTTTATTAATATGAACTCAATAACAGTACATTTTAAAGACTCAAAACCAATGGTCGGACTAATTTAGTAATCTACCTTGTAGTCTTATTTTACCATCCTCATTACAATATTACCACTTGATATTTATAGGTAACCACAATCATCTTGGAATACTTTTGGAAAATAAGGATGCAACAAGATATGGATGACTGGGCTAAAGGAAAAAACACAAATTCAAGAAGAGACAAAAATTCTGGCAGATGAGATAACAAATATTTGCTATGAGCCAAGTAATCATTTGTCTTGTGATCGCCTGAATGCTTGAAGTTGCTCTGAAGTAGTTGGGTCTTTGTCATCTAGATTTTGTTCTCTTGTTGGTGCAAAGGCTTGAATATCTGATTTAATGCATTAGCTTAACCTCCTTGGTGCTAGTTGTCCCTTTCATATTTATTGTTTCATACCGTTGGGGTGACTATACCATATTTGCTGACCCATGCAATGAACACCTCATCACTCGGCCACTTGAGATTAAGAAATTCATCTTTTCAGCTATTGAATTCATCTTGGTTACTGTTAGCCTTCTCAACTTCTACTTCCCAAGATTCAAAAAATTCCTTGGCCTTGTTCAAAATGTTAATGGTTAGCACAAACCAGCAAGTGTTTTCCAGTGTAACAATACTTTTTGTTCTGGTAGTCAGTGCTTCATTTATCTACCTCAGCCATAGGGCTTCATTCTTTATGCTCCCATCTTTTTTGAACATGTTGGGATACATGTCATACCTATCCTTGGAAAATTCTCCTCTTAGAGTTATGATTTTCTTCATGACCATGTTCCTTTTGGTGTCCAAATTGACCATTAATTTGAGACACTTGTGAGTGCTTGTCAAGAAAAAATTAATATTATTTTTTTCTTTTGAAAGGGAATATAAATACTTGACATGGGATGCCTTCCCTTTCAAGTTATTTACTATTAGCTCCCATTGCTTATTTTCATCCTCATGCTAGCTGGTGATGTTTGTAATATTTTTTCCCAAAGAGTAGAGTTAGAAAGACTAACTTCAGTGGCACACCTTTTGAGACTTGAAAAGATCTTATCTGAACATTTTTTTTTCACCAATTCTTCAGCTTCTTTGTATTCCTGGGTGTCTTCTAGGTCTCTCTTACCCTCTTCTTGTAGCCTTGTCCTTTCATTGATTAGCATGTTCTTCTCAGCTTCTAATTCTCCTCTCTTAGCATCAATGGCTTCCTGAGTGGTAGGAATTGAAGGTGCAGGGGATGGGGGATATGTTATAAAGGGACTTGAGGAGGAAGGCTGATGTGGATCTTGAGAAATTGCCCTTTGGGGCACCAATTGAATTTTTCTCTTACCTTCCAACTCTGCTATTTTGTTATCCTTAATCAAATATTTAACCTTCTCTTCATTATAATCCTTGAGTACAATCTCATATTTCTCATTTAGACTAACATAGGCCTCCTTTTCTCTCTCTAATACTTTCATTCTTAAATTGGCTACTTGTATTACAAAGTTAGCTGCTTCAGTTCTTGAGGTGTCAACAACCCTCTTTACTATTAGGCTACCTGTATCTTCAAAATCATCATCCTTCTTTATTCTCCTCTTGTCGTTTTTCTTTAGTTACCAGATTGCCAAAGCTGCGTGATCCTCACTAAACTAGGCACTGATTGATTTCCTAGTAGCAGTCATAGGTTTGGCTTATTTTCTCATAGCATCAAAGACCACTGCATCAGCTAAATCCCAATGTGGCAATATGAGAACTCCTTGCCTTTTGACCATCTACCTACCCTCTTCATGAGTAATCTTATCAAATTTTGATATCAATTCTTGTTTAACTTCTTTCTCTATATCCTCTTCGGCAGAATTGGGTTGAACTTCTATCATCTTCTGGCACTTATCATTGTATTCATTAATATGGCACCTCCAAAGGAACTGAATGAAAGCCTTAGTTTTGATGAAATTATCATCAGACAAGAATTCATCACTAGCTTGTTTGGTCAAAGGATCTAATTCCTTGCAAGAAATTTCTTCCACAGTAAGGTCAGATGATGTATGCCTAGGTTCCTCTGGCACCCCCTCTTGCAACTCTTGAGTGGTAAGAACCACTTCACCAGCATTCCTCATTTTGAGTTATTGTTCATCAATAGTCTGGTCATCATACTGCATGGGGGATTGGGAAAGAGAATATAATTCACCTCCTTGTTCATTTGTCTCCACCCTTTGTCTCTTAGGAGAAGATACTTCTTGAACATCAGTATCCATTGGCCTCTTTCCCATATGCTGAAGGGGCTTGTCAACTCTGGGAGCAATAGTGGTATATCCTCTTCTTTTATACACTACATAGTTCCCTAGTTGAACTATTCTACTTTGTGGGAATTTATTCAAAATAACAAGAGCCCTTTCTGGATCACTATCAACTTCTCTCTACCTCTTCTCATTTAGAGTTTGCATTATTCCCTCAAAAATATTCATTAGTGAATCAATTTTATAAGACCATGGGAAAAAATCCTTTAAAGGATCATAGGTCTTGTCAAAATTCTAGCTGAAGTCCAAAGATTTCTTATATGCCATCCATTTTTCCTTCCGCATTTCTTGAACATCTAGATCAAAAATGTTCCTGATGATATCCCCTTGATAGTAGAATTGATGGTTTACCATTATACAATTCGTCCTCTTCCTGAACATACCCATGATAAAATCATCATTATCAGCACATATGGATATAGAAGTGGACAGATGATAAGGCTCAAATTATTTACAAAACTATGTCCATCCACCTTTTTTTATGATAAAATGATGGGCCCTTGTGAGGGTAGGAAAAATATTTCCCTTCATCTTTTCGGTCAGGGCTTCCTCCCACATCCCACCTAATTGCCTTATAATTTTTTTCATCCCAATCTTGAGTGGGACTCATTAGGGTAGTACATAAGGAGTACCACTGAAACCATAAACCATAATCACCATGGAAAATGGGTACAAGATTAAATCTCCCTAGTTGTGAGTAATTTTCAACTCTAGGGCATATTCCATAGGCCTTAAAAGCCTCATCATCTCATTTTGAACCCTGACATTCTGGTTACTCAGCAGTGACTTGAGTCTTGTTGCAAAGACTTTGTAAAAATACACATAACTGGCATTCTTCCTATCCCAGGAAAAGTCTGCACTCCACATTTGAACAGGCAATTCTTTACCATCTTGGAATTTCTCCAATTCCATTTCTTCCTCAAAGAAATCAGCATTGTTAAATAAGAACATATGCATCATGAGGGAGTACCAACCCATTGGTTTCTGTATGTTTCCATCTTTGATCCCTAACAAATGATCATGCATCTCCTGAGAAATATAAGATGCATAATCAAACACTACTAACAAGTAGGGATGCAGAATCTGAATAGCCATTAACATTAGATGGACATGCATTGCCCCCTCTTCATCTATTCCCAAGACATTACATAGAGCACTTTACATTTTTCTTTCCTTGCCATTGAAAAGATCCACTTTGAAGCGTTCCAGGGTTCCTAGCCCTATTACAACCAAATTTCCTATTTTGTTGGCATACCCCTTTACTACTTCACCACTACTATAATCTCTTTGGTTATTGTATATTTCCTTGAAGTATTCAATGTCAATGTCATCCATATGTTGAGACGGGTCAGTCAGCTTGAAGATTCTTCTGATTTCATCAGCTGATACAGTCAATATTATATTTCCTCGGGTCTCTCTAACAACCCTAGCCACCTTATCATAAGTGTTTGATATTAAGGTGAACAAATCAGTGTCCATGAATACACTAGGTGTTATCAGTTTTCCAACATCTAGTTCCCAAATATTACAGTCTTGGGTAGGGGCATTCCTCTGACTATAGGCCATTCTAAATAGATTAAGGGCATCAAAACTAGTAATAGCATCTTTTTCCCACCTTCTTGAATCATATAACCCTTACCTAATTTTGAAGCAGGGATGTTGTGGTATTGCTTTTTTAGCTTGTGTGGCATCCCCTGAAGACAATGGTAACTGTTGCAACAAATCTTCCTTAATGTTTCGCTTCTGGTAATTGACCTATCTAGAGATTTCAACTGTAGGGGCCATTCTAAGGGTTTTCTATCGATACCAGAATAGGATTCTAAAACAAAATCTTTAAAACCTTTCCGAACTACAAATTATGCCTCAATTGGAATTCTAGTGAGTCAATAAGCTTACCTGTTCTGCACAGAAGTCACGTGGAGCTGGTTTTCTTCACAATTCCTTCTTTACTCAAATGGTTTTGGTGAATTAATGAGGTTGCAATTGGCTTAATCAATTTTACAACCTTAGTCAAATCAATCTTTCAAATTGAATTCTACTAGAGATGTCACACATTCTGCAATTAATCCACAAGCTTTAATTTCGTGACTTAACGACTCTCTGCAACTTGTTTTATCAACTTTGAATTTGAGCCATCAATTCTGGACATCCCTCTTCACATCTGACGGCTATCTTATTTTCTTGAAAATACTATCAACTGAGGACACATGTCATCTCCACTTATTCTCTTATTCATTAGATGTCGAGCACTTTCCCTTTAAGTGATTAAGTGAGCCATCGAATACGAAACAACTTAACTTGAGTTTAATCCTTCATCAGCTTTGAATGCCTATGCCCACCAACTTCCAGATGTCATCACCGCTTATTCACTTAACTGTTAGATGTGGAGCATCTTGTGTATAAGTAATTAAGCGAGCCATTAGATCTTTCCAAACTTTTTAACTATTTAACAGAATGCCTTTACAACTACTCAGCCCCACCAAGGATATGCATCACCTTCACTTATTCACTTATTCGTTAGATGTCGAGCATCTTGGATATAAGTGAATAAGTGTGTTGTCCGATCTTTTATGAGTTGCTCGATACATAAGGTGATGACTTAAAAGGGACTGATATGGTGAGACTTAGGAACTATTAAAGCAGTTAGGATGATACAATATTTTGGCAAAAAGCAACCCATTCAACATGGAAACATGACTTAATATGACTTAAGTGACCAAAAAAGTAATGCAAGAATAGAATCAACCAAGGCAATTTGGTTTTTTTAGTCACTTTTGACCATTTTCAATTAGGTTGAGGGTTTGAGGAACTTTGTATAGACATAAAAACAAATTGAATCTCAATTTCAAAGACCTTGACACTATTAATGATAGGAGACCCTATGAAAATTACAAAGCACAATTTGGACAAGATATAGTACCAACATATCCCTTAATAAGGTACATGGAAGTGAGAATGAAAATGGTTTGAATGAGATCCCCATGGATCCTATTGCAATTTCATCATCCTCCACAACCCCTTCAATTGACCTTTACCATAGAGTGTATACATGGTTACCTTCATATTCCTCTATTTGCAACATTGGGACACCTAAAATGATCTTTCCTAAACCTTTGATGATGGTAAAAGGATGTCCTCGAATAAGTATTAAGGGTAAACCCAAATATCACTTGGATTTCTTTGATAACATGGATTCTTTTTCATATTCTTATCACACACAAAATAATCCTCAACCTATTTTTCTTGGCAACTTTACATTCTTCTCAACCCATGCTTCCTCAAGCACCTAGGTTACGTTCTTCCTTTAAGGAATATGACTTAGTGGAACAGTTACATGCTACTCTGGCAAAGATATCTTTATGGGAATTGCTTCAAAATTCTCCTACATATCACGAGGCATTGCAAAAAGCTTTATCTACTTTCCCTGCTATGCCTCTTAATCAAGAGAACATTAATTAATTTTTGGAGTGCATGCATACTATGCCTTCTGTACCTCCTATTGTGTTTTACAATAATGATTTACCTACTATTGAGGTGCAGGATCAATATGATGCCCTTATGGTTATTGTCTCTATTAATCAGAGTATCATTCATAGAACATTGATTGATAATGGATCTGCGCTTAATGTTTATAGCATGGATATGCTTAGGGAAATTAAGGCCGATCTTACAACTATTCAACCAAACAATATTCCTATTTATGGATTTGATAATATTGCAAAGAAAACTTTGGATATTATTACAATACCCATTATAGTTGGTCCTATTCTTCTTTACACTCCTATCCATGTTATGCATGGACCACTCAATTATAACCTTCTATTAGGAAGACCCTAGTTACATAATATGCATGTGGTTCCTTCTACTCTTCATCACAAGGTTAGGTTCGTATATAACAATCTAATGTACACACTACATATGGATGATGCACCAAATCCTTGCCTGAATACAGAATATGCTAAGGTTCTTGAGCCTATACAACCAGTTAAAAAACTTGAACAATGACATGAGGTTAAACAAGATGAGATTGCATCTTCTTCCATGACGGAAGATGATTGGGGAACATTAGATTTTAATCCTACTTTTGTAGGAGAATATAAAGTATCAGATTTGGAATTTATGAAACAATTGAGACAATAAAGCTAGATTGCTATGACATTGTGACATATGCCACTCCTTTAACTCAATCCATTATGGCCGACATGTATGGTTCTCGTTATCATTTACTCAAGAAATCTGGATTTAATGATAAAGGTTGTGGTAAGCATGAACAAGGTATACAAGTACCCCTGGATAATGAAGGTTGTGATTATACTTATGGGTTAGGATTCAATCATTATAGGAAACCATCAGCTTTTCCTCTTAATGTTAATCATATTTGTGGTGGACATTTGAAATTGGTTAATCTGCTTCTCCTTGACATGGATGAAAAGCCTAGGTGGCACATCTTTCCTGAGGATGAAGCCCTTGCTAATGTTTTAGGAGCTTATCAAGATCTACCTACATTTCATCATAAAAGGAGAAAGTTGTATTGCCTAAATAGTGAAGCCAATTTTGGAGAACATGATGAATCAGATATTTCCCCTCTACCAATAGATTCTCCCATACAAAGTAATTTATTAACAACTGAGACCATTGAGATTCAAGTGGATGAGAATTATGTTGAAAGAACAATCAAAGTTGGGAAGTGTTTGAATCAAGATGAACATGATCAATTGGTTTCTCTCTTGCTTGAATATAAGGATATATTTTCTTGGACATATTTGGATATGCTAGGTATAGACCCCAAGATTGTCACTCATAATATTTTCCTTAAACCCAATGCTAAACCTATGAAATAGGAGATTCACAAGATGAATCCCAACATCGCTTTACTAGTAAAATCTGAAATTGAAAAATTACTAGGTACCAGATTCATCCACTCTACTAATTATTCTTAATGGATTTCCAATATTGTGGTTGTTTTTAAGGGAGGAATTAAAATAAGAATGTACATTGATTTCTGAGACCTAAATAAAGCATCCTTAAAAGATTACTTCCCGCTACCTAATATTGACATGATTGTGGATTCAATAGCAAGTCATGCATTATTGTCTTTTATGGATGGATTTTTGGGTTATAATAAAATATTTATTCTTGTTGAAGATCAACTTAAGACCACATTTATTACACCTTGGGGGATATTTTTTTGGGTCATGATGCCTTTTGGATTAAGAAATGCAGGAGCTACTTATCAAATCAACACGCCATGACTTTGATATTTCATGATTACATTCATAAGATTTTGGAAGATTATGTGGATGATATCTTGGCAAAGTATATACAAACAGAAGATCATGTGTTCATTTTAAGACAAATATTTGAAAGAACTAGGAGTTACAACATGAGGTTAAATCCTAAGAAATGTGCTTTTAGAGTTGATTCTAGAAAATTATTAGGATTTATTATCTCTAAGTGAGGCATAGAAGTTGATACTAAGAATATTGATGCTATTGTTAACATGCCTCCTCCTAAGAATATTTCTCAATTGTGCAGTTTACAAGGTAAAAGAGAATCTATTTGTCGCTTTGTTTCTAACCTAGCTGATAGGACTATTCCTTTTACTTCTTTAGTCAGAAAAGACACTACTTTTTCTTGGAACCAGGAATGCAAGAAGTCTTTTGAGAAATTTAAAGAATATCTTGCTAATCCCCCTATCTTACAACCTGCTCAATTCAATAAATCCTTTTATTTATATACTTTTTCCACTTCGAATGTTGTGAGTGCATTATTGGCTCAACATGATAATGATGGAAACGAAAGACCAGTATACTATATTAGTCAAACCTTGTTGGATTATGAAACATGATATACTCAACTAGAATGACAATGCTTGGCTTTAGTTTATGCTTGTCAAAAACTCCAGCATTACTTACTAAATGTTGAAGTCAATGTGATTGTTAAATTCGATCCTTTAAAACACCTTTTCTTGAAAACTGATCTCTCCAGTCGATTAGAAAAATAGGTGATGGTTCTGACAGATTTTGATCTCAATTTCATCCTTCAAAATTGAATTAAATGACAAGCTTTAACTGATTATTTAGCTGAAGCTCCTTTTCCTCATTCTAATACAACTGTTACCTCAATAGAATTCCCCGATGAGCATATATTTGCAATCAAACAAGATGATACTTGGGAATTATATTTTGATTATTCTAGGTGCAAGATAGGTTCTGGGGTGGGCATTATCTTGATCTGTCCTATGAAGAAATTGATCCCTATGTAATATAAATTAACTTTTCCTTGTACTAATAAGATTGCGGAATATGAAGCCCTTATAGCTGGTTTACGAGCAGCTTCATCCCTTCATATTAAAAACTTATAAATTTATGGGGATTCCTAATTGATTGTGGAACAAGTCAAAGGAGGTTATCAAACTAAGAATGATAAGATGGCACAAATCAAGATTTGGCTTTGGATATTCTTTCACAATTCTCTTCTTACACAATTCAAAATTTACCTAGAAAAGATAATCGACATGTAGACGCCATGGCAAGCACGGCTTCTTTGGTTTGTCTTGAGAATAATAATGAATACTTCCAATTCACTATACACACTCTTAAATTCCCTACAATTTTTGATAAGGTTACTATTGATTCTTGTAGTTTTCATTTAGATGAATGGTATTTGCATATCTTTCATTTTTTGAAAGATAATACTTTTCTAGAATCAACAAAAAGGAACACACGTAATCATATTAGAAATCTTGTAGCCCTCTATATCATTTTAGTGGAAACACTTTACAAATTTTCTTACAATAGTTTACTATTAAGATGTCTTAACAAAACTGAAGTACTTGTAGCTTTAGTAGAAGCTCACTCTAGTTCTTGTGGAGGACATTTTCGTGGGAAATATTTAGTTAATAAACTCCTGAGAATGGGATACTACTGGCAAACAATGGAGAAATATTCCTTTACATTTGTCAAAAAGTATCCTCAGTGTCAACAACATGGTAATCTGATTCATGCTCCTGCTTGTGAGCTTCTTAATCAAGTTGCTCTGTGGCCTTTTAGCATTTGGGGTTTTGACCTCGTTGGAAAAATATCGCCGGCTTCTTCTCAAGGACATATGTACATTGTCATGGCTATGGATTAATTTATGAAATGGGTAGAAGCTATCCCTCTTCATTCTAGTACTATAGATGTTATCTGTGATTTCATCCTTAACCATATTATAGCACGATTTGGTATTCCTTCAACAGTAGTCTCAGATAATGGTACATCTTTTAAGAACAAAGAAGTCATGAAATTCATGGAGAAATATTGTATACAACATAGATTTTCTACTCCCTACTACCCTCAATCTAATGGTCAAGGTGAAGCATTGAATGAGGTTATTGAACAAATATTAAGGAAAACAGTCAACAAACATGCAAAATATTGGCGTACACAACTTACTTATGCCTTGTGGGCTTATAGGACTAGTGTTTGTATGGCCAATGGCACTTTACCTTATAATATTGTTTATGGGACTGACACTATCATGCCTTTGGAATTAGAAATACCATCCTTGCATGTTTCATTTCATGGGATTATTGACAAAGATATTTTTCGGGAACAACGATTACAAGAATTATAAATATTAGATGAACAATGAATAAATGCTTTGGAACACATTAAGGCCTATCATAAATCACTCCAAAAACAATATAATCACAAATTGGCCTGGACCATTTGTGGTAATTGAGGATTTTACTTCAGGTCCTTATAAAATTGCTAATATGAATGGTGCTCCTCTTAAGGAACCTATTAATATTATGCATCTCAAACATTATTATCCCTAATTCATCATTTCTTTCTTTATCTATGTATGTGTTCCTTATAGAATAATTATTTTATAAATTATGTAACTTAGAATGCATTCATACATATTTTCCTTTTCTCTTTCTTTTTAATTTTTGTGTAGTGATGAAAGTAAAAAGTAATCAACCATAAAACTAATTGTTCCAAAAACAAAGTTTTATTCATAAAATAATTTTTTTTGAGTTTGGTACATATGTGGCACAAATGCCATATCTATCAATCTCTATCCCAATACTCTGAAGGATGGTGCCTCCTAGCTCTCTCAAATCTTTGATGTGAGGATGAGGATCTCAGAATGCTAGTCCGTGTGCAACTCCTTGATATGCTCATTGCCTGGATCTTCTCTTGGACTCTCTGCATGTTAGCCATCAGTTTCTCTTCTCTCTCCTTGCATAACCTCAACTCTCGCTATACACATAGGAAGATATTGGCATGTCTTCTAGGATCCCTTTGTCCTATAATGGACTCTCTCTCACTAGCTAGCAGTTGGTAGGATATACATGTATCCTTCAGAACCTGGGATACAAAACTCCTCCACTCCGCTATGCTCATTGCAAAATTCCAATGTAAAACTTATTTAATTTTTTCTTCTAAACAAAATCTTTATTCAAAACATTATAAAGTTGTATCATAACTGGATCTCCTACCTGGGTATCACTAAAGGATCTAGATGCTAGGTGCATGGAGTGACTACTCTCTCCTCGCTCACTCTATCTAGGCCTCGGTGGTGGTGTCTTTGTATGCGCTTGAGGAGGTCATTATGATCTCAAGGGAGCAACATAGATTGCCTCATCACTAGTCCCTATATTGTGGCCTTGGGGCATCTCCTCTCCTCTCTACTCTACTCTCTCCTCCTCCATAGGATCTCCCCCAAAGGGAGGATCCTCCTCATCTCTCTGATCCTCCTACTCTCCTACTGGTATGTCATCTCCTTGGTGGTTCCTCTCTAAAGGACTTGGATCACCTGTGGGGTAGTCATCGGGGAAGATAGGATTGGTCCCCTATAAACTCTAGTATCTGATATACTCTTTGCTAACACCAGCATAGGTTATCTCAGTGGATACCTCTATATCCTTGGTCTCATCTTTCTCACTATCCACAATATTAGCTACTTTCAGTCGACGTATGGCACCAAGCCTCTGATAGTATCTCATCAGATATGCATACCAAGGTACTATCCGAGGGACCCCCTGTATCAAACCAAACTATCTCATCACCCTATCATACTAGTACAACATCATGACATGATTGGTAGGAACTTTTAGCAGCTTACACTACTATGAGTGTCTCAACTGATGTTGGGTATCCAGCCACTCTATCATCTCACAATAAGGTCTCCATATCACATCTATACCTAGTATATGGTCAAAACATACCCTCCAAAAGAGGATATCTCCATGCTGCCAGACATCTGCTAGTAGATATGTAGAGGCTCTTGGTGTGCTTGCATCTATCATCGTAGGAGTACCCTATGGTCATGTACATGTGTAATGCTCAAACATCCAAACCTGTAGCAAGTTGCACACCGTAAGACTCTCCCACTGGTATCTCACTAACTGACTTAGCTCATGATAAAGATGAGCCAACATGCTGTGGCCCCATGAGATAGTGACCTTGTCACTCTCCATCCTATGTACAAGATGGGTGAGTGGTGCTAAAAATATTGTACCCTTTGTGTTGGGCACTACAACCAAAGCAAGTATATATAGCATCACTCTCCATACCAAAGGTGTCAAACCTGCTAGTATGGCTGCCAAAGATATCTGATCTAATCAGGTCCTCATCTGTGGTACCCATCTCAAACAATACTCCATATCTACAAAAATCTCACAAGGACACTATGGTACTCTCAGTCTCACAGGCTTTCCTCAAACCAAAAGTCATAGGATCCTATACACGTCCTCTAGCATGACCATTATCTCTCCTGACAAAAGATGGAAGGAACTTGTATCCTCATCCCATCTCTCTATCATGGCTGATATCATGGACCGATGGAACCTCAACTATGGTAGATCTGCTACCCAGTAAAATCCCACATCTCTCAATAACTGTATCTCCTCCTATTGTAGCTCGGTGACACTCCCTCTGATAGATACTAGTAACCCTCTGAAGGGATGCTCTCGAAGACGAACTGGATCCTACAAGCACAAACATGAATCATATCAGTACTTCTACATCAAACATCTTTTGTACCCACCTGACCTGGTCAAGGTCAACCTTTTTGGATCAAGGTCAATCTTTATGGGTTAGGGTTGACCTTTATGGGTTAGGGTTGACCTTATTAGGTAAAGGTCAACCTTAGTGGGTAAGGGTTGACCCGCCCCCCAAGAAGGATAGAACCTTCCCAGTCAGGGTCAACCTTAATGGGTCAAGGTTGACCTTACTGGGTTAGGGTTGAACTTATTGGGTTAGGGTCAACCTTTTCTAGTAAAAACATGAAATTTTCAATCACAGGACTAGGAACAGGAACTTACCTCGGGCAGTGGTTGTCTACTGGCTAGGCGCTCCCTCAAAACCTCCATGTGGCTTGCTCAAAATTACTCTCTCTTTGGCATCCTATCTCCTTTCCAAACTCTACAAATGGTAAGAATGAGATGGTAAGTGTCTCTTCCTCTTAGTTATAGGCAGTAAATTAGGGTTTTACTAGGGTTTCATTTGAAGTTATTTAGGTTAAATTCAAATTTTCCCTTTATATACATTTAGATAGACATCTATTCTTTTCATCATAACTTGAGTTTGGTAGCTCCATTTTTAGTTCCTTCAGAGGTGATGGAATCATGTTTTACATATCTAACCTCTTAAATCAGTTTAGGAAGGTTTAGGACCATTATAACTAGTTTAGGAGAGGACTTTTTCATCAAATTGAATATTCAGTGTATAGAAATCACCTTATCACCCTGTTTCACCTTCCATGAATTAGTAATCCAAATCAAGGGGGGCATAAGGGGCTTTGTATGCTTCTCAAGATCATCATAGTAAGACTTAGGTTCTCTTTGGATATTCACTAACCTCGTGTGCTGCAGGTTGCGATCACTAATGGTTTCTTGCAGGATCTTTGCATTAAGGACTTGGCTATATCCTTTTTATACTTTATGATGTTTTCTTACTTTAGCTTGCATATTCACGTAGTTTTTGGAAATTTGATTTCCTAAGGAAGCATGACTTATTTTGTGTTGTCAATCATGGCAAGAAAGTCATACTAAGTTTCTGTCAAAGATAGCTTAGAAGATAAAATGACTAAGTACACAAAATAGGATAGACAAAGAGATACAGAGATCAACACATCAGCACACATGTTAGAGATCACACAAGAGCATGTGTGCTTAGGTATATACTCTATGGTGTATATACATTCTATATCCAAATGTGAAGAGTATAGAACATCAGTACGGAAAAGTTATAGGCAGATTAGTAGACCTGCAGTCCAGGAAATAGAGCATGGAAGCCAACTACAGATTTGATCATTGTGTATGATTTTATAATGTAATGGCTAAGAACCTTTATTTATAATTTTGTATTAATGTAATTAATTTTTTATTAAACATTCTTGAGCCAACTTGTTTGGAAGTGTTGTATATTTTTGTTTTAGGGCCGACTGGTTATTTGTTTTGGGTCACGCCTATTCGGATTTGAAGATATAAGTATGTAATGTAATGTAATGTTACAAGTGTCAATTATTGTGTAATAAGAAGTTATAGATGGATATTATAATGAATTTAGAAGATGATATAGTTCTTTAAAGGAGTAAGAGCATCCACACATACACGGAACTGATCAGACAATAGTGTCACTACAGCAGTTCATTTTTGATATAGTGCATATAAACATTCAGAGGGTTGTAGCCTTCATATTATTTGGGTAGTGAGCCTAGGTAGTGAGCCATACACCCTTAACAGGGTTTCTTAAAATACTCCTAATAGGGTTTGACCTTTAACCAGGTCATTTTACTCAAATTGTAAAGACTGCTTCTAACAAGGCAAAGGAACTTTAACATGTTCATTCTACCTAGTAAAATATTTTGTGGGTACTAATCCCCACCAAAGTTTTCCTCTGATCAAGGTTCTCCGTAATCATATCATGTGTTTTATTTTCTTGTGTTATGATTATTTGGATGCATATTTGATATATGTTTAATTTGCTGAAATATAATTAATTGATAAAGACTGATTCACCCCCCCCTCTCAGTGTTTCTAGCAATTGGTATCAGAGCTCTGGTCCTCTGAAAGAAAGTTTAACCACTTGAGGAGACCATAGACTTAGCCAAAGAAAAACATTTGAAAAAGAAGCATCTCTTGAAGATCTTGACATATCTGAGAAGGAAAATGAAGAACTAAGATTGAAAAATAATGGCTCTCAAATACTTATTAAAAGGCTAAGAAAAGATTTGAAAGATTATTCTACAAGTGATCTAGGACAAATGGTCAAAAATATTAATGAAGAGAATAAATATCTAAAGGATAAACTTGAAGATCTAGAGGAACAACTTACAGATAGCCAGAACACCATTGAAGACAAGATCAAAGAATGAAAACAATTGGAAGATGAACTTTTGTAGGCAAACATGAAAGTCTTGGAATTGGAAAACATGAAGAAGAAGTTGGAATCTGAATTAACAGAAGCAAAGGATAAGATTGATAAACTCCACACAAGTTTTTATTTGATTCAATCCCAGCTCAATGTGCAAAGAAAAAAAGGGAACACTACTGGTCTTGGATTCAGTACAACACAAGATGAAATCAAATCATCCACCCTCAAGGGCTACACAGAGCACATTAATGAGTACTCAAGCTCCTATTGAAGTAGGTTTTAGACCCAGTCTAAATATCTTGAAGAATAGGATTATAAATGAAGGAAGATTGGATACACTTTTCAAAGTGTATGACAAATATCATGAAATTGATAAGATTTAGATACATTCTATGGTCATATCTCATTTGATCAAGTTTAAGAAATTAGTTCTTGAACTTAAGACAGTGATACAAGATCAATTATAGAACATATTTGAGATCATGAAAAGACATGCTATAGAAGAGTACATAAAGATTATAGAAGGAAACTTGGATACTCTTCTTCCTATCTGTTCACATGATGAGAAGGCTATTCTGTTAGATCTAGTAAAGCCTCATATCTGTAGTAAGACAAGAACTATACAAATTATGAACAAAGAATATGAGCAAGTTGGAAAGGAGACTGAAAATGCATTTGCACAAGTATTTATGGATAGACATATGTATCCACCAATGGCACCTATAGAAAAAGTTACCCCAGCTCCTCCTAAATAGGTTACAACTCCAGAAAATTAGATTGCGCCTATGACAGGTCCACAGAATTCAACACCCACAGTGACAATAACTTCTAAGATAACCAAAGATACAAAAGATACTATAATATTTGACAATGTAAAGATATCTATGACAACTTCTGATAATGATATGAATAAGGTTGATGAAGCAATGAACACAGATGACACATCTCTACAAAAAAATGAAGTTCCTTCCTTTAATCCAATAGACTTGGATAAGGAGAAAGATACTTAAGGTAATGAGACACCAGTGAAGGAGATTCATGTCAAAAGTGAATGTGTTAACACAAGTTAGAATACTATTTTCTCAATATCCACTCAACCATCTACATCATTTTTTTCAAGGTTAACTCCTGACTCAGCAAGTTTAGATGCATGGGGAGAAGAAGACCTTATCAAGATTAGCATCCTTGCCATGGAAAAGGAAAAAGAGAAACATGTGATGAGGAACCCTCACTTTGTGGAATCAATGAACATTTTGAATGAGTTAGTTCCTGCTGATAAGAAAGTAGCCAAAGTACAATTAGTTGAAGATGTAGACAACATCTTATCAAACTTCAAGTCACATTTTACTAGCTTAGTAGAATCTACTACTAAAATTGTAGAAGATGAATACAAGAAGGAGAGATTAAATGACTTGGTAAAGAAATTTACCTTAGATTTTAACTCCTTAAAGATTGGGTAGGCTATATTGAAGGAATTGGCAGATAAAGGGAAGAAAGTCATAGCAAACTGTATGGATAGAGTGAAGCTCACCTATGAGCACACTAAAAAGATAATAGAAGCAGAAGAAATGGTGGACAAAATAAGAAAATTAGTTGAAAATTCCATGCAAGATATGAGAATATGCAACAATGTCTACCAAGGGCAGTTAGACAAAATTGAGAAGGAAAAACTGGAAATCAGTAAGATAAGGGCAAGACAAACTCAGTTGAGGAATGCACTTGTGCCATCTCTAGCAGTTCTCAACGAGAATATAAAATAGATTGATAACACTATTTTGACATATGATCAAGGTCCTTGCATGGATCTAATAAAAATGGAGAAGCTGAATTATGCATTGTGCACACATCTTCAGATAATTGATGCAATGAAAGTCTTTTGGCAAAAAGAGATTCAATCTCTTCAAGTTGTGTACCCAAAAGTCTATATGGAGTAATTATGTTGAAGACTTACAATTTGTGCACACCTTTTTCATTAATGTCAAAGGGGGAGTAGTATATAATGTGGATATACAGAAAAGTATATATATATATATCATTAAGTATTATGATATACAGTCATTTTGAGTAACTTAGCCACATTCCTTTGTTTCCATAAATGACAAAGGGGGAGATTGTTGGAAAGTTGACTTCTTGAGGAAGCATGACTTATTTTTGCTGTCAATCATGGAAAAAAAGTGATACTAAGTTTCTATCAAAGATAACTTAGAAGATAAAATGACTAAGTAAAGAAAATAGGATAGACAAAGAGATACAAAGATCAACACATCCGTGCATGTGTTAGAGATCACACCAGAGCATGTGTGCTTAGGTATATACTCTATGGTGTATATACATGCTATATTCAAATGCATAGAGTACAGAACATTAGTACGAAAATGTTACAGGCAGATTAGTAGACCTGCAGTCCAGGAAACAAAGCATGGAAGCTGACTATAGATTTGATCAGCCTGTATGATTTTATAATGTAATGGATAAGAACCTTTAGTTATAAGTTTGTATTAATGTAATTAATGTTGTAGTAAACACACTTGAGCTGACTTGTTCAGAAGCATTGTATATTTTTGTTTTAGGGCTGACTAGCTATTTGTTTTGGGTCACGCCTATTCGAATTTGAAAATATAACTATGTAATGTTACAAGTGTCAATTATTGTGTAAGAAGAAGTTACAGAGGGATAGTATAATGAAGTTAGAAGATGATATATCTCTTTAAAGAAGTAAGAGCATCCATGCATACATGGAATTGATTAGACAATAGTGTCACTACAATAGTTCATTTTTGATATAGTGCATATCAACATTCAGAGGGTTGTAGCCTTCATATTATTTGGGTAGTGAGACATACACCCTTAATAAGGTTTCTTAAAAGACTCCTAATAGGTTCTGACCTTTAACCAGGTCATTGTACTCAAATTGTAAAGACTGCTTCTAACAGGGCAAAGGAACTTTAACGGGTTCATTATACCTAGTACAATATTTTTTGGGTACTAATCCTCACCGGAGTTTTCCTCTAATCAAGGTTCTCCATAATCATATCATGTGTTATGTGTTCTTGTGTTATGATTCTTTGGATGCACATTTGATATATGTTTAATTGGCTGAAATATAATTCATTGATAAACACTAATTCACCCCCCCTCTTAGTGTTTCTAATAGTAGTATCATATCTAAGCTAAAGTAGGGGATAAATGTATCATCTTAAAATGGAAGCACTTCTATTTTAATAGGTTTAGAAACCTCATTTAGTATGTTTGCATATTATATTTACATATGTGCTTGATTATACATGTGTAGGTGAAATTAGGGTTAGGATCTTGTGGATCCTCCTAGATTTCCCTCTCCATGGCTCTTCTCTATACATAGGACCTATGTACTAGTCCTCTTAGGCCTCATCCTACTCTCTCTCTAGGCCTCTAGGCCTTCTTAACATTTTGGCACATTCCCCCACCTTCCTAGGTCCCCGACTGACCTGGGAACCACTCAGCAACTTTTTGGTGACCTACCTGAAACTTCAGATCAGGGTCAAGGCCAACCTTGACCTAATTAAGGGTTGAGGTCAACCCTAACCTAGGTCAAGGTTGGGGTCAACCTTGACATAGGTTAAGGGTGAGGTCAACATAGACCTTTGTCAGGTGTTGGTCCCCGCTTTCAAATATGGAGCTTATCGGGGTTTGGAACTTAAAATAGGTCCCCGAGTTCAGATGCGGAAGTGTTTTCTCTGATATTTGAATTAATATATTCCCTCCTTGGTTGGTGATTTTTATTGGAGCATGATTCAAGGTAGCACTTTAATTAGGATCCCTTGCATTACCCTAGGAGACCTATGTTGAGATCTCTATATAAACACTCTCATTTGCCTTCATTTGATCATGAAACAAAATCGGGAGATGACATAATGAAATGATGATGAAAACAAGCAAGAGGATGATATAGAAGGAAAAGCCAGGAGGACATATCATCATCTTCAATCAAGCATTTTGAGGACAAGCTATGGTGGATCTTCATTGAAGCAAGAAGGCTCTCTCTTTAGATCTACTATTCTCAACATTCAAGCATTTCAAAGGACATTATCATGGGGTAGCAATTACGGATTGTGAGTTGATAGGAATACGTTAGCCTTGGGGGCTTGGTATGATTTCTTTGTCATATTCAAATCTATGCATTGCTTTCTCATTTCTATGTTATGTTAGGATTGTTAATCTAGAAGATTAGATCTTGATATTGCATGTTTAAAGACTCTTTTCAAAAGAGCAATACACACACACCATAAATTCTATATTCAGCTATTCATGGAGGTGGAGATCACCAAAATGGGGGTTTAACTAAGGAAAAACCCTATATAGCCACCCTAAAACCCTTCTTTTTAGATTTTTGCAGGTGCTATTTCTGGGAGTTACAGGAGCAGAACAACAGATTTAAGACTAGATTTGGATACCCTTTTCAGTGAACTTTTGAGATCCGCAAACAACTTTTTTGTTGACACTGTGTAGGTCAGGGTTGACATTATTGGGTCAGGGGTGACATTTGTGAGTCAAGTTCAACCTTTTTCATAAGACAACATTGGAACAAAAAAATATTTCTGGGTTTTGTTCATCTTTGTGTTCTGGTTCTGGATGATACTTCATATTTTCCCAAAACTCAATATAGGCTTCAGAAAATGAGTTTTTCTAGATCTTCTATATTATGAGCTAGGTATATTATCCCACTATTCTTTATATGCTCCTTTTCATCCCTTTATCATAATAATTAAGTGTAAGAAACTAAAATTGGCCTTAGGATCTTTTTCTTATCTCATTATGCAAATCTTACTTAAGGATGTCCTTGATGATCCAAATTTAGATATTACAATAGATATATAAGACATTGAAAATAGATGATGAGGATTAATACATCATGTGGACCTCAGCTAAGTGAGTAACTATGACTTTATCCTGAGTCATGAAAACACATCTGACATATATACCAGAAGTAAAGCAGCATAAAGGATTCTTGAAAGCATGTTAGTCAGAATAGCCCATTATAAGTGGGAAAGGTTAGAATTCCATTCATTACATATAATAATTCTTTTTCATAAAGACATTAATAATGAACACATATATATCAAAATATTTAATTGAGCATAATATCATCTAGATCTACCAAAAAGTAAACAACTGAAATCATTTAGTTTATGTCAAAATGCCAAACACAAAATAACAGTATAGTCATCTAAGAGGGTATTACACCCGTCAACAAGTGGGTTTCCAAATCTTGGGCCCCTCATGGGGTATTTCTTGATGGCATCCCAAATATAATCAAGGATTTATTTTTCTTTCACTTTTCCAACCTAACCCATGTTGAGGCTATCATCGAGAATCAGACCTATTTTTTGAGGTCGTCTCTACTTGTTTCTAGCCATGGTCACAAGAATTTAGCATAGCATATGAAAAATATCTTAAGGTCCCCATTTGGATAGATTTTTTGAGTCTTCTCCTGCCTTTCTATTCATTCATGTAAACTATTTTGCATACCCATAGCAAGGTGGTTTTCATGGAGCTAGACCATTTCTTTTAAGGCATTTCTGAGAAATGGTGTGTTGAAGTTGATTTATCTTATAATTTTAAAGAGACCATTGATATTCAGGTGGGTGGTCAATGCTTTACCCAATAAGTTCTTTATTTTAATTTACTGAAAAACCTTCTATCATTGTCAATCCTCTAAGCATAAGATTAAGGATTATCCCCTAGTCATTTCTTCAATAAAACACCCACCAAAGGAAATAACTCCCTTTCATTCCTCTAAGGGTGCCAAAATACATGAAGATTAAACTATGATGGTTTGCAAGCGTAAACACACCTTGGATTTTTATCAGAAGAAGTCTAGAAAGTTGATTCCTTAACACCAAGCTCAAGACACAATTCAAATTTGTAATATAGGAGAATGAATTATAAGAAATAAATGAATGTGTTATGTTATGTTGTTAAAATGTAAAGGATAAATAATGATGTGTAATGTATATATATTAAATGTGATTTAGGAATAGTGGAAAAGGTAAGATTTTCCTCTTAATCACAAATTTCATAAAAGGAAGATCCATATTGATTAACCATGTTAGCTCTTTTTTTTGTAGAATCAATTACAATAGCAATAAATGCCAGACTCTCTTACACCCAGGTTAAATTATCTCATGGAAAAGGCTAATTAACAAGGATGAAAAATCCTTCTACACTTTGGGATCCACATACCTAGGTGGGTGCACCTTTGACAAAATATTATCTTTCAATAATTTTTCAATAGTGGATTAAGGATTGGTGATCCTTCTTCTTTTTATGCCATTAGGCTTCGGAAGGCTAACCTACTGATTCACTCTCTAAAGAATCACTAAGATGAATTGTAGTGAATACAATTAGCTAGACATGTACTTGAAATAACAGAAATATAAAGATTGATTAAATTTGAGTTGATGATAACAACCACTTGTTAGCATTTTGACCAGTGCCTAATCATGGGTGATAGAATCAAAATAGAGCATACATATATTAAAGATAACTAATGGAAATACAAATGAACCCTAGATAGAATTCCTTACAAACTATCCTTTCATCCTCACACCCCTATATCAAATCCCTACATAAACCCTAACCCTCTGCTGTTATCTATAAGATTTAAAACTTTCCTTGAAAGCAACTTACAGACAAGAACATGGCTACTTTATAACCAGTATACTCAAAATGCCTTACAAATTGAACATACAATAATTAATAGAAAATGAAAGAAGACATCATTGATATCAAAATGGATATTTCATTGTATTTTATTAATGTAAATTTAATATTAGTACATTCAAAGACTCAAAACCCAACATTCAGACACAATTTAGTAATCTGCCTTGTAGTCTTATTTTTACCATCCCTTATACAATATCAGAACATGAAACATATAGATAGCCACAGTAATCTTGGAATCTTTTTGGAAAATAAGGATGAAACAAGATACAGATGACTGGGCTAGTTGACAAAATACAGTTTACAGATGAAACAAAATTTTAGGTAGATTGGGCTAACAAATATTTACTATTAGACATGTAATCTTTTGTCCTATGACCGCCTGAATGCTTGAAGTTGCATTGAGGTGGCTGGCTCCTTATCATCTAGAATTTGTTCTATTGTTGATGCGGGGGCCCCAATATTTGATTTGTTCAAACTGCTCAGCCTCTTTGGTGTTAGCTATCCCCTTTATGTTTATTGTCTCATGCTACCGGGATGACTATTCTATACTTGCTAACCCATGTGGTGAATACCTCATCACTTGGCCAACTTAAATTGAGGACCTCATCTTTCTAGTTATTGAACTCTTCCTAGTCATCATTATCTTTCTCAATTTTTGCCTCCCAATATTCAAAAAATTCCTTGGCTTTATTCAAAATATCAATAGTTAGCATAAACTAGCCAATATTTGCCAATGTAACAATAGTTTTTGTCCTGTTGGTCAGTGCTTCATTCAATTTTCTTAGCCATAATGCTTCATTCTTTATGTTCCCATCTTCTTTGAACATGTTGGGAAACATGTCATATCTATCCCTAGAAAACCCTTCTCTCAAAATTGTGACCCCCTTTATGACCATGTTCTTCTTGATGTCCAAATTGACCATGAGTTTTAGACATTTATGGGTGCTTGTCAGGATTATATAAATATTATTATATTCCTTTGAGAGAGAGTAAAAGGATTTGACATGGGCTTCCTTCCCTCTCCATTTATTCATTATCAAATCCCACTGCTCCTTTTCATCATCATGCTTTCTCATGATGCCTGTAATCTTCTTTCCTAGTAAATAGAGGTTAGAAAGGTTGAGGTTGGAAAATATTTGATCAGAAAATTTTAGTTTCACCAACTCCTCAGCAACTTTGTATGCAAGAGAGTCTTCAACATCCCTATTACCTTCTTCTTCCAGCCTTGACCTCTCATTGATCAACCTATTCTTCTCAGCCTCTAATTCTGATGTTTTGTTATCGATGGCTTCTTGTGTAGTGGGACCTAAAGGTACAGGGGATGGGAATATGTCACAAATGGACTTGAGGAGGAGGGTTTGTGAGGTTCCTAAGCAAGTAACCCTTGGGGGATAAGTTGAATTTTTTTCTTGCCCTCTAGCTCTTCTATTCTGTTATCTTTCATCAAGGATTTGACCTTTTCCTCATTATAAGCTTTAAGTACAAACTCATATCTCTCATTTAAGCTGGCATAGTCCTCCTTTTTTCTCTCAACTACCTTCATGCTTAAATTAGTTGTTTGAACAACAAGGATTGTAGCCTTAGTTTCTGAAGTGTTAGCAACCCTCTTCATAATTAGACTGCCTACATCTTCAACCTCATCATCTTCCTTTATTCTCCTCTTGTCCTTTTTCTTTAATGACCAAATGGCTAGAGCTACATGATCTTCACTAAACTGGGCACCAATTGATGTCCCAATAGTGCTCATAGGTTTTTCTTGCTTTCTAACACCATCAAATACCACTGCATCTGTTAAATCCCATTGAGGTAATATGAGAAATCCCTAATTTTTAATCATTTGGCTACCCTCTTCAGCTGTGATCTTATCAAAAATTGATATCATCTCCTTCTTAGCTTCCTTCTCTATATCTTCCTTGGTAGAGTTGGGTTGGGCTTCTTGTAGCTTTTGGCACTTGTGATTGAATTCATCAATGTGGCATCTCCATAGAAATTGAATGAATGCCTTGGTTTTAATGAAATTGTCATCAGAGAAGAACTCATCACTGGCTTGTTTGGTTATAGGATCCAACTCCCTACCAAAAATATATGCTATTGTGACGTCGGTTGCTATATGTTTAGGGGCCTCCGACATCCCTTCTTGTAGCTCCTGAGTAGTAACAACCACTTCACAAACATTCCTCAACTTGACCAATTTCTCAGTGATGGCATGATCATCATAGTGCATGGGGGATTGGGAAGGGGAGTATAATTCACTCTCCTATTCTTTTGTTTCCACTCGTCTTTTCAGAGAGCGAACCTAAATAATCCTCTCCTTTTATACACTACATAATCCCCTGGTGGGACTATTCTATACTATGGGAATTTATTCAGGACAGGAACAACCCTTTCTAGATCATTTTCAACTGTTCTCTACCTCTTCTCATTTAGGGTTTACATGATTCCCTCAAAAAGATTCAATAAGGAACCAATTTTGTAAGACCATGGGAAAAATTCCTTTAAAGGATCATAAGTCTTATCAAAATTTTGTACAAAGTCCAAAGACTTCTTGTATGCCATCCATTTCTCCTTCCTAACTTCTTGAACACCAATGTCAAAAATATTTTCAATGATATCCTCAGGGTAGTTAAACTGATGCTCTAATATCAAGCATTTAGTCCTCTTGCTAAACATACCCATGATAAAAACATCATTATCTGCACATCTTGACATAGAAGTGGCTAAATGATAAGGCTCAAAATACTTGTCAAACTATGTCCATCCACCTTTGGTTATGATGAAGTGATGGGCTCTGGTGAGGGTAGGAAAGATGTTTCCCTTCATCTTTCCAGTCAGAGCTTCTTCCTATAGCCCACCTAATTACCTTATAATTTCTGCTACTCCAATCTTGAGTGGGACTTTGTAAGGTAGCACATAAGGAGTTCCTCTAAAACCATAATCCTAATTACTATGGAAAAAGGGTACAAAATTAGATCTCCCCAATTGTGAGCAATTTTAAGCTTTAGGGCATATTCCATAGGCCTTAAAAGCCTCATCATTTCATTGTGGACCCTAGCATTCTGCTTACTCAGTAGTGACTTGAGTCTAGCTGCAAAAACCTTATCAAAATACACATAACTAGCACCCTTCATATCCCATGACAAATCTACACTCCACATTTGAAATGACAAGTCTTTACCATCTTGGAATTTATCCAATTCTATTTCTTGCTCAAAGAAGTCTGCACTATTGAACAAGAACATATGCATCATGAGGGAATACCAACCCATTGGTTTCTATATGTTTCCATCTTGAATTCTTGACAGACCCTCATGCATCTTCAGAGAAATATAAGAAGCAAAATCAAATACAACTGACCAGTGGGGATGCAAAATTTGAACAACCATCAGCATTATATGGATAGGCATTGCCACATCTTCATCTATCCCCAAAATATTGCAAAGAGCATTATGCATTTTTCTAGCATTACCATTAAAAAGATCCAACTTGAAGGGTTCTGAGGTCCTAGGCCCTACTACAACCAAGTTCCCTATTTTATTGATATACCCCTTCAATGCTTCACCCTTGTAATAATCTCTTTGATTTTGGTATACTTCTTTAAAGTACTCAAGATCAATATCATCCATATGCTCAAAGGTGTCATTCAACTTGAAGATCCTTCTAATTTCATTAGCTAATACAATCAATAGTATATTTCCCTGAGTGTCCCTAACAACCCTAGCCACCTTATCATAAGAGTTAGCAATTAAAGTGAAAAAATTAGTTTCCATGAACACACTAGGTGCTATCATTTTTCCCACATCTAACTCCGAAATATTACAGTCTGGGGTAGATGCATTCCTCTAGCTATAGGCCATCCTAAACAGAGTGAGGCCATCAAAACTGGTATTGGCATCTTTCGCCCATCTACTAGAATCATATAACCCTTCTCCAATTTTGAAGTGGGGATGTGGTGGAACTACCCTTTTAATTTCTGTAGCATCTCTTGAAGACAGTGGCAATTATTGTAACAAATCTTCCCTAACATTCCATTTTTGGTAATCACTCTCTCCAGAAACCTCAACTCTAGGGGTCATTCTAAGGTTTTTTCTTTTGATATTAGACTTAGATTCTGAAACAAAGGTCTAAAACCTTTCTAAACTAAAAATTCCACCACAATTTGAATGCTAGTGAATCAGTAAGCTTACTCATTCTGCACAAAATTTGTGTGAAGCCAATTTTCTCTACAATCTTGTTTTTTCTCGAATGATTTTGATGAATCATTATGACAACAAGTCAACTTAATCAATTCTATAGCCTCAATCAAATCAATCTTTCAAATTGAATTCGACTGGAGTTGTCACACTTTCTGCAATTAATTCATAGGCTTCAATTTCATGACTTAATGACTCTCTACAACATATTTTACCAACTTTGAATTTGAGCTGTTGATTCTAGACATCATTCTCTACATCTGACAGCTATCTTATTTTCCTAAAAACAACTATCCACCGAGGACATGTATCACCACCGCTTAATCACTTACTTGCTACATGTCAACCACTTTCCCTTTAAGCAATTAAGCAAGCTGTCAGATATGAAACAACTTAATTATGGTTTAAGTTCTCGCTAGCTCTGAATGCCCAGGTCCACCAGCTGCCAGATGTCATCATCGCTTAATGGATTTCCTAATAGATGTTGTGCATCTTGGGTATAATCCATTAAGCTAACTGTTACATCTTTCGAGGCTTTAACACCATTTATACTTGTCTGCAACTAGACCCACACTCTTTCCTGGACAGGTGTCACCTCTACTTAATTGCTTGCATGTTAGATGTCATGCACTTTTCCTTTAAGCCACTAAGCATGCCTTTCGATCTTTTCATACTTACCCACTATTTAAATGATAACCTTTATGACTTGTTTGACCCCACCAAGGACATGCATCACTACTACTTAATCGCTTAACCATTAGATGTCATGCACCTTTTGATTAAGCCATTAAGCGAGCCATCAGATTTAAAACAACTTGCCCACTATTTAACTGAGAACTCTTACAACTGTTCAGCCCCACCAAGGACACACATCAACACTACTTAATTAGTTAACCTATAGATGTTGTGCACCTTTTGATTAATCCATTAAGCAAGCCATCAAATTTAAAATAACTTGCCCACTGTTTAACTGAGAGCTCTTATCACTATTTGGCCTCACCAAGGACATGCATCACCACTGCTTAATCACTTGCCCTTTCGATGTCATGCATTTTCTGATTAAGCCATTAAGCCAACCATTTGATCAAAGCTGACTTGCTCGACACATAAGGTGATGATGTAAAATGGATTTTTCGTGGCAAGACTTAAGAATTATTAAAGTGGTTATAAGAGTGACATATCTTTTTGCAAAAAGAACCCCATTTAACATGAACACATGACTTAAGGTAACTTAAGTGACCAAAAAAGTAACACAAAAATAGAATCAGTCAAGATAGTTAAGGTTTTTTAGTCATTTTCCACTATTTTCAACTACGTTAAAGGTTTGAGCAAACTTTGCAGAGGCATAAAAACAAATTTAATCTCAATTTCAAAGCCTTGGATAGTACTAATGATCAAGGACCCTAGGAAAATTGCAACGCACAATCTAAACATGAAATAGCTATTAGTAATAACTGAGAGGGGGGGGGGTGAATCAATGGCCTCAAAAATTTATCCAATTTAAATTTTAATCCACCAATCAATACTTATCCAATTATTAAGTCCCTACAAGATGTATGCCTTTGAAATACTTGAAACAAATAATTGTCTGTCCTTATTCTCCTTAATTAGTGATGCTCAGTAAATATGCAGAGTATACCAATTAATCCATAAATGTATATGTGGAATGTAAAATAATAAAGTAATAAACCATACACATATAACACAAGGATTTTAATGTGGAAACCCTATTAAGGGAAAAACCACTGGGACCGGTACCCCAAATTTTCACTCTTCTGAAGTGAGCCCTGTTAGGAGCCAACCCTGTTAAAGGTTACAAACACATGGTTAAGTGTGACCTTGTTAGAGGATTTTTTATTCATAGTTTGTTACTTAGTATCTGGCATCTATGCTACCATCCTTGAATCAGTCTCTAGATTGTCAATAGGCTTTATGCTAATCTTACTACCATCCTTGAATCAGCCTCCTTCTTAGACTGTTAATAGGCTTTAGGTAAGACCAATGCTACTATCATCAGTCAACCTTCTAGTAATCTGTTAGGATATACCTCAATTAAAAAAGAATGTTAAGTCCTACTATGTTAAGAGACTTAATGCTTCAATGGTTAAACTAAAACACAATGACCTGTTTCTAATGAAACTTTGAATTGCTGATATTCACATCTATTTACGTACAATACCTTTCTAATCAATGTATCAATTCCATTCCTTTGTTCTTCATTCTTTCCTCTTTGTGATGTTGTGCTTCACTATGTGTCGGTGTCTGCAGAATTCTTTAGCTCTCCCTTAGCTTGATTGATCAGGACTACATGAATTTTAACCTTCATCAGTTTCTCCTCAGCATCTTCTATCAATTCACTCCCTCGTGTATCTGATTGCATGTGGAAATGAATTATGCTTGTCTCCTTTATAGACATGATATCCCTTACTTCTAGGTTCTTGAATCTTGAATCTTGGCATGAAAAACAATCCAGCCAAATTGATTTATGGCTTTAACTCTTGATTTATCTCGTAGTTATCTTCTTTCCAACTATATAAAGCATCTTTAAATCAATTACTTAATGATGGTCAAATAAAACAAATAAAACAACTAGTTAAGTTTATCCTTAAGCTCTACCAGCTAGATATTTAGTCATTTTTTGATCTCTCTATTCTGTCGATTAATTCTACAGTTCATTATCGATGACAACTGCCAGTTATATTAGTGCAACTTCAGTTAACTTTAGGATCTCTGTCTATCGGGCATCATTGGATCTTGCTCCTTGGGAAACACTATTTTTATCTTGTTGGGCATCCCATGATTCTACTTTGTTAGGCAACACTATCTTTTTCTCATTGGGTATCACTGTGACTTTATCTCTATGTTTACCGATGGTGTGCACTCCACCGGTGTGGTCTATCACTTTAGTGAATACTTGACATTTATGCATTGCTGAAGGCATAACCTCTATTCCATTGATTCTCTAAAGTCATTGGCATTATGTATATGACCATACAAATGATATCAAGTTGACATCAATGACAATACAAACCATTAACTGGTTTAATGTCTTGCATCATCTTCAACTTAACATTATCAAACATTCAATCAGTTACATGTCATCAATCTCTCTCTTTGGCATTGATGGCAACATTCTATATTATCATACTATACTATTTCTAATACAATATGAAATACAATTGTTGAGATTCATCATATTACCAAATAGTTTGTTTTGATAAAAAATAAAATGTCTGACCACCGATAAGATTTGTGTAAGCTTAGATTTGATTCTTGCACCTTTTCTTTTTCTTCTTATGATGTGTTTTATCCTTTGTCTATGTCAATTTCTCTCTTGACTGTTCTTCTTCTTTGATGTCTCTATCTTTTTTTTGCAACATTGATACAAATTCTGTCCCTATGGATATGATCTCTCCCTATTTTGAGTAATTTGATAATGAACAGTTTTTGATGATAATATGGATACATTCTCTCCCTTTGACAACAATGCCAATCAATTCTGTCAAATAATGACAATGAAATATCTGACATTTTTTCAAACAATTTCTTCTATCCGTAATATATTCCTTGAATTTCCCTTATCCATCCTCAATCTAACAATATTCTCTCATGCTTGGTTCTGATATATACCTTTCTGTATATAGATGTAGCTTTGAATTTCATCCTCTGCTTGCATCAATCATGAATGATATTCTAATAAAATATGGCTGATGCAGCTTTCAGTCCTTTTATTGACTATCAGACATGGGTTTGACCCCTAGTCTTTTTCGCAGGTACTCAAATGTATCCTTGGGTAGTGGCTTGGTGAAGCTATCATCCAATTGTTCTTTTGATTGCACATATTCAAGTATCACCTCTTTTTCTTGAACTTGTTTTCTTAAATAATGATACTTGATGGCAATGTGTTTAGTTTTTGCATGCATAACTGGATTCTTGGAAATATTTATTGCACTGGTGTTATCACAATAGATAACTACTGGTTATATGATCTTCATATGCATACCTTCTAGATACTATTTGATCCATGCAATATTTGAGCAGTTTTCAGTAGCAGCAACATATTATGCTTCTACAGTAGATTGAGAGATACATCCTTGCTTCTTTATAATCCATGTGACAAGTCTTTCACCCATAAAGAATGCTCCTCCAGTTGTGCTCTTCTGGTCATCAAGATTTCTAGCCCAATCAGCGTCAATAAAACACCTTTAGTTCAAATTTGCCTTCCCTTCTATACCATAAGCTAAATTCCTCAGTATTCTTCAAATATCTTAGTATTCTTTTCATAGTAGTTATATGTGATTTCCTGGGGTTAGCAAAAAATCTAGCAACAATTCCTACTACATGTGCAATATCTGGTCTAGTGTGTACAACATACATGAGTTTTCCTATCATTGATTTGTATAGATTTTGATTTACCTCTATTGTCTTGTCTTCTTTTGTTAATTTGCATCCAGTAGCCATTGACATTCCAACAAGTTTGGAATCTCCCATCTTGAATATTTTCAGAACTTCTTTGATGTATTTGGACTATGTAATGAAAATACCTTCACTTTGTTGAATGATCTGCAGACCAAGAAAGAACTTGATCTCTCCAAACATAGACATCTCAAATTCTTTTCTCATCTCATCAGCAAATGATTTCCATAGCATATCATTGCCTCCAAATATGATGTCATCAATGAATATTTCAGCAATCAAAGTGTTAGCATTAGTATCTTCTTTCAAATAAAGATTATTGTTCTCACTATTCCTCATGAATCCAATACTTATTAGATAGGAATGAAGTCATTCATACCAGGCTCTGGGAGATTATTTCAATCCATACAAGGCTTTGTGAAGTCTACATACCATGTTCCTCTTGTCTAGATCCACAAACCCTTCTGGTTGCTCAATGTATACCTCTTCTTCAAGTATTCCATTTAGGAAAGCTGACTTGACATCCATTTGATATACTTTCAATCCTTTGTATACAACATAAGAAAGTAGAATTCTTACTCCTTCTAGCCTAGTAATAGGTGCAAAGGTTTCTCCATAGTCTATACCTTCCTCTTCTACATACCCCTTGCATACTAGTCTTGCTTTGTTCCTTGTGACTTCTCCATTCTTTTTCATTTTGTTCCTAAATATCCATTTTGTTTCAATGAGATTCTTGTCATCTAGTCTTTGCAGAAGTGACCATGTCTTGTTTTTCTCAATCTATTCAATCTCATCATTCATAGCACCTATCCATTCTTCATTATCTAGTGCAGCATTGACAGATTTTAGTTCAAACTCACAAATTAAGCAATTTGAGTTTAAAGACATACTTCTTGTTTTTGTACCATCTTTCTTATCTCCTATGATCTGGTTCTCTCAATGGTTCCTTCTTACATATCTTGCAAGTATAGGTACAACTCTTTGCATATCAGCTTGATATTCATTACCTTGCACATTATCTTGATCATTATCCTAACTGTTGGTAACAACATTTTGATCATCGGTTGCAACATTTTGTTGTTCTGGATTTAAGGACTGTTTCTTGGTTAAGTAATGGGTTCTTAATAGTATACAAACTTGTTGTAGTCCTCTGGTTCTTTTGTGCTTTCTAACTCATTCTTTTCTGCATATTCATCAATCTTCACATTTGCACTTTCAACTATTTTGTTAGAAGCCTTGGGTAGACATTTAAAAGCTTTGCTTTTGGTAGAATACCCCAAAAAAATACCTTCATCACTTTTGGCATCTAGCTTTCCATTTCTATTATCCTTTAAGACATAACATTAATTGCCAAAATTTTTTAAGTAACTTACATTGGGTGTTTTACCATACCATAGCTCATAAGGAGTCTTCTTTGAGTCATTTCTTAGTTGTACTCTATTAAGTGTATAGACAACAGTGCTAATAGCTTCCCTCTAGAAGATCTAGGTGATGTCCTTCTCTATCATAAGTGTTCTTGCACAATCAATTATTGATCTATTCCTTCTTTTAGCAATCCCATTTTACTGTGGTGTTCTCGGTGCAGAAACCTATATTTTTATACCATGCTCATTATAGAAATTAGTAAATTCATCTGATACAAATTCTCCTCTATCTGATCTCAAACATTTGAGATCCTTACCACTTTGTTTCTCTACCATAGCCTTATACCATTTAAACATCTTGAATGCTTCAGATTTTTCTCTTAGAAACATGACTGTCATCATTCTAGAGTAATCATCAACAAATAGAATAAAATATCTATCTCCATAATAGCTCTTTGTCCTCATAGGTCCACATAAATTAGTATGGACTAATTCTAGAATATCATCAAATGTATGGGTTTTTCTTTTGAAACTAGACTTTGTCATTTTACCTTTTTGACAATTCTTGCACATGATGTTGTTTGGCTTTGTCATCATTGGTAAGCCTCTTACACTTCTCTTCCTGCTTATTTTCATCATGTTGTCAAAATTCACATGACACAACCTTTTGTGCCACAACCATATGTATTCGTTTCTAGTCATCAAGCAAGTGGGGTTAGTATCATTCAGATAGAATAAGTTACCTTTGGTCTGTTCACCGATACCAATTAGAATTCTTGATTCATTGAAGATCTTTTCTTTCTTGTTCTCAAATGCTACTCTATGACCTGAATTATTCAGCTAAGAAAAACTCAATAGATAATAGTTCAATCCTTTCACCCAATAAGCATTTTCACATTTAATCAGATTATTCAGCATTAATCTTCCTTTACCTTTAATTTGACAAGGTGAATCATTTCCCATTCTTACTGTACCACCTTTATAGTATTCAAAAGTATTAAAATTTTCTTTGTCACTAGTCATATGGTGAGTGTAGCCACTATCTATAATCCAGATATCATTCTTACTAATCTTAGATATGAGTAAAGTTTCTTAATACCTTTCATCTTCATCTGAATCATCCTTCATAGCTACAAATACTATCTCAATATCATCATCCAGTTTAGTGTCAATATCTTCTTCTTTTCAAGTAGCTAGATAGCTAGCCTTCTTGCCTTTATCCTTGTAATCTTAGGTATCACTTCTTTCTGATCATCGATAACCTCTGTAATCTTTGTTATCACCTCTGTCAGATTTCTTCTCAAAAGATCTATTATCACTTGTGTCATCTTTTCTTTTGTTAGGACATCTAGCAACAAAGTGTTCAATCTCTTTACAATTATAACATACAAGTGGTAACTTTCCTTTGTATTTACCTTTGCCTCTTAGCATTCTTCTTTCCATGAGTGCTTCAATTTCATCTAGATATTCTTCCTCAATTTCCCTTTCACTATCTCTTCTAGATGAGTGTCTCTCACTAGATTTTCTTATTCTCATAGAAGACTTGAATGCAAACTCTAAACTTGGTAAGACACTATTATCAAAATTATTCATCTCAAATGAAATCAGTCTACCAATCAGGCTATCAAGAATGACTATATTATTTGCTACTGCTCTCATTTCTTGAATAGCAGATATTCTAATAGAAAATATAAGAAATAGGGTTCTTAAGATTTTACTTACCACTGTCTCCTCTTCAAGTGTACCTCCAACACCTCATATAGCATTGACTACTTCTTTTATTCTTGTGTTGTACTTTGTGATGTTTTCACCTTCTTTCATTCTGAGATCATCAAACTTTCCTCTAAGGATTTATGCCTTGGCTCTCAGAGCATTTGCATCACCACCATCTACAAGTTTCAAATTGTCACACATTGTTTTTGCATTTTTGCAATCTTTGACATCCTCAAATTTAGCATCAGAGAGCGAGGCTGAAATCTCTATAACCATGCACTTATATTCATGCTTTACTCTCAATTGATCTATTGTCAATGGTCCTATAGGAAACACATATGCAGTATCTAAGTATTGAGTAATATCATTTCCAATACCTTATGAGTGAAGCTTTATCCTACTTTGCCATGAAGCAAAGTTGTTCTTGTTCAACTTGGGCACATCTCGTCTATTCATCCTATGATCTTTACTTAGGTCTTGAAACCTTCCTTTTAAGCACACAAGCTCTGATACCAATTGTTAGTAATAACTAAGAGGGGGGGTGAATCAGTGGCCTCAAAAATTTATCCAATTTAAACTTTAATCCACCAATCATTACTTCTCCAATTATTAAGTCCCTACAAGATGTATGCCTTTGAAATACTTGAAACAAATAACTGTCTATCAGTTTACCTTGTCTATCCTTATTCTCCTTGATTACTGATAAGGAGTAAAACTTATTTACTAATGCTCAGTAAATATGCAGAGTATACCAAGCAATCCATAAATGCATATGTGGAATGTAAAATAATAAAGTAATAAACCATACACATATATCACAAGGATTTTAACATGGAAACCCTGTTAAGGGAAAAACCACTAGGACCGGTATCCCAAATTTTCACTCTTTTGAAGTGAGCCTTATTAGGAGCCAACCCTGTTAAAGGTTACAAAAACATGGTTAAGTGTGAACTTGTTAGAGGATTTTTTATACATAGGTTGTCACTTAGTATCTGGCATCTATGCTACCATCCTTGAATTAGTCTGTAGACTGTCAATAGGCTTTATGCTAATCTTACTACTATCCTTGAACTATCCTCCTTCTTAGACTATCAATAGGCTTTAGGTAAGACCAATGCTACTATTGTGAGTCAACCTTCTGGTAATCTATTAGGATATACCTCAATTACAAAAGACTGTTAAGTCCTGCTCTGTTAAGAGACTTAATGCTTCAATGGTTAAACTAAAACATAATGACTTATTTCTAATACAAATTTGAATTGTAGATAATCAGATCTATTTATGTACAATACCTTTCTGATCCATTTATTAATTCCATTCCTTTATTCTTCATTCTTTCTACTCTTTGATGTTGTGCTTCACTATGTGTCAGCGTCTGCAGAATTCTTTAGCTTTCCCTTAGCTTGATTGATCTGGACTGCATGAAGTTTAACCTTCATCAATTTCTCTTTAGCATCTTCTATCAATTCACTCCCCTAGGTATCTGATTGGATGTGGAAATGAATTATGCTTTTCTCTTATATAGACATGATATCCCTTACTTCTAGGTTCTTGATTCTTGAATCTTGGTGTGAAAAACAATCTATCCAAATTGATGTATGGCTTTAACTCCTGATTTATCTTATAGTTATCTTCTTGCCAACTGTATAAAGAATCTTTAAATCAATTACTTAATGGTGGTTGAATAAAACAAACAGTTAAGTCTATCCTTAAGCTCTGCCAGCTAGATATTTTTTCATTTTATGATCTCTGAGTTCTGTCGGTTAATTCTATAGTTCGTCACCGGTGACAACTGCCAATTCCATCAGTGCAACTTTAGTTAGCTTTGAGATCTCTATCCATCAGGCATCATTGGATCTTGCTTTTTGGGTAACACTATTTTTATCTTGTTGGGCATCCTATGATTCTTCTTTGTCAGGGAACACTATCTTCTGCTTGTCAGGTATCATTGTGACTTTATCTCTGTCTTTACTGATGGTGTGCACTCCACCGGTGTGGTCTGTCACTTTAGTGAATACTTGAATTTTATGCATTGCTAAAGGCATAACCTTTTCTCCATTAATTATTTGAAGTATTTATCATTATGTATATGACCATACAGATGATATCAAGTTGACATCAATGACAATACAAACTATTAACTGATTTAAGGTCTTGCATCATCTTCAACTTAACATTATCAAACATTCAATCAGTTACATGTCATCAATAGCACCAACAAACTCAAAAGGATGGATCAATGCATAAATGAATCAACCTATTAAGGATAGAGATAAAGAGAAAAACCCTAACTTCTATTTTATAGAAGAGAGTGTGTAATAGATTTAGAAAGATTAAAACTATAATTGAAATGAATTGAAGACAAGCACTAATCTCAAAATGCAATAGATATGAAGAATGTTGTTTTTGGGTTTCTACACTAAGTTTTTGGAAGATATGCAATGGGATCTATAACAAAAATGGAAAGATGAAGAAAATCTAGAAATCTTTTCTGAATCGAGCTCAGTTTTTAGACCCAAAAATGAATGTCACCTTTGACTCAAAATTTCCAATTCTGACCGAGAATCTCCCATTCTAACCCAGAATCTATTATTTAGACCTAGAACAAAATGTTGATTTTGACCCAAAAATGAATGTCAACTTTGACCCAAAATTTTTTATTCTGACTTAGAATCTTTGATGTTGTCCCACAACAAAATGTCGATTCTGATCCAAAATATCTAACAAAAAATTTATTTCCCGATCCTGACAGTTTGTCAAAAAGGGTATCTAAATCTGCACTCCAATTCGTTGTTCCAAACCTATCCCAATAAGAAAAATGGTTTTTTTGTTGGGGGGGAGGGGTTTGCCTTGGTCAAACCCTAGGTTTGGAATTAACCTTAAAGTATAATTTAAATTGCATAAGTAAAAAAAGTAAATGAACAAATTCACCTTGCTTGTATAGAAACCCTTGTGGTGGATTTGAATCCATGGATCCATAGGTATGTATGCACCAAATGGATATAGAATGTAGAATGTTAGACTTAGGATGTCTCAAATAAATTTCTTGTAGATTGTTGGTTGTTTTCTCTGTTCTGGTCTGTTTGACAAAGTTTAGTGATCTTCATGCTTTTCTTTTCTAATGCCAGAAGTCTCTCAGTTTCTTGTACCTTCCCAGTTAAAATTTTATATTGTCTTCAGGTTAGAATCCATGTAAAATTACTAAACATAAAAACCCTAGGTCTTTCTTTATAAGACAAAATGAGAAAAACCCTAAGATGATTATCTTACTTCTATTTTGGCATTACTTTTTGAAAACAGCTTAAGTCATGTGTTTCAAGCTTTGTCACCTAGTTGCGTAATCTGGATAACATATTCCTTTTTTCCTCAAGACTTGGAAATTAGCTTATGTCAGGATGTCTCTAAAAGAATTGGAATATTCCTTTAGCTTTAAGAGACTTGGTGGAGCCCTTCAGTCATGTAGTCTCTAAATGAGAAGATAGGTCAGCAATTTGTGATAGGGCCCACAGATGAGTCATGGTGTCACAAGAAAAGGCTAGCAGTTAGTGATTTGTTGCTAGACTTGGTATTTTTTCATGTTGCATAGTCACTGAATTGGTCTTCAGTTAAATAAGTAATGCAAAGATTATTTCGTGTAGTCTCCAAATGGGATGGCGATTAAGGAAAAGATGCTGAGACTTTGTGACTAACCATATGCAGTTTGAGAGATAACACAGTCAGGTTGTTGCGGGATTGAGATGCTGAGTCAGCTTTTCATTCAGTGATACAGAGACAAGTGATGAAGGAGACACGTGTCCAAAGGTGAGTTGATTAATAAGCTTGTCACATAGTCTCCCAATGGAAAAAGATCATTCAACGATTAAGAGACTAAGTGTAAAAACCTTTGTTGTCGCGTAGTCTCTAAAAAATATGAGGGTATAATAAATTACTCAGTGATTTAGTGGGAGCCATTAGATGTAAATAATTAAAGATCCTATGGTGGTTGTAAATTATCTAACTCAAAGAGTCCAAAGGAAAAGGTACTCGCGACTTGGAGATAAAGGTATGTCACGTAGTCTCCAGATGAACCGAAGGGTAAAAGTGCTTGTCGCATTGTCTCTAAATGTTTTGTCACTTAACATTTGTGTTCAGCGATTAAGCGACCAAGGGTAGTCATAGGGTCTCATAAAGGGAAGAAAACATTTAGTGACATGGAGATAACCATAAAGGCTAAAGGTAATGGTCAGTCATGGAGTCTTGGAGTAAAATATGAGTTAGAATTTTTATCTAGTGACTTTGATTTACATAGTCACGTGATTGCCAAAAATGAACTATGGTTAAACAAATATAGAAAAGGTAACATGGTCACTAGGTCTCCTGAAGAGCCAAGGGTTAATGACTTGGGTTAGTGATAAGGAGATTATACACAGTCGCATAGTCACTAAATATGAAATCATAAGAAAAGGCAGCAGTGGCTGATATGACAACATGAATCATTCAACGTCCAATGACAAGCTTGGATATTCATTACTGTTTAAAAAGGGTAGTTGAGATGTATGATAGAGAGCCAATCACATAGAGACATGTCGTCACCTTAAAATTTTATAAGGTTTTCTCTGAAGATACACATATATGAATTTGATTTCCTGTCATGCTCATGGGCTGCGGCTAGGTTTTCAATTAATTCCACAACATGTTGAATTAAAGACATGAATTGATGATTTTTCAAATGATGAACCATGTACTTGGAATAGTTACCATAAAGAGTGGATTGAAGGTGCAGTTTAACTTATCTTGCTTTCAGAATTTCAGAATGAAGAAGTGCCAGGTATTCTGAGAAGAAAGAAGAAATTAGATAAGTTGCAGAGTACTCAATTGATCAAAAGGCTTTGAATTTTTGAGAACTGTGCACAAAGAAGTAAAGAAAGTTTGAGGAGTATATTTTCTTCAATATCGGTGAAGAAAGAGGGATTGAAACACAACAAAGATGAGTAGAGTAGTTAGTGTAGCTTCTAACAGTGGTAGAAGTGAAGAAATAAATGAGAGGCTAAGGGGAAACCAAATTACTATGATGAATTCCTTAGATTGCTTCCTGGTTAAAGTCAGAACAAGAGGGCAAATGCTAATGTGCTTATTGATGACTACTGTGACATCAGGGATGTTGATACTCTAGGATCAATAGGTTTTTCCCTCTTTAACTACTTCTTTAAAAATTTTGATAAAGCTATCCCAGTATCAAACCCTTGGACCTGTGGTTTGGCTAGGTTGATTGTTCCCGATGTCTACATAGATGTAGATTTGTCCTTAGGCCTTGCTAGTCATTATGATGTCTTGTCTAAGACAATTAAGAGGAATGATGGCACTGCCCTGCTCATCCTAAATAAAAATTCATTTATGCAAGCTTTTGGCTTGTATAGTACTATGTCTACCAAGATTGGCATTACTAAGCAAGAGGCGAGGTATAGTTTGAAGCCTGGTATTTCTACGGGACAGTTACAGAAACACATGCTCAAGGAGATAAACAACCATCTTTCTCCTATGTCTAGGACAACCATGTATTACTTCAAGGACCTGCATTTCTACATTAAGTATGTCACCTATGCTCTGTGTAGAGTGCTAGGAATAGATGGGGATGGAGAGAAGATTAATGCAGGGATATTGATGATGGTGCTAGATTTACGGGAGGTGCATTCTAGCACCAACTATGACTATATACAACATATCATTGACATATACAACATATCATTGACAAGATGCACCAGGGATTTGTAGCAACTCAGAAGAAAATGAAGGATCCTAAGGAGAAAGCACGCAGGTTCTTCCATTATTCCATCCTCATGTATCTCTTGTTGCATTTTAATTTTGTAATCATGGATGTAAACAATTTGAGTCCTCAAAGGGTTTTTCAAGATGGCCCTAATCTCATTATGTTTTGGGTAAAGGTTTGGAATTATACATCCAAGGACTATGACTACTGTGCATTACAAAATTGGATTGTGTATCCAATAGTATAGAGCATGGGCATCAGAAGGACAAGGCTCCCAATTAAGATTATGTAGCTACTAAGACCTAATGAATATTTAGATAAATGGGAGGGAGACCATAATTGGGGAGATTTCTTCCTGGAGGATAATTTTACCATAATAATGGTATATGGATCTATTCATCCACCTCATATCTTGCCTTACCATGTACCAACAAGAGTGGCTGCCATGGAATTTATATGGCAATTATTATTAATAGATAATGAGCACTTTGCACCACACAAGAAGGGGACCTTAACCCCTAGACAGTTTAGAATTTCCAATTTTACTATAGGCAAAGGTGCCATTGATTCAGTCAGCCAGTGGTTGGAAAGTTGTAGAATGGGGGTAGCCTCATATAGATATATTGATCCTAAAGGTTTTATGGCAGGAGTCAAATGGCTATATACACCCAAAATCCCCAATACAAATGTCCATTGTGAATGCATTGAAGAGGATTCGATAAGAAACCTTCTTGATGAGGATGAGATCAAAACGAGGAGATCAAGGATTCAGGAATTGCTGAACCTACAGACACAAATCAAAAGAAATCGATTGGCTTTTTGAGGTTTCTACCATGATTTGCCATATTTTGATAGAATAAAAGGCATGATTGACAATTTTTATGTGCTTTGTGAACAACTTGAGAACGTTCTTGACAAGAAAGGAGCCCAAGAGCCAGACCATTCAGAGTCTGAATATGATAGTAGCAGTGACAGTGATTATGCCCTCCCAACTAGATATGCTCAACCTTAGCAGAATGTTGCAGAGATACCATAGTTGTAGGGAGCTGAGGGCCACATTGTTGACTTGACAGAGGCTACACAACCTGATGATGTAGAGGATCCTTCAGCCAAAAGGAAAAAGGAGGAAGTAGGCCATCCTTTAGCTAAGAAGCAAAAAAAGATAAGGAATAAAGCAAGTGCCCTAGTTCCTAGGAATAGGTTATATGACCATAACCTAAGAAAATTGATTAGGTAGGGCATGAAAAAGCAACCTGATATGGAGGAAAATGTTGAATTACCTCTCAAGGCTTGTATTGATGAAAGGTTGATACACCAACAACAATTTTTAAATGATGATAATTTCATCAAAACTAAGGAGTTCAAAGACTTCCTAAGATGGTATAAAAAGGAGCGAATTAGAGCTCAGTTATTTGTGGATGGGGAAGAGACAGTGACAAATGAGGCCCTAGTGGCCCTACAATGATATGATCCAGATAGTGAGGACATCTTACTTGATGAAGCTAGAAAAATGGTATTGAGTAGTAGCATATTGCTTGATAAGGGTTGGGATTTGGCTTCTGCCTTCATAATTGATCAGATACAAAAGTAGCCAAATTTGAAGATGGAAAGTGAGGTGCAAATGGGGGATATGATAAAAGGATGTGGGTATAGCCCAAAATCTCAATCCTTGTCCATGTGGAGCCTTTTCCCTAAGGACCAGAAGCCTCTGCTGATAAACATTCAAGAAAACATGGTAGGCAACCAAATGGTCTGGTCAGTATATAATATAGGGGATTTGGAAATATCCTAGATCATGACACATTGGGCTCACTTAAATGAGGACAAGACTAAACAACTCTCTAATAAGTGTAGCACATTGATAGAGGAGACCAGTGCATTGGCCAAAGACCGAGATATGTGCCACATTAAGATATAGCAGCAAGGTTAGGTGATTGAAAGATTAATGAATTAATTAGAGGAGAAGCCTGAGGTGGTGTATGTGCCTACACAACAACCTCTACAAATTGAAGAAAAGGCAAAGTCAGAAGAAGTGGTTGAGAAGGAGGATGTAGGAGAGAGGAAAAATGAAATTGCTTTAAATGCATTTAGAGGCATTCTCCAACACAGGATTAATATATTAAAAGATAAAACTAATGTTGTCCTTAATGCTTATAATAAATTAATAGCTTTACATGCTGAGGTAATGGGGTATCTTGCTATATTGAACCCCTATTTTACCAAATGGTCTTCCAGGATGCATTTGTTTGAAAAACTTGCTTCTTTGCAAACCCTAAGATCAGATTTGCCTAAGATAGTAATAGAGGTGGAAGATGAGATCAAAAAGGTTAATGTTTCTCTCTCATTCTTCAAAGGAAAATTGAATCCAATAGAGGTTAAATTGAGCCTCTTTTCTGTACATTTTAATAGATTTGTTCCTTTCCTAAGAGGAGAAGATGATCAAGTAAAGGATTTAGATGCCTGGAGGAATGAGTTTGACATCAAGATGCCTAATAATGAGGCATTTATTTTGGGATCAGATTTGGATGTTGAAGGATTCATTAAGATACTAGATGAGGCTTTCAAGGTAGAAATTGACATTAATAAGTTTCTAATGGATGTTAAGAGCATTACAGATGTTAGATGGGAGAGATAAAAGGCACAAGTATAGGGTAATCAAGAATTCATGTGGCCAATAGATGATGAAGTGAAAGCATGGGAGCTGATGACTAGGCCAAAGAAGAAGAAGACTGTAATTGAAGAGGAAATTCTAGATGAAGAGTAGAAGGGAACACTTGGTGCCTGACCAATGAGGACAGGGAGGTTAGCTATAAATAGAGATGAGTGTAAGTTAGCCTATAATGGCAGTCACTTAGTCTTAATGTAACCATCAGAAGCTATCCTAAACACTGTCAGAAAAAGGTGCCTGATTCTAGAAGAGAAAAAGAATATCAGATCTACATCCTCTATTTTTGTCCTCCCACCGCTTCTAAATTCTCTTGTTTTGTCTTTTTCTATTCTTTTAGGGTTAGGTTCCTTAAACCATCTGAAGCTTGTTGCATCCTAAAATAAAGGATTCCAAGATGGTTAAGGACCTATATATAGGACAAAAGTTGTAATTGTAAGGGGAGAGATGAAATATAATTGAAGACAGACCTTTTGATTTCTGTCTGTGTTTTGAGCTTTTAAGCCTTTATATGTACTTGAAGTAGAATATATGAATAAAAATATAGTGCAATTTTATTCTACATTATTGTTGTCTCTTTACTTATTGTATGCACTCTTTTATGTTTAATTTGTAAGGCATGTTAAACATACTGGCTATAAGGTAGATATTTAATTATTTGCAAGTTTCTTCTAAGGGGAGAATTAAACTTTGTGAGTAGTTTTAGAGAGCACTGCAATAACTAAGGATTTGATACAATATTGTAGAAGTGACAGGATAAGTTTGTAAGGCATTTTATTTGAGTTGTATGTAGGTTGTAAGGAATCCTATAGTATTCATGTTCATATATCTCTACAGATTTACATATTTTGACTCTATTGCCCGAAGATAGGCATTGGTCTTGTTAGCACTTTTTCTTGCAACACTTACGTAATGATGATAGTATAGCTCATATAAATGAATGCAACCTCTTTTAGGAAAGAGAAAAGCTAATTGCTGAGGTATTTGATAACATTGGGGATACCTATTATCATCTCCTTCATTTTTGAGCTCCATAGACTCAGGCAGGTATTACCTATTAAAGATTACTGATACTTCAGCCCATGTATTTGGTGGATTATTTCATTCACTAGCTATGCACCTAAAACCTCACTGTAACAACTTATAGAATACTTTAGAGATTGCAATGATTGATCTAAAATAGAGTATTATAAGCCAGGCTATGGTTTTGATAACATGAACTAATGAGATAAGGACTTTCATCTTTCTTCCTTTTGATTTTGGGAGGGATAACCTAATGATTCACTATCTAAGGAATCAACAAAATGGACAATATCCTACTAATATGAGTCCTTAATGAGTTCAGCTCATTTGTTCTAAAACTAGATGAAATTGATTAATTTGTGTATAACTGAATGGAGAAAACACTTGTTCAACAAACTCTAGATCAATGCCTATCTCTTGGGTTACAGAGTCAATGAAAACATGTCACCAATTATAAACTAATGCAATACTAAAGAATTCCTTACAAACTTCATACAATTTAGATTGGATGCCTTACAAACAATCTATTGAACTCAATACTTCTTCAACAAATCTTCACAACCATGTTCTACTCTCTGAAATCATTTACAAAATTTAACTCTCTCCTTGAGAAAGACTCACAAATGATTAGACACACTACCTTGTAGTAGGTATATTTTAGATTCCTTACAAATGAACTATACTAGAGCATAAACCACAATCAAAAGAGATAAGACAACAATGAGTAGGAATTGTACTGTATTCTTATTAATCCAAATTATTTCCAGATATCCAGATAGTAAACTCAAGAACTAAGCATGAAATAGAAGTATGCTTTACAAATAGAAATCTTCAAACCAATGGTAACTTGTACTGAACCAGGCAAAGATAGGAACAAGAACAAGACCAGGAACCTCCACAAGAACCTCTATCAGAACCCCCAAAAATAGAAAAGAGAAGAGAATAAATAGAACCTAAGAAATCCTAATATTTTAGAGTAATTCACACCTGTCCGCTTTTTGAAAATATGACTTATCTCATTTTGTCTTTTCTCAGTAAATATCTGAAACTCATTTTACCTTTTATCCCTTGCATTTGTTATCATCGGTGATCTCTAAAATTTGTTTCTTTCCTATTTTCAAAGCCTTTCAAAATATCTGATATATTTCATTAATAGCTAACTCCATCTGTATTTTTAAAATTTGATTTTATCCCTTGCAAATATCCTTCATTCTCCACTGAGAAATCTCTCAAATTTGATTTCATTTGCAAAATATCTTTGAAATCTGAGAAAATATCTGCTCAAAAAACCTCCTGAAAAGATCTAACAATCTAATTTTTGCAATAAAATATATGTGCATTTTGTCTCATCCCTCTGTGCAAATATGATTTCATTTACCCCTTCAAAATCTAACCTTTCATTACCTAAGAAAATCTAATTTTATCCTCTGAGAAACCCTCCAGGAAAGCCTTGTTAGACTTTGAAATAAAACATTTTATAGAATATGCAAAAGATTATATTTTAAGTCCTTTTAACCTTTGAACCTTATGCATTTTTTGTCTTTGAAAATCTTCACTTTACTTTAATATGCCCTGACTTCACTTGTTTTTGACACTCGTCACATTCTAATTCACTGCTATATCTTGGTTTTCAACTATGAATTTAACCCTGGTTACCTTTTTCTTCTTTGTCTCTGAGTCTCATAACATTTTTAACTCATCTATCAACCTTTGGCAACCACGTGACCAACCACAGTCTCCATGTCTCAAGAAATTTTCAACTTAACTGTGAACTTCTCACGACCTGGCGACTAGCATCTGGCAGCTAACTTCTATCTGGCAACCACATGATTGGCAGTTACCTCCTCATCGTGGCAGTCATCTCTGGCATTTGGCTACTTCATGACTAATCACTAGCAATTAGTCACCAAGTCTCGGTGGCTATCTTCTGGATTTCCTGACTGTGTGACTAATCGCTAGCAGTCAGTTGCCAAGTCTCTAAATCCTGGCGGTTACTTGCAATCTTTCTCCTGACTGCGCGACTGAATGCCACATGTTGCTTTCATCAAAATTTGTTTTCCTTAATTTTCAAGCATTAAAATTGAGGTGTCACATGACTGGGCACGCGCGTGGAGAGCCTCCTCACATTTTTTCAAATTAACATGTTTGTGTCTTGGCATATAAACATCTTGAAATGCTGCCATGGGATGAATGTGGGATAATAAGTTTCCATGTTTTAAAGTGATTTTCAAAATTTGGCTTAAAATTTAGGGGTCTGCCTATGCATTCATTCCTCTAGCCCTCAGGGGCCCACCAATAGCCTCTGGGCTCTCTTATTTACTTATAGAGTAAGCCATTTAGTATATAAACACTAAAAACTGCTACTGCACAGGTCATATGGGACAAAACACCATTCATGTTTTCCATTTTTTGAGAATCTTTGAGAAAAACTACTGATCAATGGTGACATTTCTTTGCTAATGAAAACCACAAACATGTTCTAGAGGACTGGATGCCACTCTCCATGGAGTTACTTCTACAAATTTGAACTTAAAATTTCCAAAAAACTTCAAACTGCTCCCTCTTCTACTATCACAGCATCTCTGTGATTTCATTTTGTAAATATTTAAACATTCATTTTAAACCACCTCCTTGTAATGGATTCTGCGTAGATTACCCTCCATCAAAACATATTAAATCTGCACATGGACAATTGTTTCACAGGATAACGTGCTGTTGTTTTAAATTTGTAAATGCAAAGGTCATTTTATCAAACCTTGAAAATATTCCCTTTAAAAAATGTTGTGCAGCCTGCTGGTAATGCAGATTTTAAAATGTTTGTGTTTCAAATCCTCCCTATTCATCATAGCATGTGTCTTTGTGTAATCATTTTGACTCCCTAGCATGGCATTTGGAATGTTGAAAAACCCCCTTTTGAAAGAAGAAAACCTCCTTCAAACTATGCTGGCTTTTCCTCATCATTTTATCTGCATTTTTAATGGGCATGCTTTCAATATCTTTTATGGCTATGTGAGGTTTTGGTGGAAATGCAGCATCCCCATCCTTCATGCATGGGATACATGAATGTGTAGGCATCCCTTGCTTTAGATCCTACAAATTTTAAAGTTGCAAGGTTGGAACGTCCTCCCTCCTAGTCCACACAGCATGTGGCTAAACTCTTAGATGTCAAAACATTGCAAGGGGTTTCAAAAGGATTTTAATTTGGACACTACTCTATCTTTTTGCGGATACTCCTCCATACTGGGCACTACATTTCCCATCTCCATTTTCAAATTCAAATATGTTACTTTGACATTTCAAATATCTATTCTCATATTGCGTGAGCTGCCTTTAATCCTCCATAACATTTAGTTTGTGGCTTCTAATATGATATTTTTCCTTTTCATATTGTGTAGACCTCTACTTGGCTTTTAACCAATTCATATTCCTATCTTTGTTTCCATTTTGTTTAATGTGGGCTCATCCACCAAATACTATGCCGATCAATCGAGTATACTTCCAGTTAATTTTGAAATTGCTATGTATATTGCCCATATCCCCTTTGTTCATGCCTTAATCGATGGTCATGTAAAAATGGTGTGGTCATCCATTTAGAACATAGGAGATACCTAGAAAGCTCTTCTGACATTGTAGTTGCAAGCTATCCCCATGTGAATGCAACTGGCATTAAAGTACAATTATGAGAATGTGAACAATTTTGACAAGTTGAATAGAGGATATCTCGGTGGATTGCATCGATTGTCATTTTGCATTATTTGGAAGTTTCATTGCACCCAATGCCTCTTGTCCACCTCTTTGCATTCTAAATTTTTACCATAAAGTACAAATCGGTGGCCTTTATAATCATTTTAGTACTTGTGTAGATTGATCACATTAATGGGAACTGGCCTCCAGAACAGGCCTTAAAAACTGTTTGAAACCAACAATCTGACTCTAGCACTCGATAAAATGATTTAATCATCATCATTAAATATGCATGCAAAAGGGCTTCACCAGATTCATCCTCAGGCAAAAGATATAACAGTGCAAACTTAGTCTTTCATAAAACTTGTGTAGGTGCAAATGTTGAAACAACATAAATCTCCTTGAGATCAACCACTGCACAGCATGCTGAATTGAAGACATGAATTGATGATTTTTCAAATGATGATTCGTGAACTTGGAACAGTTACCATAAAGAGTGGATTGAAGGTTCAGTTTAACTTATCTTGCTTTCAGAATTTTAGAACAAAGATGTGTTAGGTATTCTGAGAAGAAAGAAGAAATTAGATAAGTTGTACAGTACTCAATTGATCAAAAGGCTTTGAGTTTCTTAGAACTGTGCATAGAGAAGTAAAGAAAGTTTGAGGAGTAGATTTGCTTCAATATCAGTGAAGAAAGAGGAATTGAAACACAACAAAGATGAGTAGAGCAGTTACTGTAGCTTCTACCAGTGGAAGAAGTGAATAAATAGATGAAGAGGCTAAGGGGAAACAAAATTACTTTGATGAATTCCTCAGATTGCTTCCAGGTTCAACTCAGAACAAGAGGGAAAATGCTAATGTGCTTATTGATGACTACTATGACATAAGGGATGCTGATACTCCAGGATCAATAGGTTTTTCCCTCTTTAACTACTTCTTTAAAATTTTTGATAAAGCTATCCTAGTATCAAACCCTTGGACCTATGGTTTGGCTAGGTTAATTGTTCCTGATGTCTATATAGATGTAGATTTGTCCTTAGGCCTTGCCAGTCATTATGATGTCTTGTCTAAGACAATTGAGAGGAATGATGGCACTACCCTACTCATCCTAAATAGAAATTCATTTATGCAAGCTTTTGGCTTGTATAGTACTATGTCTACAAAGATTGACATTACTAAGAAAGAGATGAGGTATAGTTTGAAGCCTGGTATTGCTAGGGGACAGTTATAGAAACACATGCTCAAGGAGATAAAAAACCATCTTTCTCCAATATCTGGGACAACCCTGTATTATTTCAAGGACCTGCATTTCTACATTTATGTCGCCTATGCCCTGTGTAGAGTGCTAGGAATAGATGGGGATGCAAAGAAGATTAATGTCAGGATGTTGATGATGGTGCTTGATTTATAGGTGGTGCATTCTAGCACCAGATATGACTATATACAACATATCATTAACAAGATGCATGAGGGATTTATAGTAACTCAAAAGAAAATGAAGGATCCTAAGGAGAAAGAACCCAGGTTCTTCCATTACTCCATCCTCATGCATCTCTTGTTGCATTTTAATTTTGTGATCATGGATGTAAACAATTTGAATCCTCAAAGGGTTTTTCAAGATGACCCTAATCCCATTCAGTTTTTTGGTAAAGGTTTGTTATTATACATCCAAGGACTATGAATACTATGCATTCCAAAATTGGATTGTGTATCCAATAGTACTGAGCATGGGCATTAGTAGGACAAGGCTCCCAATTAAGATTATGTGGCTACTAAGACCTAATGAATATTTAGATAAATGGGAGGGATACCATAATTGGGGAGATTTCTTCCTGGAGGAGAATTTTATTATAATAAGGGTATATGGATCAATACACCCATCTCATATCTTGCCTTACCATGTGCCAATAAGAGTGGCTGCCATGAAATGTATATGGCAATCATTATTAACAAATAATGAGCACTTTGCACTACACAGGAAGGGGACCTTAACCCCTAGAGAGTTCAGAATTTCCAATTTTACTATAGGCAAAGGTGTCATTGATTCAGTCAGCCAGTGGTTGGAAAGTTACAGAATGGGAGCAGCCTCATACAAATATATTGATCCTGAAGGTTTTATGGCACCAGTCAGAAGGCTATATACACCCACAATCCCCAATACAAATGTCCATTGTGAATGTATTGAAGAGGATTCAACAAGAAACCTTCTTGATGAGGATGAGATCAAGACAAGGAGATCAAGGATTCAGGAATTGCTGAACCTACATACACAAATCAAAAGAAATGAATTGGCTTTTGGAGGTTTATATCCTGATTTGCCATATTTTGATAGAATAAAAGGCATGATTGACAATTTTTATGTGCTTTGTGAACAACTTGAGAATTTTCTTGACAAGAAAGGAGCCCAAGAGCCAAACTATTCAGAGTCTAAATATGATAGTAGTAGTGACAGTTATTATGCCCACCCAACTAGATATCCTCAACCTCAACAGAATGTTGTAGAGATACCACAGTTGCAGGGAGCTGAGGGCCACATTGTTGACTTGACAGAGGCTACACAACCTAATAATGTAGTGGAGCCTTCATCCAAAAGGAAAAAGATGGAATTAGGCCAGCCTTTAGTTGAGAAGCAAGAAAAGAATAGGGATAAAGCAAGTGCCCTAGTTCCTGGGAATAGGTTATATGACCATAACCTAAGAAAATTTATTAGGCAGGGCAATAAAAAGCAACCTGATATGGAGGAAAATGATGAATTACCTCTCAAGGCTTGTATTGATGAAAGGTTGATACACCAAGAGAAATTTTTAAATGATGATAATTTCATCAAAACTAAGGATTTCAAAGACTTCCTAAGATGGTATAAAAATGAGAAAATTAGAGCTCATTTAACTATGGATGGGGAAGAGATAGTGACAAATGAGGCCCTAGTGGCCCTAAAATCATATGATCTAGACAATGAGGATATCTCACCTAGTGAAGCCAAAAAAATGGTATTGAGTAGTGGCATATTGCTTGTCGAGGGTTGGGATTTGGCTTCTGCCTTCATAATTGATCAGATACGAAAGTAGCCAGATTTGAAGATGGCAAGTGAGGTGCAAATGGCAGATATGACTAAAGGATTTGGGTATAGCCCAAAATCTTGAGCCTTTTCCATGTGGAGCCTTTTACCTAAGGACCAAAAGCCTCAACTAGTAAACATTCAAGAAAACATGGTAGGAAACCAAATGGTCTGGTCAGGATACAATATAGGGGATTTGGAAATATCCTAGATAATGACACATTGGGCACACTTGAATGAGGACAAGACTAAACAACTGTCTGATAAGTGTAGCATATTGATAGAGGAGACCGTTGCATTGGCCAAAGACTGAGATATGTGCCACATCAAAATACACCAGCAAGGTTAGGTGATTAAAAGATTAATGAAGGAATTAGAGGAGAAGCCTAAGGTGGTGTATGTGCCTACACAACAACCTCTGCAAATTGAAGAAAAGGAAAAGTCAGAAGAAGTGGTTGAGAAGGAGGATGTAGGAGAGAGGAAAAATGAAATTTCCTTAAATGCATTTAGAGGCATTCTCCAACATAGGATGAATATATTAAAAGACAAAACTGATGTTGTCCTTAATGCTTTTAATAAAATACCAGCTTTACATCCTGAGGTAATGGGGTATCTTGCTATATTGAACACCTATTTTACCAAATGGTCTACCAGGGTGCAGTTGTTTGAAAAAATTCCTTCTTTGCAAACCCTAAGATTAGATTTCCCTGGGATAGTAATAGAGGTGGAAGATGAGATCAAAAAGGTTAATGTTTCTCTCTCATTCTTCAAAGGCAAATTGAATCAAATAGAGGTTAAATTGAACCTCTTTTCTATAGATTTTAATAGACTTGTTCCTTCCCTAAGAGGAGAAGATGATTAGGTAAAGGCATTAGATGCTTGGAGGAATGAGTTTGACAGTAAGATGCCTAATAATGAGGCATTTATTTTGGGATTAGATTTGGATGTTGAAGGATTCCATAAGATACTAGATGAGGCCTTCAAGGCTGAAACTGACATTAATAAGTTTCTAATGGATGTTAAGAGCATTATTGATGTTAGATGGGAGAGACAAAATGCACAAGTATAGGGTACTCAAGATTTCAAGTGGCCAAAAGATGATGAAGTGAAAGCATGGGAGCTAATGACTAGGCGAGAGAAGAAGAAGACTGTAACTGAAGAGGAAATTCCAGATGAAGAGTAGAAGGGAACACTTTGCACCTGACCAATGAGCACAGGGAGGTTAGCTATAAATAGAGATGAGTGTAGGTTAGCCCGTAATGGCAGTCACTTAGTCTTAATGTAACCATTAGAAGCTATCCTAAACACTATCAGATAAAGGTGCTAGATTCTAGAAGAGACAAAGAATATCAAATTTATATCGTCTGTTTTTGTCCTCCCACCACTTCTAAATTCTCTTGTTTTGTCTTTTTCTGTTCTTTGAGTGTTAGGTTCCTTAAACCATCTGAAGCTTTTTGCATCCTAAAATAAAGGATTCCAAGATGGTTAACGACCTATATATAGGACCAAAGTTATAATTGTAAGGGGAGAGATGAAATATAATTGAAGACAGACCTTTTGATTTATGTCTGTGTTTTGAGCTTTTAAGCCTCTATACGTACTTGAAGCAGAATATATGAATAAAAATACAGTGCAATTTTATTCTACATTGTTGTTGTCTCTTTTCTTCTTGTATGCACTCTTTTATGTTTAATTTGTAAGGCATGTTAAACATACTAGCTATAAGCTAGCTATTTAATTATTTGCAAGTTTTTTCTAAGGGGAGAATTAAACTTTGTGAGTAGTTTCATAGAGTACTGCAATAACTAAGGATTTGATACAATATTATAGAAGTGACAAGATAAGTTTTCAAGGCATTTTATTTGAGTTTTATGTAGGTTGTAAGGCATCCTACAGTATTCCTGTTCATATATCTCTATGGATTTACATCTTTTGACTCTATTGCCCAAAGATAGGCACTGGTCTAAAGTTTGTCAAGAGCTTCATCATCATCCAAGCATTAAAAACTATTTAAATGAATCACTTTCAGAGTATTTTGGTAAAATCAATTATGCACTTAGCGGTCATAGTTGAAGTTTGTTGATTTTTTGAAGAGTAAATCAAATAGGTTATTCCTCCTAAATTCACAAAAGTTGCAAAAGGAAACAAGAATGTATTTCTTAATTATGTTGCTATCTTCTATTATCAAGATATTGATTTGGATTGCCAAGCTTATCTTCAGAATAATCATAGTCATCTGTATTGTTAGATACACGTCCATCTAAAATAGAGTATTCAACACATAAGGTTCAATCCACTCTAAACATAATGTTAAGATAGTAATCAGTCATAGGTAAAACCTGCTTGAGTCAGTGGATCTAAAAAAGAAGGAGGTGGTAATAGGTATCCCCAGTGTTATCAAGAACCTCATCAATTAGTGTTTTTCCCTTGCTTGAGTCATAGTGTCAAAAGGCATTAAGGGTTCATAGAGTTGTTTAATATTTCAAGTATCTTTCAGAGGCTTAGCAAGAAAAAACACTAACATACATATTCAACAACAATCTTGACTGGATCTTTGAATAGGAAGAGGCTTGGAGGAATGTGGATGGAGAAATCTTCAACAAGAGTGTGCCATAGAGCTTGAATCCTTCAATGGATACCAATGGATCTCCTTGATGAATTGATTGATTGAAAGTGATTGAATGATTGGATGCTTGAGAGTAGATGAATGCTTCAATATTTATTTTTCTTGCTTCAAATCTTGCTTCTTAGCTTGTTCTTCACACTTAAATTTCAATTCAAATCTTAGAGTCTTAGATTGTTGTTTGCTTAGAGAAAATGAAAGGAGAAAGCTTCCTTCTATATGAATCTAGGGAAAAATATTATAGAGAGGCCTACATAGGAGAATTAAATTCCAATTAGACCTATACCCTTAGAAGTGGACCCATATTATATATAATTTCAAGATTCATTTCCTCAAAGACCAAAACAACTGACCCAGAAGTGGGAGTTAAATCTTTCCAAAGCCCGACATCCTGAAACCCTAGAAACATGATATCTAGTCCCTGGGTCAGAATTGAGGTTGATTTTGACCTAGGTAAGGGTTGAGGTCGACCTTGACCTAGAAAGGTTGATTTTGACCCTGAGGTCAAAAATCTTAGGTTTACAGTTTAGGATGCCAGAAATAGGTTGGAGGAAAGTGGGAAATGGGGAAAAATAGTGGGAAAGAAATATAAAAGTCAGAGACCCATTCAAGGTTCTTAGCATGACCCCAAACCACTTACTTGGAGGGCTAAACCAGTCTAGAATGGAAGTGCTTCCATTTTCCAACAATACATTTAGCCCCCACTTTAGCAAGAGTATGGACTCAATGCAAACTCTTGGTAAAGGAGATCATGAAGAAAAGATATTCTTATTGAAATAAAAAGGGAAAAAGGAATCCTCAAGCCCCAAGGGACTTAAGTCTTTATCAACCCTAAGATCACAATAAGAGAGATATAACTAGTTAAAGAGAAAAAAGAGAGAGGGTGTGATTACCTTGCCCAATGAGAACTTATGTCACATTGTGAACCACAAAAGGAAACACTGCAACTCGAAAGATGGATTCAAACCACCTAGCGAATATGGCTACTTACTATTCAACCCATCAGGGAGATCTAGTCTTAAGGACACCTTCCAACCCCAAGGGATCAAAACATTGTAAATTGAAACTAGAGGGATCAAGAGATCCTTATAAATTAAAACTGGAGGGATCAAGAGGTCATATAAGGTAAAAATACATGCTTTAAGGATTAGTATTTAATCCATAAAGGGAAAAAAATTTTAAGTTTGAAAATATTTTGAAAGTGTGTCTGTGCAATGTGAGTAGAGTGTATACCCCCATGTTAAAGTCTTTGCTAAAACTTTAACAAGAGCAATGGATTTAATAGAAACATAAACAACTCTACTAATTATGTTTCCACTACGAGATGTCCCTAAACAAAAAAAAACTCAAGGGAAATACCACATAAAAATACAAAGAACACAAAAGGGATCTACCTACCATGGGGCCAGTATGATCATAAGAGAATATGTATATATAGATATGATATTATTACAACTGAATTGACATCATTCCTCAAAGAAAATAGAACTACAATCACAATGGAGGAAATAAAATGCAAGAGTTACAAAGAAGATTCTTTTTAGACCACAAGATGGAGACCAAAAAGAATCACTACTACCTATTATGTGCTTGAATGTGACCTCTAAATCAGAAACAAACCCAACATAGTCCTTACTCAATCATTCAATTTGCAAAGATGAACATGAATTGTTCATTTCAAAAACTTGATTGAAGCGACCTATTGCCTCCTATTTAGTTGGGGATGTTGAATTTACTCTCAGAATGAGAGCCAACAACCTTGACCATTGCTAAAATGTAGGCTTTTAAAGCATAAAAGATGAGTAAATTGTCAACAATCTAAGAATGAAAATGCCATTACTCTAGAAATGAAAATTCCATTAATCTAGAAATGAATATGCCATTAATCTAGAAATGAAGTGCAAATTTAATTGAATTAAACTAGAACAATAATCAAATTACACTAACCATGAGAATGAAATTATACTAAATGAGATTTAAACTAAAAAGCAACAAAAATCTATGAAATATGAAATAGTTGAGACAAAAATTAACTATAATTTTGATGCTCTGTAATTGATCCTCCCAAATGAAGAAAAATATGTCCATAATATAGAACAACCTGAGAAGGGGATGAAGAGTTTTTTGAAAAGAAACTATTGCCTCTTCATTTTCATGGATGGAGATTGAGACAAAAATGCAAGAATTATTTAATTAAAAGGGTGGATTATTGCCACATGAGTGACTTTTCATATGGAACTATGGAATTCTTTTTGAGTATAATCCATTCAAATAATTAAATAACTATTCAATTCCTTTTGACGTGTATTAGCTAAAGGGGGTGGAATTAATTTAATTTAAAAGCACTTAGGACTTTAGAATTAAATTAATTAATCATAGGGATTTTTAGCTAATAAACCTTGATAATTTAGGAATTAAATATAGTGTCAGATTTATGCAAATTTAGGTTTTCTGCATTTGAGACTCAGTCAATTAAAGTCAAATAGGAAGGAGAATTTGCCTTGTACAATAGGACTTTGATGATGAGAAATCGCACCAAAATTGATTGGAATTGTAAGGTGCCCATTTTGGGGTGTTACACTTTGCCCCTCTTTGAATTGATGTGTGAGCAGCGTATTGATTCAAAGAATATTGTAATGTGAAGATGAAGATTTTGGAAGTCTAGGTTAGGTTTCCAAGACATAGATCAGATTGAGAAGAAGAATCATCCAAGAGAAGATCAGAATTAGGATTAGATTGCCCAAATGTGCACTCATAGCTGATGAAGATCTAGGACTATCTCTAGAATCAGGGTTAGATTTCCCCAGTACAAAGGTTATCCCTCCAGGATCTAGGATAGGTTTCCTAGATAATGGTCTAAAGAGATTTTGAGAGCCATCTTCAGAATGAAGCATAAATTTTAGGAATTAGGGTTAGATTGCCCCAATACCTAATGATATTTCAAGAATCATCTCTAGAAGGAAGCTTGATCCTTGAGGATCTAAGTTAGATTGCTCAGATACCTAAAAAGATAGATGACAAGATGATAAGATGCGAGACATCAAGATGCCCCTAGAGATTCAAGATCACAGAATATCCAATTTTGACCATAAGATATGAAAAATTGAAAATGCCCCAAGTGGTGAGATGCCCCTAGTAGTGGGGAATTTTGATTTAGATCAGGCTGATTCAAGAATGATGTGAAAAGATTCAATGATGCAATCATCCTACCCCCTCAGGAGAAAAATTGAAAGATGACACATCATAATGATGAGAGCAAGAAATTGCAGATAGAAATAAGATAAAAAATCTAGAGAAATCAAAGAGAGATCAAGAGAAGGCAGAATTGATTTAGAGTGATTAGGAGGTCCTGTTAACTAGGTTTGACCATAGTTGACCAAGTTTGACTAGAATTGACTAGAGTTGACTTTGATCAAAATATTGTAGAAGCCAAAAAAATGATAATGAGAGATAATTCTAAAAATAAAGAGACGTCGGAAAATTGAATACACAAGCGTTTGATTGCATTGGTCCCAAAATTTTAAAATGTGATTTCAAGTTGCTTAGGAGTGTTAGATTTTGATTTCAATCATGAAAAAATGGATTCAAAACTAAACATTTGTGGAGTCAAGAGGAATCTAGGACAAAAGATGAGAACCTTCAAAGAATGAGAAGACAATGAAGAGAGCACCAAAACTATTGCTATGCAAGCTTAAAATGCAAATTCAAGCCTAAGCTAAATGCAACCCTAGGACTTGGTTGTTGGACTCATCACATAATTATCATCATCGAGTATTTTTGGAACATCAGAGTCAATATAATCCTTACTAGTGCCAATGAAACCATAAGAATATGAATATGACTTTCATCAGATAAAATGTAGGAAACAAACGTAAGCACCAAGGCACAAAAGCCAAGAAGACTTGAACATTATTTCCAGTTTGATATAGTAAGAGTACATGAGTAAATGAATAGAGCAATAACAGTCAAGGAGATAGTACCAACCTCACCATGGTGTACAAATAAACATGATCAAGGGATGTGAGGCTTTTCCACCTTAGTGTGGGAGCTCTTATCACATACACCATGTTTATTTGACATTGTCGGATCATTGGGACTACACCAACAAGCAGTAGACAAAAGAAAATATCAATGAAAACCATGAGAATAGACAACATACAAAGAAAGATTCAATCATAGCTCAGCATGTTTCAAAGTTTATGAATGTGTATGTGTTTAGGATGTTGAACAACACCATTGTGCTTGTGAGTGCATTATGTTTGATTGCTATCAAGAGATGTTTACATTGCGATATCCAATGTGTGTTGAAAAACATAGATGTGTCCAAAGAGAATTGAAAAAAACTGTTTGATTGGGGTGTTGAGAAACACCAGTTTGTACGAGTAGATAGTTGTCCCTTAGAACTGACAAGATTACTGGCTCGAGTGTAAATCAAAGATGAGATCAAAGTGGAGAACCATGCCCCCAAGTAATAAACAGATTGATGTCAAATATGCAGATAGCGAGTCAATGTGAGAAATCTCAGTAGAATAGAGATAGTAGGAAAATGCAGTGAGAATTACTGGTGACTAATGCAAGAAAGATTCTCAAGCATAAAGATCAATGTGAGATCTAGGCATTAGCAGGTAGACTCAGTGAGAATCATTGGTAACTGATGCAAAGATGAGAGAGACTCCAAAAGATAGGACAATGTCCCCTAGACCAGGAAGATGTCCCTGAGTGTGACTAGTTTCAATCCATGTGAAGTTGAGGAAAATCTCAAAGATTACTAAGAGCGATTGCACAAGCAAACTAAAGCAAGAAGTCAAACTAAAGCAGGAAAGCATACTGAAGCAGGAAAAGCAAAATAGCAAATTACAAGAAAGCCAAGGGATGCCACAAAAGATAGAGAATTATGGAACAAGAGGTGCCTATTTACTAGGTTTTCACCATCTTGGCAGAAATTCTATTTTTTCTACCATGACGCCTATTTACCTGGTTTTCATCAATGACACATTTTTCTCATTTTTGGTATTTTCATTTTTTTGATTTTTTGTATTTTTTCAAAATTTTCAATTTTTTTTGGTATTATCAAGGTGCCTATTTACATGGTTTTCACCAAGATAATAGATACATCAAAATGCCTATTTTCTAGGTTTTCACTAAGATGATCATTTTTTTGGGATATTTTGCAATTTTTAGGATTTTCTTAGAACAAAGTATGTACATGAGCATTCAAAAGACATCTCAACTATAGAATTTCTTCAGATGAAGAGCATTGGTAGGATCCTTGAGTTGTTCACCCTTTGTGGTAGAGATTAGGTAAGTGCCAGACCCAAATACTATAGTGATAACATATGGACCAAGCCAGTTTGGTTCAAATTTTCCTTTCTGGACTCACTGTTGTTGATTCTTAGGGTTCTCTCTCAGGACGAGATCACCCAATTGAAATTCTCTTGGTCTGACCTTCTTGTTGTAACTCTTAGATATTCTCTTTTGATATGCTTAGAGATGATCAAACACCACTTTCTAACGTTCATCTAGTAGTTCAAGCTCTTGTATCCAAGATATTCTTATATCATCATCAGTAATGAGGCCCTTCAGAGAGACTCACAAGGTATGAATCTCAACCTCAATAGGTAGCATTGCATCCGCACCATAGACTAGAGAAAAGGGCATGGCCTTGTTGGTGTTTGTATACTGGTGTAATAAGCCCATAAAGCTGGATTAATCTAGAGATGACAGTTTCATCCATATTTGTGTACTATATAGTATAGGATCTTGAGAATTGTCTTGTTTCAAGCTTCCACCTTGCCATTACCCCAAGGATAATAGATAGAAGACCAGTGTTGAATAATCTTGAACTTAGTGCACAAATTTGTTAGATCTTTGTTCTTTAATTTCCCCCCATTTTGAGTGATTATAGATGAGGGTACATCATATCTACAGATGATGTAGTTTAAAACATGGCTACAAACTTGCCATTAGCTACACTGAGAGGTACTGCCTCAACCCATTTGGTAAAATAGTCTGTAGTAGTAATGATGTATTTATGTCCTCTCAAAGAAGACAAATATATCTAACCCACTAAGTCTAAGGCCCATTGTTGAAATGGCTAGAAATTAATGAAGGGAATAAGTTCCTTGGCTGGAGCATGAATCAGATTACCATGTAGTTGACACTGTTTGCAAGACTTAGCAAACTATGTAGCTTCCTTCTCCATATTTGGCTAGTAGTAACTAGCTCTAATAATTTTACGAGCTAATGTTAGACCATTTGAGTGAGACCCATAGATTACTTCATGTACCTCTTCTAACACACGCTTTGACTCATTAGGTTCTAAAAACCTAAGGAGGGTACCGTCTAGACCTTGTCTATAAAAGTCGTTAGCTACGATGACAAACCGTGAAGCACTATAGATTAAATAATGTTTCTCATTTCAAGTATATGTGTCAATAGTAATTTTCTCACAAAGATAAGAGTAGATATGGTGGTAGAGGGATGAGTCATGTCCACTCGCTGAACAGATTATCTGGGAGTCAGGTGAACCATAGGCAGGGTAGCATAACATCTCTACTAGGAATTCATGTCTAAAATAATTTTCTAGAATTTGTAACATAGAAGCCAGAGTAGCCATGGCATCAGCTACTTTATTATCCACCCTTGGAATTTGCTAGAAAGTAACATGTGAAAAGTATTTCTTAAGGTCGTCAACTATGTTTTTATAGGGCACCAGTTTTTCATCTTTTGTTTGATGGATGTCATTCACTTGATTGATAACTAGTTGTGAATCTCCAAATACTTTTAGCTCATCAACACACTATTCAATAGAAATATTTAGTCCATTGATCAAAGCTTCATACTCAGCAGTGTTATTTGTGCAAGGAAACATCATTTTGTATGCCTTTGGTAAGGAATACCGCTGAGGTGTAATGAACAAAATTCCAGTACCTGACCCCTTCTGGGTGAATGATCCATCAAAGAAAATGGTCCATGTCTGATGTGTGAGAAGCATGATGGACTCATCTAGATACTCAATACTTAATGGTTTATGATCTATAATGGGTGCCTCAACCAACTTATCTGCAATCACTTGCCCTTTGATAGCTTTCCTCTCAACATATTCAATATCAAATTCACTGAGCATGACCCATTTAGCTAGTCTACCTATGAGGGTAGCTTTATCGAGTAAGTACTTTAATGGATCAATTTTTGTGATTAGCCTTGTAGTGTGGGCCAACATGTAGTGTTATAACTTTTTGGAAGAAAACACCACTGCTAAGCAAGCTTTCTCAATTACAGAATAATTCATTTCATAAGAGACCAATGTTCTACTGATGTAATAAATGGCTCTTTCTTTATTATTTTGATCTTCTTGGGCCAATAGAGCACCCAAAGATGTTTTTGTAGCTAAGACGTATAAGATCAATGGATTCCCCTAAATTGGAGGCATTAATATAGGTGGATTGGCTATATATTGTTTGATCTATTGAAAGCCTTATTCACATTCTTTATTCCATTCATAAGTCACAGCTGTATGTAGAGTTTTAGTAAATGGTTGTAACTTGTTAGCTAGCTATGAGATGAAACACAAGATAGATTAAAGCCGACATTGAAGACCTCTAATTTTTTTGATATTATGAGGTGGAGGCATTTCTATGATAGCTTGCACCTTTGTAGGATCCACCTCGATTCCCTTTGCGGAGAAAATATAACCAAGTAATTTTCCTGAAGTAACCACAAATGCACATTTCTTAGGGTTAAAAAGTAGTTTTAATTTTTCTATATGATCTAGTATAGTGCCTAGATCAGTGAGATGTGTCTTCCTATCCATACTTTTAGTGAGCATGTCATCCACATTGTCCTCCATTGTCTTATGCATCATGTCATGAAATATGGTAGTGATAGCTCTCTGATAGGTGGCTCTAGCATTCTTAAGTCCAAAAGGCATAACATTCTAGCAGAATGTACCTCATGCACAAGTAAAAGTAGTCTTCTCTTGGTCCTTTGTTGCAATTTTTATTTGATTATAGCTAGAGAAACTGTCCATTAGAGAGTACATCTCATACCCTGTTGTCATATCCATAATCATGCCAATGTTGGGAATTGGAAAATCATCTTTTGGACATGCCTTATTCAAGTCCCTAAAGTTTGTGCAGAATCTGATAGATTTGTCATGTTTAGTCACTGGGACTATGTTAGAGATCCACTCTGCATAATCAAATGCTCAGATAAATGTAGCTTTTAGAAGTTTTTCCAATTCTTCCTTGACTAGTAGAGCCACATGTGGATGCATCTTCCTAAGTTTTTGTTTGACTAGTTTCACACCCAAAGCTATTGACAAGTGAAACATGATGAGATCAGGATCTACACCTAGCATGTTAGAATATGTCCATGCAAAGTTTATCTTTTTCTCCTTGAAGAAGTCTGTGAATTCTTTAAGTTCTTTTGTAGATAATGATTTGGCCACATGAATAATGTGTGGATGTTCTTCTATTCCCAGATTCACTGGCTGAGTTGGCTCAATTAACACTGATGAGCATCCCTAGAAGTGACTCAGAAGCACATCAAGTATCTCATCCTTAGGTGCCTCAAAGAGGTTTTCACCTTTGGCTATGTCTTTTTTTTTAACTTTTTTTGGCTCTAACACTGCCACAATGTCGTTTTCACAATCAGAGCACCTATTTTTTCTTCTTTTAATTTTATGACTAAGATACTTGATATCAACCTTGGTCATGTTGAAAATTTCTTCACTAGTGAAGGATGTTATAGGTTCAATAGTGTGAAGGTAGTAGGCTAGAGCATAGTCATTCTATAATGTAAGGACTTCATTGCATGAAGAAGGGGAATTCCAGTCCATTAACTTGGGATGTTGGAGTGAAAGAGATGTGACAGGTTCAAGTGCATTCATGGTATAGTCATCAAAAGTGTTGACTAGCAAGTAGAGAGCTAAATTGATCTCATCCAAAGGTGTGTTTGAATCCTTTTTACCCCTAACAACTGAAGTAGAAGACACATTAACATTTATGGACTCTGACTCATTAGATCTTTCACTAGACCCCTCACTTACATCGAGAAGCTTTTCATAAGATGCTTTTGAAAAACTGTCAAATTCATATTCATGAGAATTTGTGTCCAAACTCTAGCTTGGGTATTTGCACCATGAAGGTTTAGGAGTTCTTACAACACCAGCCTAATCTTGTGTCAACTACTCTTGAAACTTTTGTGGTATGTATCGTTCACCTTGGAAACTAGGATCTTGTAACACCTTCCATTGTTCATAGGTTAGTGCATCAAATGGAGTGGTTTTATCAAAATCATTGTCAGTCTTGAATATACTAGTGTGTGGTACAAAATTATCTGGCTCAACAAAGAATGTTTCCAGGTCTAGAGGAATGGGATGAGGAAAGAAATCCTGGTTGGAGTTATCTTCTATGATGTCAACTGTAGCTGTCCCTTCAGGTTCTGGTGAAGGATCTAATTTTGGAATAAATTTTTTAATACCTAGATGGAACGGGATCTTCTTGAAGCCTAAACCAGTGGTGTCTTTTGTCTTTTAACTCATAGCTTTAATAGGTTCAACTAACCCATTACCATTCAACCCTATTGGGCCACTCCCTTTGTACGCAAAGCGTTTCATAATCTTAAGACCTTCATTGTTGGGATTTAGTTCACGAGCTGGGGCAGTCTATTCAGATATGCTCTTTCCTTTCCAAAGCAAAGCTTTAATATCTCTTTCCTCATCTTCATCTTCTAATGGTGTAGAAGCCTATACAAAGGAGCCATCATAAACTATCTCAGGAGGAGCAGAAGATCTGTTGTTCTCAGAAGGTCTCCCATAAGAATGAAGAGATGGAGGTAGAGCTACTAAAGATAGCATAAATTCTATTTGATACCACCCCCATGCCTATGTCTATTATTTTTTAGGGTTTTTTCCATGTCTCTGAGCTTGGCATCACAAAATTCTATGTATTCTCTATTAGTCAGAACAAGACTATTAGCTAACTGAGTGAGCGCATTACAAGAAGAGCCCATAATAGCAGGAATCGTCACCTCTGCACCTTCGAAAGAAAACTTAATACACTGATGGTATGTAGAGGGAACTTCTTACATCTCATGAATCCATGGTCTTCCCATCAAGATATTATATGCAAGAGGAAGGTCTAGCACCTGACGTGTGACATCTCTTTCGACCGGTCTGACCCAAATGGGTAGCACAAATAAACCTTTAGATTTTCTCTCTTCTTCATCATAGGCCTTGATAGTAATTATTTTGTGGGAATCTATGCAATCTTTTCCATAACCTAGCTAAGAAAGAAAGTGAGCAAAGAAAATATTGAGGCCAGCACCATTATCAATAAGGATGCGGTGGACTAGCTGTTTGCCAATCATGACTTCTATATGTAGAGGAGCATTACGTGGGTGACTAATTGAGTGGTCATCTTCTTCTGAGAAGGACAAAAAATGTGGTGAAGTCAAGTGACCTACCATGGATTGAAACTAATCTAGATTTGTGTCTTTGGGGACATTAGCTTCTGTGAGATATTTATCCATAATTTTCCTATGAGCAGGCGAGATCTTCAATAGCTCAAAGATAGTTATTTGAGCATTGGTTCTTTGAAGCTGGTCAAGAATGATATAACCAGCAGTAGGAGGTGTAGGGATCACTTTTGTGGTCTTTTTTTTAGATCCAACAATGGTTTTATCTATGGTATGTTTTGGTGCAGATGTACCAGTAGGAGGGTCAAGACCCTTGATGGTGATTTTAGCGCGGGATCTAGCAACAACATTTGTGCAATCCTGAGATGTTTCAGATTCAGATAATCGAGACCTAGGACCTCTCAAGATAAATGGGATCTTAGGATTAGAATCATCACCACTCCCCCTGGTGTTAATCATATTATAATATTCCACTTCCACAAGTTTAACTATTTTGATGACATTATCATAAGTGGCATGTGCATAGTTAACCTTGGCATTAGTGTTCTTAGCATCAAAAGACTCGCCTTTCTCATGACAAGGAAAGGGATCTTTAAATGCCTTATGATCTAAATTATTTTTATGATTTTCCACAATGATAACCTAGGTATCAATTAGATCTTGGACTTTGTGATGCAATTGAAGACAAGTAGCAGTCTTATGACCCTTGTTTTGGTGATAGTCATAGTATGCATTGTCATTCCACCAATGGGGTCATGCTTACGGATTGTATAGATGTTTTTCCAAAGGAGAAAGAATTTGATTTTGCACGAATGTTTTGAAAACCACATCAAGTAGTTCTCCCAAAGAAGTAAATTCACGCTTGGGTTGTGGGGCCCAAGGTTTTTTGCCAGAGAATCTAGAAGGCTGTTGAGTTTTTATTGCAGCCTTTTCAACATCTTTGGTCTCTTGTATACTAGAGGTGAGATTGAAGACCAATTTTGAAGGAGCTAGAGTCACATTATTGACCACCCCATCATTCACAACATCCCTATTTTTGTTGGTAAACTTCCCTTTATCATTGTTGGAAGAGGAGGGACCTTGTTTGTTGTCTTGATACAAAGTCAATTAACATTTTTTAACCATAAATGCCTCTATCCTTATAGCTTGATTTATCATGGTGTTAAAATTAAGGTGACCTTGAAGTTTTACTTGATACCCAAAATTAGGGGTGAGATTATCCAAGAAGATATCAAGTTTCTCATATTTGGGTATTTTACAAGGATACTTAGTGCAAAGTTGTCTCCATCTTTGGAGAAATGTCAAGAATGGCTCCCCTTGCCTTTGCTTGAGATTGCAAAGGTCCCTTATATGGACAGGATGTTGTATATTGTGAAAATAGTCTTGTAGAAAGAGATTGACAATCTCATCAAAAGTCTTGATGCCAGTGGGTAGTCGAGAAAACCACTCCATGGTAGGTCCACCCAAACTTCAGGAAAAGAGACACATCAAATAGGTTTGATCATGCATGAACTCCATAGATAGGGCCCAAAATTCTCTTAAATGATCCTAAGGATCGGTGGTACCCAAATACTTATCATATTTAGGAAGTTCTACACCTTTGGGAAAAGGTGGCATAAGAAGACTCGTATCAAAAGGAAAATGACAGATGCTTTCCATCGTGAATTCTTGCATAGGTTTGTCCTTATCCTTCATAAGTTGGCTAATTTGATTTTGCATGTCTTGAATTAATTTATGTAATTTGGATGTCTCACTTTCTTTTTCTTTAGCCACAAGCATTTCTACTTGGAAGTTTGAGGGTAGCTTAACTCCTCATTTTCCCAAATCTAGAAAGTATTTCTCTTTATCTTCCACAAGGAGTATTTCCATCATTTTGATGAGAGATTTATTAGATTTTGTAGCATCTATGTCTGTTGGAAATATAGATGGAGTAACTGAGAGGGGAAGGGTGAATCAGTTACCACAAAAATAAATCCACAAGTCCCTTAGATGTCTTTAATATATACTGCTGTTACTCGGTAGATTAACTTATCATTGTTTATTAAACACTCATAGTTATTGACATGCTTAAATCAAATAGAATAAACACAAGTAACACCAGATATAACATGGAAACCCAATTTGGGAAAACCACCAATGCAACTAGTTACTGATTTTCACTCTTCTGAAGTGAGCCCTGTTAGGAGCCAACCCTGTTAAAGGTTACAAAACACACTGTTAGGTGTGACCCTGTTAAAGGATTTAATCACCCTACTAGGAGTGGCCTTGTGAGAGGTCATTAGATAAATTCAACTGAATTGTCACCTTGTTAGAGGATTTATGAAATGGTTGTTAGACCAACTCTGCTAAGAGATTTCGGTATCATTGCTACAATGGTTAGAAAGTAATAATGAAGTGACCTGAATTAAATGCAACTTATCTTGCTGATATAGATCTTTGTTCTACACCAAGAGATCCTTACTGATCAAATATATCTTTGCAGCACCTCAAGGATATCTCTAATCCTTCATCAGAATTCGCACATTCCTTCTGCTTCTTCACATTTTCACACTTCTCCACTCTTTTTTACACTTTTTGAATTCACAACTTGATCTTTCATATATACCCTTAAAGTTATCAAGTTGGCTCAATTATAAATAAATATTACATTAGTCGGCTGCACAAACATTTCACAAATAAAATCCTTCGCAGGCCGACAACGCTGTCCAGAAATGATATTCCAGTGTTGACCAACTGATGCTCAGTGAACACTGCAGATTCTGTGAAAATCCTTTGGTAATCGAGTGAACTCGGTAAAGACTGACTTTCCTTTGCTAACCATGCGAACTCGGTAAAGACTGAATTTCTTTTGTCGACCGAGTGAGCTCGGTAGTAACTAACTTCTCAGTATAGTATTCTGGAATGCTTGGTAGACTCTGTAAATAGCTTCTCTTACCGTCTGAGCTCGGTAGACTCGGTTAACTACCTTGCTGAACATTCTGAGCTCGGTAGACTCTGTCTAATGACTGATATGACATTTGTGTAACATC
>MU226243.1:527826-577659 GCA_018584345.1 Thuja plicata
ATGCCACTTAATTCTGAATTCAGCACTTAGTGAAACTTAATAAATTTGACACGGAAAGGCTCTGGCAAAGTGGACAAATGGATTGGTAGAAGTCTATAAATCTTCAGGTAGGTACACTCCTATGTTTTCAATACGAGGGACAAGCCAATTGTCCAAAATATTCACCCGGGTATAGATTTTCAAGGCCTCAAAGTAGGTTACTTAGTAATTTTGAACATGAAAACACAGGAAATCATATTTAATCACTGTCAGAATGGTTCTTGAAAACTTATCATCTGATTTCACAAAGATCTGCAGACTGGAACATATGGAGTGTGTGACCTCTGGAACACAGTACAAAAGTAATTTTCTCAATTGGGTGAATTGGTCAAAAGTTACAACATGTCAAAATGGGCTAATTAGATTTTTAGGCAGGACAAAAATGCAGACAGTTCATGAACAACCAACTTTGGGAAGTATGAAAACTTATCAAACGGATTCGGAATGACCTGAGGTTTAAAACATAATATCTCTGATATGCATGGAAAACATTCCCAAAGTGGCAAACAATGAAACTCAACAAGGTGTAAGATACTCAGAAGCAAAGTAGGCTCCAGACAACAAAATGACAATTAAGCAACATGCAGATTCAGGTGACCCCCTCAAAATGAATACTCCATAAACACTTCAGAACTGAAATTCGGGAGCTGGGACCCACTGCATATGTCAAATGAAAGGCATTAAATCCTCTTTCCGAGTTGTATCTCATAAAAATCATCTGGGCACCCCTTCAAGGCATTCTAACTGAGCCTTCTTACACAAATTTTCAGGGGTATTCACTTTGCTCAACTGGAAAATTTTAACATGGTCACTCCAAATTTGTTCCAAATTTAGGAGTACCAACACAATCCTTGTCATAATAGACATAGACAAAGATGAAACAAGAGGAAACCTAGGATTTGACTCAGAACTCTATCTCTAGAAATATTTAAAAAATGAGGTAACAGGCTAAAATAGCTAAGGTGTGAGATGCACCTGGCATGAATCATCAAGAGTATGGCTAGAACAACTAAGATATGACTATCGTGTCACAAGGTACAAAAAACATCGAAAAGATAGGATGAAGACAAAGAGACCAGACAAGTTTGAGTAAGAATCAATCAATTCGCAACTCCAAACAACTAGTTTTAGACTGCAGACAATAGGGAAACAGGCAATCAGATCCCAGACAAAAGTTAGATCAAGCAAAAAATTCACCAGTCAATGGGTAAAAGCTCACTATTTTAGGACACCAAGCTATAGATTGGTGTGAGAAAGTGTTGTTTTGTTTGAGGAAGCACTCAAATTCATGTGAGAAAATGCCAGCTCGCAAGAGGAAGTGCTTAGTTTCTGAAATATCGCGCGAGAAAACTCTAGATTTTGATAAACAAACTCTATTTTTGAGACAAAAACCAGATTTTGAGACACAGTCAGGAATGTTCTCTGATAGAATTTCTAGGTTTAGGGTATTTTTATGATGATACAGATCAACAATCTCAGTTTCAAGGTGACAAGCACTCGTTAACAATCATGAAGTTTCAATCAAGCAATAGTGACACAAGAAATAGTCGTAAATAGTTCTACCAAGGACAAAGAAACTTGGAAGAATCATGGAAGTGTTTGTTTGATCATGATTGGATAGTTTAAGACTCAAAACAAACACTTAGTTACCCCTACAAAAAAATGGTGGAGAAGCCAAAATTCGTGCCCCATTGTCTTATGCATATGCGTGCACCTCACATAGCAGTGTCACCCTTGAGAGAGTGTCCATGTTTTTTGTGTTTCCAAGGACTAAGTATATATGTTCAAAGGTTACTCTTAAAGTAGGGGCCAACATCATATACCACTTCAAGCATCCAGAAGCATACCTATGTCGAGAATCTAGGGGAGAGATTCTTCCCTCTCCCTGCACACAGATTATGTCTTCTTTCAGAGGTGATCCAGGTAGGCACCTAACTAAGAGAGTTTTTAGTGGGCTTCCATTCACAATAACCTTTGGTGCCTTTAATATAGAGCTGGAGCCTCATAGGCACACCAACACTTGAAATTCATACACCCTTGCAAGCAAGGTTGGGAGTGGTGCCGCTTAGTATGACAAACAAGGCTTTCTCAAGATGATAGTCAAAATCATGAGAAAGAAGTTACCATCACTTTGGAGTCTTTAGACTCAACAAAGAAGACTTTATTATAGTGAGGTAGAATCACTACCGATAGGTGTGTACTCACTTGGGTTGTTCCCGAAGGTTCAACTTCTGGCAGGCCCTCTAAAGGTGACACAACTTGGCTTGGATTCAAGGGTCTGATTTTCTGATTATGTCAAAGAGAGAAGAGCATACTTCTCTACCTCTTCACCTTAACCAAACACTCAAGACATGTTCATCACTGAGATAGCTTCACTCCACAAAATCCACAAGCCTTTGGGTTTCAGATTCTCTCAAAGAGAGAAGAGCATAATCCCCTAACAAGTAGATGTGTTAGAGATTCACTATCTTGCTCTACTTCCACAGGTATCTGTCATGCTAGCAACATCTGGGTCTCAGTTTCATCCAGGGGCATCACTTCCATGTAACGAAGATCCTATTCCCCTACTTTGCTATTAGGAACCTTAAGTAATTTTAACAAAGCCCTATTTAAACTATGTGAATGAAAAACAACAAACAAGCACAACATTTTTTAATATGCCTTTGACAATCATCCTGCAAGCGAACCATTAGGAATTTTTTATGATCTTTGACAAGCAACCTACATACCACTATTATGCTACAGTAGAAATCAGAAACATGAAATCAACAACAAAGAGTAAATGTTAGAAAATAAAAATAGTAAATTGCAGATTCTAGAAATTAAATGATTGTCTGTAAAACTTGGCGTGAGCAAGTATTTCAATACGTGCAAGAAAGTGTAGGGACCTACGTGAGATTTCTATTTCCTTGAGTGAGAGAGTGCTACTGGGAGAAAAACTTCATGTGATTCAATCTGAAATGTTGTGTGAGATTCTGTACTAGTGATGTACGAATGTACGTCAGAGTTCAAATTACTGTTAGAAAGTTTCAAGAATGAGGCCAGAAATCATTTTTTCTACCCCACGGTGGGCGCTAAAATGTTATGTGCTTGAATGTGACCTCTAAATCAGGCACAAACCCAACATATTCCTTACTCAATCATTCAATTTGCAAAGATGAACATGAATTGTTCATTTTGCAAACTTGATTGAAGCGACTTGCTGCCTCCTATTTAGTTGGGGATGTCAAATTTACTCTCAGAACGAGAGCCAACAACCTTGACCATTGCTAAAATGGAGGATTTTAAAGCATAAAAGATGAGAAAATTGCCATTAATCTAAGAATAAAAATACCATTACTCTAGAAATGAAAATGCCATTAATCTAGAAATGAAGATGCCATTAATCTAGAAATGAAGTGCAAATTTAATTGAATTAAACTAGAATAATAATCAAATTACACTAGACATGAGAATGCAATTATAATATATGAGATTTAAACTAAAAAGCAACAAAAATCTATGAAATATGAAATAGTTGAGACAAAAATTAACTATAATTTTGATGCTCTCTAATTGATCCTCCCAAATGAAGAAAAAGATGTCCATAATATAGAACAACCTGAGAAGAGGATGAAGAGTTTCTTGAAAAGAAACAGTTGCCTCTTCATTTTCATGGATGGAGATTGAGACAAAAATGCAAGAATTATTTAATAAAAAGGGTGGATTATTGCCACATGAGTGACTTTTCATATGGAATTATGGAATTCTTTTTGAGGATAATCCATTCAAATAATTAAATAACTATTCAATTCCTTTTGATGTGTATTATCTAAAGGGGGTGGAATTAATTTAATTTAAAAGCACTTAGGACTTTAGAATTAAATTAATTAATCAGAGGGATTTTTAGCTAATAAACCTTGATAATTTAGGAATTAAATATAGTGTCAGATTAATGCAAATTTAGGTTTTCTGTATTTGAGACTCAGTGAATTAAAGTCAAATAGGAAGGATAATTTTCCTTGTACAATAGGACTTCGATGATGAGAAATTGCACCAAAATTGATTGGAATTGTAAGGTGCCCATTTTGGGATGTTACACTACCATGTTGTAGATCTAAGTAGATTACACAAGGAAAACATTTCCAGACATAGCACTAGTACAACATGACATGAAAACAAAATATAGAAGAATAGAGATACATATAAAGGAATTGTAAAATAGGCTTGATTCCTTTATCACCTTGCACCAACAAAGTAACAAGGGTAGAAAACACATTACAGGAGAAGAAAAATATAGTAGGCAAACAGAAAAAGGGCTACCATGAAGGAAAATCCAATCAAGCGCATCATCTACTCTCCCTATCTTGGTTTATTTTATTTAGGGAAGGTGGGAAACTCGCAAGTGGGACTATATCCAACACACTAGGAATAATAGCTAGCTCCAAACAAGGATCCTCTTGAGAATTGTGATGTTCGATACTAGGTGTAATTATCAATTGAGTTGAAAGCACATGAGCTAAATCAATATCAATACCAATGGTCTCATATTCATTACTAGGATCAATAGGATCATCAAGAATATCTTCCTCATCAAGATTAATTAAAATAGGATCTAAGATGTGAATAGAATCATCATAATAATTCATCTTAAAATCATTATGAAGATTAACTTCCTCCAACACATTAGGCATAGGTTGGTCAAAAGAAGGTAAAGAATTTCAAAGAACAAAGGCACAGGCACTAGCATTAGCCCTATGCTTCTTACGATGTTCATTAGAATATTTTTTATATTTTGCGTTGTTTGACATATGTTGAGAACTAGGATGAATAACAACTCGTTCTTTCACAGGATCAAGAGGAGGATTCTCAGTAGGCTAAGAAGTGACACTAGGAGGTTGAGTAATAGAGCTAGGGATAAAGGAGGTATAGAAGGAGTGGGAAAAAGACCATAATTAAGATCTATTTGAGGCATAACTCGACAATCTTGTGATGTTCATAGGATTTATATGAATGAAAAAAGGTTGTCAAGGTGAGTAGGACATGAATTAGTGAATAAAGGGAAAAAATATCAAGAGTAGGATAATCTCTAGGCCTAGAAGGTTGATACAAACTATGATTAATAATTTTCACTTCTCCATTATGAATGAACTTAATACACTTATGAATAGGAGAAGCAATAGCATGCATGGTAGTTAACCAAGGCAAACCAAATTTTACTTGAATATGATCAGAAGTAGGAACGACAATGAATGTAGTAGCTACAACTTTACCACAAAGTTCAACAGGAAATTTAATAGAACCAAGTGAAGGATAGAGAAAACCATTACAAGTTTGGATCCATGTGTCATATGTATCATAATAATCATGTTGTAGGTTTTTCATAAAAAATGTTTTCCTCAGTAATGAAATTTATTAAAGATGTGGGATCAAAAAGAAAACCACACGTAGGTATCTTATAAATCCTAGCATAAATATAAAGGGGACCATCGGGAACCTTAATAGCCTCAAAATCATCAGAGGTGATTGAGAATTTCCTAGGCCATTTATCCTTAGTTTGTTTCTGAGGTTTAGGTGGAACTTGAAGTTTAAGTGGAGGCAAAGGATCATGAACAATAGGTTGAGATGAAACATTGTTCTCCACATGATTAAAAATGTGATTGAGATCATCCATTTTTGAATCCTAAACAATAACCATAGAAGATGGTTGAGTGAAGGTATTAGTATCATGTGTAGGTAAAGTATCTGTATAAATTTGAAGGTTTTGATTAGGAGGAGAGAAAGAGTTGTTCCCACTACTATAAAAATTATCAATGGATGAAGCATTAGAATCAATTAAGTCTTGAACCTTATGCTTTAGAAAATAACATTTTTCAGTATCATGGCGATTTTGTCAATGGTATTAACAAAATCTTTAGGATCAAAGGATTTTGATGCCATTGTAGTAGGGAGAAGAGGTTGAATAGAAGGAAAGGTAATCATATTATCACTTAACAACCTACTCATAATAGAATTTAAATATTTAGAGAGACGAGTAAATGTACGATTCATATGAAAAGCAGTGGATGAAGAAGTGGCATTGTTGGATGCACCAACAACTTGATTAGGGACTGCATTAGCCTATTTATTTATCTTGACATAGTTGGTAGGTTTCTAAAAATTATTAGGATTAGGAGTGGCATCACTCTTATCAGCTAGAATAGGAGTCATTGGAGTGGTGCTCTCAAATTGACTCACTTGTAATTCATAATTTTGAAGTGCTGCACAAAGTTGTTGAAAACAGGTAAGTTCAATAAGAAGGATCGTATCTCTAATATCCTTTTGTAAATTTAAAATAAACATATGCTAAATATCAATATCAAGAACATGATAAGAAATCCAAGCATACAAATGCTTAAATTTACCAATAAAATCAAATCCTTTTTTCCATAGTGTTTTTTTTTACAATGCATTAAATCAGTTAAGGAAACTTACGGACCAATTTTATTTTGAAATGGCTAGATAAAGGTATTAGAAATTTTAGGAAAAAGAATCAATAGAATAAGGAGGTAAAGAACAATACCATTGCATGGCCTTATCATGAAAAGTTCTAGCAAACAACTTAGCTAAAATCCTATGTTAATGAGCATAATCACTACAAAGGATTTGAAATTTTTTAACATGAGTAACAGGATCTCCCTTACCATTGTAATTCTCAAGAAGAGACATATCAGCTTGCTGAGGGACCGTAGCATGAATAATGTCTAAGGGTAAAGGACTACCCATGTCACATGTGGAAATGCTAAACTTGGATTGGGTTAAGGATGCAAGTTGTTATTGTAAAGATGACACAGTTTGAGCCAAACTAATGATTGGGGAATCATTAGAAGAAATAGGTGGCATAGAAACATTAGGAATACTAGGAAAAGTGTAGGAAGTAGAAGGAATGGAAGACACAAATAGTGGAATATTTGGAACCACAGTTGGAAGAGGATTGGAATAGGTAAAAGGAACACTATGGTAAGAAGGCTGCGAGGTAGCTAGAGATACCGGTGGAACACTCACATGAATGGATGGAATTGGAAGAGATGTAGTCATTAAAGCAAGAGTGTAAGTGGTGTAGGGAACCTCCCTATTTGATGTTTTGGTGTTGTTTAGGGTTGAATTAGGGGTTTGTGTGAGTGGTAGAATACGTTCCAAAAGGTTGGAAGCAATGTTAGTCTAACTTCATGTTTGTAGGGCCTTTAGTGCTCATTAGGGGTTTTGGGTCTTTTGACTTCAAATTGTGGAAAAGTTGTCATTTTAGTGAAAAATGGGTTGGATGTATGTTTTAAGACCATAAATATCCTATTTAGGGTCCTAGGAGTCAACTTCAATAATCAAGTTGACATAGAAAGTCAAAATTCTTCAAAATGCAAAAAGTTGCTAGCAACTTTGAAAGTTGCTTGAGCAACTTTTGCAAGATATGAAAAAATGTAGTTAAACTAATTTTTAACTACCCATGCTCAGTATATGAGCATGGAATAAATGTTTGGATATGGTTAATGAGATTTTGGATTCATACTTTTACTTCTGCCACCTCTATATGGATGTTTATATTTCCATTTGCATAATCTACACTAAATCTTTGTTTATGTAATGTCCTGTACGGATTGGCATAGGTGATGGGTCTCTATGATAGTGTAGTGTTTATTTTTATCTTTCATATGCAATAAGTATTCTATTTTGAAGTTTATTAGGTTTAAAGTTACAAGATTTTGAAGGCCACTGGTCTGACACAGACAAAACAATGCTACGCAGATAAAAATGGCTCTAACCTAGTTTTCCTCTAGTGCAATTGACTAAAACCATTGGGAAGGTAGGGTTAGGGTTAGTAGATAGGGTTTTTGTTCTTTTTTTGTCTCAATGGATTTCACAGGCCAACAATGAAGCCCTATGGCTGACTAGTGAAAATAGGTGAGCCAGGACAGGGAGAAGACAAACTTTGTGTGACCACCCAATACCTTTTGGGGAAGACTTAGTGGAATTTATAGATGCACTAGATAGTCTCCTAAAAGGATTAAATGGTGGTTGGAGGTGAATCAATGATTGGAGACAAGATTTGTAATTTTTCATGTTCACTGGTCCAGAGGTCCAATTAATAGGCTCTAATCTAGGGCTTGCAAGAAAGTAGGGTTTTGGGTGTCATCAGAAGTCATGGTTTTGGATTTTGGTAGGATTGAATGATGTCTTGAATATTTTCAAGTTTTTTTTGTGGGGACATTTGTGTATTTTGGAAGCAATAGGTGAGAATCGGTGAAAATAGACCTACAAGCAGTTGAGCAATTAGCCCTTCTAGTGAGTTAAAGACCAATTGGATTGGTGGAGCATCTTGGAGTGTTGGGATGGATGAAAAATGACTAAGAAAGGGTCAATAAGTGTATAGAGAGTCTTAGTGAGTGTGTAGGAAGATCCTAGGTAGAGGATTGGCAATCTAGGTGGAGTTGTAGAGAAGTAAACTAAGCTTTTGCTTAACTAGTTGGACTAGTTGAGCTTATAAATATTGGAGTCTTCCAAGAACCAACTATACCTTGGAGGAAAAGTTGGTAAAGAGCATCTTGGAGATCCTAATTGGTGGAAGATCCAACAAAGAACAAACATTGGATGGTTGGTTTGGTCAAACAAGCACCTACGAGAGAGGAAAGGCTCTAGATTGTCAAACCCTCTACATCAATAAGTAGGAATGCTAGGTAAAGGAATGGAAGAAGGTTCCCCACTAGTAACATGAGGAGTGAATCCTAGATCTTAAGCCTCTTGAGATAAATTTTAAACATTAAAATGCACAATATGAGTGATACCACGCCAACGATTAACACCTTGATCACTATCATGAAGGACTTTCTTAAGAGCTAGTATAGCTTGGATGGATTCTTGATTATGGTTTTCTTGAATAAGCCAATTTCCCTTTTTATCAAGTTCGGTTGAAAGTTCTTGGACTTGTTCAGGAGGAACTCTTAAAGAATCATCCTCTTAATGAGATGAATACAAAGAGTTATGCTTCGTAGAAGGATTGGAATCACAAGTGTTCAAATTGTCATCTAGGATCCTAAGGATAGGAGAGGAAGACTCAGGATCAAAGGAACCCATAATTCTATGGCGGCTTCTTCTAACCAGGATACTATAAGTAGGACTAGACGTAGTAAATCTCATGCACCAATGCAATGTAAATGAACTAATTTAGGAAACACAAGATTTTTATTTTTATTTTTGAAATGTAAATGCAAGAACATAAAAGAAATATAATCTAATATTCATGCATAAAAATATAAATATAACACCAAAAAGAAAGACTTGTCTATCGTGGGTTCACCAAAATGTAATACAAGAAATAGATTGATGTGCTATGTTATATTGTTAAAATGTAAAGGATAAATAAGGACGTGTAATGTGTATATATATGAAATTTGATGTAGGAATAGTGGAGAATGTAAGATTGTCCTCTTAATCCCTAATTTCATAAAGGGAAGATCCAAATTGATTAACCCCAAAGGAAGGATCAATGCATAAATGAATCAACCTCTTAAGGATAGAGATAAAGAGGAAAACTTTAACTTTTTTTTTATAGAAGAGAGTGTGTAATAGATTTAGGAAGGTTAAAACTTTAATTGAAATGAATTGAAGACAAGTACTAACCTCAAATGCAAAAAATATGAAGAATATTATTTTTGAATGTTTGCACTGAGTTTCTGGAAAATCTTCAATCGGATCTGGAATAGAAACACAAAGACAAACAAAACTAAAAAATAATTTTTGAATCTGACTCAGTTCCAATTTTGACCCAAAAATGAATGTCACCTTTGACAAAAAAAATTCGATTCTGACCTAGAACAAAATGTCAATTCTAAACTAGAAATGAATGTCACATTTGACCCAAAATTTCTGATTCTGACCCAATACCTCTGATTTTGACACAGAATAGAATGTTGATTCTGACCCAAAATGTATGACATAAAATTTGTTTTCGGATCCTGGTAGTTTGTTGAAAAGGGTGTCTGAATCTACACTCGAATTCATTGTTCCAAACCCGTCCCCACAATAAAAATGGTTTTTTGTTTGGGGGGGAAGGGTTTTCCCTAGTTAAACCCCAGTTTTGGAATTAATCTTAAAGTATAATTGAAATTTCATAAGTAAAAAAAGTAAATGAACAAAATCACCTTACTTGTATAGAAACCCTTGTGGCAGATTCGAATCTGTGGATCCACAAGTATGTATGCACCAAATGGATATAGAATGTAGAATGTCATTTTAGGATTTTTGAAATCAATTTCTTATAGATATTCAAATCCAATCTTGAATGGATCTTGGAATAAGAAGAGGCTTTGAGGAATGTGGATGGAGAAATCTTCAAGAATAGGGCTCTATAGAGCTTGAATCCTTTAATGGCTACCAATGGATCTCCTTGATTAATTGAGTGCTTGAAAGTTCTTGAATGCTTGGATGCTTAAGAGTAGACAAATTCTTCAATAGATATTTATCTTGCTTCAAATATTTCTTCTTATCTTGTCCTTCACACTTATATTTCACTTCAAATCTTAGAGTCTTAGATTGTTTTTTGCTTAGAGAAAATGAGAGGAGAAAGCTTCCTTTTATATGAATCTAGGGAAAATTTTTCTAGATATGAATACATAGGAGAATTAAATTCCAATTAGACCTATACCTTTAGAAGTGGAGACATATTAAATATAATTTCAAGAGTCATTTCCCCGAACACCAAAATAGCCGACCCAGAAGCAGGAATTAAATCTTTCTGAAGCCCGAGATACAGAAACCCTGGAAACATGAAATCTGAACCCTGAGTCAAAATCAGGGTCGATTCTAACCTAGGTCAAGGTGAAGGTTGACCTTGACCCTGAAAGGTCAATTTTGACCCCGAGGTCAAAAATCTTAGCTTTGCAGTTTAGTATGCCAGAAATAGGCCAGAGAAAAGTGGGAAGTGTGGCAAAATAGGGGGAAAGCTAGATCCAACTAAGAGACCCATTCAAGGCACTTGACATGAACCCAAACCACTTACATAGAGGGCTAAACCAATCTACAATTGAATTTCTTCCATTTTCTGACTATACAAACTCAAGCCTTCAGTGAACTAGTTGTCTTTTGGTCATGTTTCAAACCTTGGCCAATAGGGGAAGCCCTCTCTAGAGAGTGTTTCTTTCCATGGGTTTGTTTGCAGTCCTAAAAATGAATTGATGGTTTCTATTTGACCATCTTATCTATGATTCTACTTTAGACCTTTTAGGAAAGATAATATTAATGATAAAGGTCTTCAAAAATAATAGGTGGTACTGGTGGATCCTTACCCTAGTTTTAGGGAAAAAAAATGATTTCTAGCACAATAGGGGAGGAGGATGATATGAAGATACTTGATCATTGAATTACATCTCATGGAATGTGAGGGGTCTCATAGACCTTACAAGAAAGAATTCTATTAGGGATACTCATCAATGTTTTCTTGGCCTAGATGTTTTTGACCTCTAGGAAGTTAAAATTGATGCTTACATGTTTTCTAACATATATTATTCTATCTGGCAAGATAGCCTTGTTTGTTTTCTTAGTATAGAGTTGGTAGAGGAGGAGTTTTTTTACTCTCATCTCTCCTAATTGGGATTATTCTATTATTGATCATCAGTGTGATCCCATGTAGAGATTTGTTTGGGTCCTTCTTTTGGTTGACAATCATTATTTTTGTAATCATTAATGTTTACACTCCAAATAATGTTGTGGAAAGATCTCAATTGTGGTAATGGGTTGTTGATTCTTTTCTTCCTAAAAAATGGGTTATGTGTGGGGACTTAATTATGGTTGAGTTTGTATCAAATAAATAAGTCATTTTTCCATTTTAGTAGATGGTTAGAGAATAGGACATCTGGCTTTATATGCAAAATAAATTGGGTGTTTTCTACCCTAATATCAATCATTGTCACCCTCATTATACTAAGCATACTTGGTATAAATTTCAAGTTTGTACCAGGAGAATTTTCAAAAGGATAGATTGTGCTGTGATCAAAGCTCAATTTTTTTTTGTTTTTGCAAAAATCAAGAATTACATGCCTCGCGTCTTGCTCAGGATATTTTGTTAGACCATTATCTCATATGCATCCATCTAAAATTTAATTATATTTGAACATGTCATTTCTTCATCCTTGACCTACTATGATCAGCATTCAATGGGTTTGGAACCTTGAGCCTAGGCCCAGTTAGTCAAATAGCTAAATTTCTTGGTACAATGATGTCATTACTCATACTGTGTGGTTTCTCAACATTTATAGAAGATAGTTGGACATGTACCACCAATGATATTATCATGAAAATACCAAATATTTGTAAGCTATCACTGAAGCCTTGGCTTCAAATCCCTTCTTCCTTGATTTTCAATTTAGTATTTCTCAAATTTGCCACCAAAAACAAGTTGCAGTTCACCATGGTGCTAAAGGAGCTCACATAAAGGTCAGGCTACACTAGCTCAAAGTGGGAGACTAAGCCTCTAAAAAAAATAATTCTTGCTCTTAGTTCTTTCCATTTTTGTCCTTGTATTAAATGCATCAAGTATGGCTAGATGTTTCTCTCTAAGCTAATGGATATTCATAAAGCCTTTCTCAGACATTGTTAGAATGTGTTCACTATACTAAATGATTTCCTTGCACTTTTTCCTTCTCAACTCTCAGATTCTTAAAAGGTTTTTTATGATCAAACACTAAACCTCCAGGAGCTTAAAAATGTTGTTCATTCTATGGCTGATGATAAGGCTCCTGGTTGTTATGGATTTTATTGTAAATTCTACAAATCCTTCTGATCAACAAAGGAAACATCAATTTTATCTTTAAGAGAAGGGATCTAGATGATATATATAATTGGAGACCAATCATGCTACTCAATTGTTTTTGACAAAATAATTTCCAAATCCTTGGATCTTAAGATCAAACACATTCTTCCTCTTACTATTTAACAAAAAATACTAGTTTTATCAAGTAAAGATTCATTCTTGAAAACATTATTGTTCTCTAGGAAGCTATGGAATGGGCTTGTCACTCCAAATATAAGTACCTCTTTGTCAAGATTGATTTTTCTAAAGCCTATGATTGCATTGAGTGGCATTTTTATTCTTATGATTCTAAAGGCACTTGATTTTTTACCTATATTTATTTAATCTACCTAGATGTTGTTTAGGTTGTCTTTTGTCTCAATCAACATTAATGGATGGGAATCCTATGGCTTTGTCTTCTTTAGATCCATTCACCAAGTCTCTCCTTTAGCCCTATCACATAATTTTCTTGTAGTTGAGGGTTTTGGGTACTTTTTTGCCTTTTCTATTTCTACTGGTAATGTGAGGGGAATTTCCCTACCCGAGTCACCTTTTCAACTTGTCAATGACCATTTTTTTATGATTCCTTTATCATGTTGATTAAGGAAAAAGATAATCTCTTGGCCTCTCTTCAATATCTTTACACCTTTTATTAATATTCTAGATCAACCATTCAATGGTATAAAAACCAATGTTACAAATAGTCATTTCTTCCTACTCTACCATAGATTCTTCAATATGGGTAGAAGTGGATCAAGCATTGGGAAATATTTCAGTTCCTAGGAATTCCTTTTTCTTTTAAGGACTCTCTTGTAGACCTGTGGAATAGAGTTCCTAGCACATATAGAGAAGAATCTTGCATACAAGATTACCAAGCCAGTTTTTTCTAGTTGATAAATTCTAGATCTATTCAAAAGTGTTGGTAGAAACACGTCTACTACACTTTGTGTTGGGCTCCCTCTAATGCCTCATAAAGAAAATTTAAAATATTCTTTGTAAATTCTTATGGGATTTAAGAGTTGACCATCACAGATTTCATAGAGCTTTTTTTAGAATATTGCTATTTTCCAAAGGAATATGGATGCCTAGGCCTTATTTTTTCCTAGATAAAAGGAATTTCATTATTTTCTAAATGAGTTATTAGGGAAATTTCCACCAATGAAGCATTGAATATTCTTCTTAGATCCTTTATTTGTTTTTGGTTATTTAGCTCATAGACCAATATGGAAGTGGAATGGCTTTCAAAAACTTCTGGTTATGATTGAATCAGTCTAGATAAAAGGTAATTTTGTTTCCAAAATCAAATGGAAAGCCTGTTAGGCTCCCAAACATTGGCTTAACTGGGATGTGATTGGTTTTCACATTGGCCTCTCTTTTAACAAACATAGTATTTGGTGGTCCCTGCTGATTCAGTCTCAACAACTTCCATTAGCCAGAGTTCCTAGTATTTGTTCTTTATGTTTTCATAAATATGGCATTCACACTTTGAGAGATCTCTTTTCTTATTCTACTCTAAGTCTTTTTAATTAGGAAGATTTCCATGCCTACTTTCATGTTTATTTCCTAGATGAACAAACATTTTCCATGGTTGTTTTAGTACTCCCTCTGAATATACTTCACAAGATTGGCATTTATCCTATCAAACTATGGTGGAAATAATGGACATGCTTTCCATATACTTCATTTTGTAATTAAAAACCCAATATGGGATACCATTGGATGGATCCCAACCTATCTATGGTTCCCACCATTAACTAGTGATGGCTTTAGTATTATTACCACTCCACTTGGCATCATAGGTTTCCCATAGTCTAGTATGTCATTGTGGAGCCCAAGATGGCTTACTTAACCTTGTGTATTCTTTTCCAAAGCTTGATCTTGTGCTCTCATCTTTGAAATCTAGGTGTTCTAGATCCTCAATGCCCTTACTTGTGGGAAACCTAAGACTTTCATTCATATTTTCTAGTATAACATAAGAGCCCAACACTATTGGGTCTATATTTATGATTTATTTTGGCTATTAATGCCTAATTTATCCTCGTATATAACCTTATTGGAATTTTTTCCATAAATTCCATTCATATGTTTACAGATATGGCATGTTTTCAGGATGGAAATCCTCTTTTATCTTTGGAAATATAGAAATTCAATGTTATTTAGTCACAAATATCATGATATAAATGTTTTAATGTATGCTAAAGTGTATATTTATAATAGTGTTGTAATTAAAATTCAAATGCTAGCTAAGGAGGTGGCTCTTTAAGTGACCCACTTATGAGAGTTACCTCACCATTGGGGAAATTCCCCTTTTAAGGTTTCTACAGTCCTACTCGATATTTCTATTTCCTGTAATAGATCTTCTCCCTATGGGTGCAATATGGTCAAATTTTCTCTACTTGTTTCTCTCAAACACCATAGTCCTAGGCCCCTCACCAACTTTTTGGTAGAGGAAGTGATTTATGGAGATTTTAGACCTTTCCCTAGTAGAGTTCTTTGGCCTTTCAAACTTTCAATGTTTTTTCAAACTCCAAAAGTCTGAATCTCCAAAAGGTCGAAGACCTCGCACTCTAAAGAAAAGACATATAAGACTTTTGGTCCCCTAAAGTTTGACATTACCCTTAGTCATGGGTTTCTCACATTTAGTATCTGAAAGTGTGAAACCATATGATGATGTCACGTGATCCAAAGTCTCTAAAGCATGCCCAATGCTCCCATTTATTCATTCTATGTTTTTGAGTTCTAAGATTTTGTCTCTCTCCTCTACTCCTAGCAAGTCATTGCGTTCTGTGACTGTTTGGTTGGTGATTTTCTTGGGTCACTTCACCTTGATCCCTTTGGGCTTTCTACAAGGTCCTTTAATGTAGGAGCATCCTAGGATTCTTGGCAATACTATATCAAACAAAAATATGTTTATTTTTTGAGTTTGGTAGCCTAGATGATTTCTTAGTTGAGTGTTAAGTTTCCTATAGATCAGTGGTTGGTCAACTTGGTAACTAAGATTGGTGGTGTTATACTTGGTGGTGTTGCTTGGTACTCAGTCACTTCTTGTGACTTGGTTACTATTGGTGAGTCAGTGAATTTTTTATTATTTTATTGGTTGTTTCACTAAGTAGGGTTGGTTTGCTTGGTGGCTTCACCAACTAGTTTCTTGTGGCTTGATTTTGTTTCTGAGAGAGTGGTCTTTCTTTCGGTGTTATTTCTCACCGACTGGGTTCTTTGGTTGGATTTGTTGGCCGAATTTATGGGCAATGTTGTGTATCTAATTTGGGTTGTGGCATTTAATCTAGATCTCTCATTGGGGATTGTGTGGACCTAAATCTAGGTCATTATCTTCTCTAAATATAGATTTTTTGGTAGGTCAACCTATTGATTGCCTCTTGTATTTAAGTTGTATTCTCTTCTTAGCTTTGGGTATTAGAATGAGGAGGGAATCTAAGTGTTGCATCATAGAAAGTTTGGGTAAACAGTTGTATGTTTTGGTAGAAGTTAAATGGCCTGATGCTTGCAAAATGTCTGTGGTAGATCTTAGAATTATTATTTGTAATTGGCAATAACTGGGAAGGCCTTATAGCCTGACATGTTGCATGTAATTGATTATCTATGATAATATAAAGCTAAATGTTGATTGTACTTCTATTTGATTGGTTCTTTCTATTGTTATGGTTGTTGGCTACAAGTTTGGACAATCCTTCATTGGATCCTCTAAGCTTGACTACATCAAATGGTATCAGAGCTGAGGTTCATTTGCTGGAGTAGGAGCTAGGTTTCCATTTACTGGAGTTTGGTGGAGAAAGGATGCCTCCAAAGAAAACCTGCAAGATCATAGAAGAATAACCTAAGGCAAAGTTTAATCTTGAAGATTTCCAAGCATTGTAGAGGAAAAATAATGTGTCTAGAGAACACAAAGATAATGGTGAAGAGTATGAAGAAGAAGAAAAGTTTGAAGAAGCTATTGAAGATGTCAAAGATCTAGAGGAGGATAGATTTCTGAGAGCTTTATCTAAAATTGGGAAAAGACCTAAGATCTAATTTTCTACATTTTTTGGAAGCCTTAGGCAAGAATAATTGATCAATTAGATTAATGAGATGGATGAATACTTTGAGTGTGAAGAATTATAAGATCTTGATAGAGTTTGATTTGAAAAGACAAAGCTAAAAGGTCATCCAAACATATGGTGGAGAGAAGTTCAATTGGAAAGAAGTCAGAGAGATGAAGATAAGATCATCAGATGGAACCAAATGGTTGAAAAGTTGAAGTAGTAATTCATTCTAGTGGATTATGAATTAGAGACATTCAAGAAGATGCAAGGTTTGAGGTAGGAAAATAAATTGGTGCAAGAGAATACCGAGGAGTTTTTATAGGATCCTTAATGGAACTGGTCATTTTGAAGGTGACAAGGAGAAAGTTGCTTGGTAGATCTATGGCTTGAGACCTAGTTTTCAGGAAGAGTTACTTACTATTCAGATGGCCACAATAGGAGATACTTATTAGATGGCATTGAAATTTGGAGATAAGCTAAACAAGAAGTTTGATGGAAGACAAAATAAAAAAAATCAAGGTGGTAAGTCTAAAGAAAAAACTACTAAGATTAAGGTGGTGGAGAATCCTAAGTAGATCAAGGTAGTATCTAGAAGTAGCCAAACCACTAAAGATTAAAATCATGGGTATGTAAGAAGAGGAAGAGGTGATTTATCTGGTACTTATTTTCTCTGTAGTGAGAAGGGTCATAGAGATTTTTCATGTCCTCAAAAGAAATGTACCCTAATTAGTGAGGAAAGTTTAGTGAATGTTGTAGAAGAAGGTGAAGTTATGAATACTAGAAGGTTGGATGCATGTATTAACGAACCAGTGTAGAGAAGAAATTTTTTTAGAACCATATGTAAGTGCAAGGGTAATATATGTAATATCATAATTAATGGTGGCAGTTCTGAGAACTTTGTTTCATAAGAGATTTTTAATAAGTTGAAATTGGGAAGAAGGAAACATCCTAATCCTTATCAGATTAGCTAGATGCAAGATGTGTCTGAGGTTAGGGTTGAGGAACAATGTCTTATTAATTTTAAGATTAGATCTTATTATGATAAGATATTATGTGATGTGTTTCCTATGGATGCTTGTCACCTACTGCTCGATAGACCTTGGCAATATGAAAAACATGTTATGTTTGATGGTTGTGCAAATACCTATGTCTTAAGGAAGGGTGGATCCAACCATAAACTGATACTTTTGTAGGGAGAAGGGACTAAGGGATGTGGAGTTATCAGGTGTTGTCTGGATCATAGTGACAAACATGAGGAGAAGAGAGATGATGGACATATTCCTATGGATAAAATGCTGGAGATTTTGAAAGGAAAACAAGATGACATCTCTTAGGAACTTATAGAGATTAAGAGACATATAAATTTTTTAACTAAGATGGTGCAAAAGATGTTGACACCAGTGACATAGAGAGATACAGATGATACTTACTTGATTAGTAATTCTAGTGAGGGGGAGATTCAACAAAATACTGATGGAATCAAAAGTATAGGGGATGGTCAAAGCTAGTTACTATTGGTGGAAGACTGGAGATCTAACAAAAGTGCAAGGCATGTGAACTTGTTGAACAAGACAATGGACAGAGTGGAGACATTATGGAATGAAGGACAAGATGATATATGGGTTAAGAAAAAGATGTGATATGGGTAAAGAAAAAGTATATTATACATTTTTTGATTCCCTTAAGATGTTAATAATTTCCTTTATGGGAACATATTCTTTACCTAGGGTGTCTGATGCAGCAGCAGCCTACAATTCTTGGCAATCATGTATCAAACAAAAATGTGTTTTCTTTTTGGATCTTGGTATCTTAGAGGAGTCCTTAGTTGAGTACTTTGTTTCTTGTTGATTAGTGGTTGGTCAAATCGATGACTAAGCTCAGTGTTGTTCTACTTGGTCATGTTCCTCTGTACTCGGTCACTTCTAGTAACTCAGTTACTATTGTTGACTAAGCAAATTTTGTGTTTTTTGCTCGGTTGTTTCACTGAGTGAGGCTGGTTGGCTTGGTGGCTTCACCGAAGGTTTTCTTGTGGTTTGGTTTTATTTCTCACTAAGTGGTCTATCTTTTGGTATTCTTTCTCACTTAATAGTTCTTTGGTTGGATCTATTGGCCGACCTTGTTTATTTAATTTGCGTTGTGGAATTTAATTTGCATCTGTCATTAGTGATTGTGTGGACCTAAATTTGTGTCATTGTCTTCTCCAATGTTACATTTTGTGGATCTTATAGGTTGACCTATTGGTTGCCTCTTATATTTAAGTTGTATTCTATTCTTATCTTTGGGTATCAGATTGAGGAGGGAATCTGAGTATTAGATCAAAGAAAGTTGGGGTAAATATTTTTATATTTTTGCAAAACGTAAATGGCGTGATGCTTGCAAAAGATCTGTGGTAGATCTTAGAGTTCTTATTTATAGTTGGCCATAACCGAGAAGGCCTTATAGCTTGACATGTTGAATGTAATTAATTCTCTATGATAATATAAAGTTGAGTGTTGATTATAATTCCATGTGATTGGTTGTTTCCCCTTTTATTGTTGTTGGCTGCAAGTTAGGACAATCCTTCATTCGATCCTTTGAGCTTGATAGCATCATCCTTTCTCATTCCCTTATAGATCAAAGCTAAGTTTTCATGTTTTTAGTCTTCTTTTATGCTCTCTCTCTCTCTCTCTCTCTCTCTCTCTCTCTCTCTCTCTCTCTCTCTCTCTCTCTCTCTCTCACACACACACACACACACATTGTCATTAGGATTTCCTTAGACATATCCTTGGGTTTTTTTGTTTGTTAGTTAGGGTTTTCTTTTCAACTTTCCAGGCATTTTAGAGGTTTCAGCCACCGAAAGGACAACAAATTTCATGGTAACCCAAACAACCTAGTAGTATCATAAAATAGCCTAAGGATTAGTTTGGAGGTTTGGACTTATAGGCTTTGAGATTTTTAGTTGTCACAAAAACTCCATTCTCCAAAGACTAATTTGTTATTCATTTTAGAGTTTCATCTTTTTGGTCTCTGATGCTACCATGGATCTCCGTAATTTTGAAGTTGTTCTTCCCACCGTATCAAGCCTCCTCTCCCTTTCATGCATTTATACTCTAATATATCCTCAAGATTATCCTAGTTTGAAATGTTGAAATACCATTTTCCTACAACTTTCTCTTTTTTCCTTTTCATTATTTCGGCAATGAGTCCTATTTTTGGTGGTCAAATCCTAGAAACTCTGAAAAGGAAAACTTGGGTCTCCTTTTTCCTATTTCAAGCTTCTTTGTTTGTTTCTCTATGTTCTTTGAGGTTTTTTGTTAGTTCCTAGTGTTTTTGTTTATTGAAATTTTGGTTGTTGGTAGCATGTTTGCTTGCAGAATGACACAAAGGACTACTAGCTCACAAATGAAGTACATGTTCAAAGGATATCATATTCCCTGTAGGTTTGGGAATATCCATAGTGAGATCATGGATACCAACATAGGAAATGTGAACTGGAATGAGTTTCTCACTAGGTGTGTCAATCCTAATGGGATGTTGGCAGAATTCACTTTTCTTTTCCTCTCTATCCCGATTAATGTTGTGTCACACCCTTTGTCCATCCTATCTTCAAATCTAATCAGGACCTTAACACAATATTATGTTCATGATAATAGGGTATTAAAAAATAAGAACAGAGATATTGTTTTGGATATAAATCCATACAACATTGAGGACATCCTCCACCTACCAAAGGGGTGCTAATACATTTTATGCCTTTTCCATCAGCAAAGGCTTTGAGTGGTTAAGAAACAACACCTAGATTGCTTATGAAATTGTAAACAAAGAATAGTTGATATATCCCCTTCCAAAGAATAAGATGAAAAGAATAGACATGAGAAGAGGATACCAGAAAGATGATATCTAAACAATAGTCACCATGTTAGGTAGGTTATATGTAATCCCTAATTCAATCCAACTTGAGCATTGGATGATTCTCATAATTTAAATAATAAAGGGAGACCAACTAGAATTGATTGGGCTACCATCATAATTGATAACATTGATGATAAGTTAATGGCGGTGAAAAATAACACTCACTTCTACATGACTTCTTATGTGGTTTATTTACTACCTACCAGGGCAAAGTACCCTAGTTTATTAATGAGAAGATCCTCTGGAAAAACCAAATGCATGGCCATTTATTGTGTATTCTTAGTTGTTTAGAAAAGAGAAGATGTTTCACGATAGCTTGAACTAAAGAATTGCCAATGAAACCTTCATCTTTGTAGTCATTTATTCAATTGAAGGTTATTATGCAAAGAGACTCTTAGAAGAAGTTGCAACTAAGGTTTGAGTTATGGGGGCCCATTATATTAATTTAAAAATTTTGCATACATTAGAGTGGTAGGGTGCACTCTGGCACCAATGAAGCTTCCCCGATATCCTTGTGATAGGATAATTATTTTATGAAATGGCTAGGTAGATTTCTAATGCCTAAGAGAACATAAAAAACTAGAAGAAGTATTGTTCAGACTTCCCTATGTTAATTGGTCCTCATTCTATGTAAGACATTAAACTATGAAGTCTCAACTATTTGAGTGGGATGAATGTCCTTTACAACCCCTTGGATTAATGAGGACAAGGTTGACCCCATTGATACTTGTAGTCATATTATGGGTAGACATTATGATGATGAGCCTCACTTGGAGAATCACTAGCTAAATTGTATAGAACACTACGAAGTCTGAATCGAGGAATACTATAGAATGTCTCTTGGGTTTTCACAAGGTACTCTATAGTTCTACATTCTACCCATGGTATGGGACATGGAGATGGAAGATATATTGCATCATCTATACAATGAGGAAAAAATATATGCAGGGGACATATTGAATAGACAATTAGACAAGGAGGAAAATGATTGTATATAATTCAAGGCCAGGTAAATGGTAAAGACCACGAAGGACTAGATCAAAAGGCAATTCAAAGTGGACCCCATTCATATGAAGCTGCAACTCGATCCACCATCAAATGGAGAGAAGAAAAGGTGGGAGAAGGAAGCCCCAAAGAAATCATAGATAATATACATGTATTATCACCGAGTCATGTATGGATCAAATCCCAAGGCTAAACTAGAAAAGAGAAGAATAAATTGTATCATATATCCACCTCCTTATCAACCAAAATTTGGAAAAATAAAATCTCCTATTTCAAGGTCAATCTCCAACAGTAAAAATAACAGGACCCAAGGCCACTAAAGAAATTAAGTTATTTGCCTCAAAATTGATCACTTTTAGGGAGAAAAAAGAACAGTGCCTTAATGATATCCAAGTCAAAAACACCAAAGAGGTGCAGGAGATATTGCATAGACTCTACAAGGGCCATCCCAACATCATCCCAAAATGACTAAGTGTTCAGTTTTTTATTTAGTCAAATTTGGTAAAGAGATATTTTTTATACTTATCCATTTGGCAAGCTCAAGCTTTTTGGCCTTTCAAACTCAAAGAATCCAAAATTTCATGATTCATAAGGATCCACACTTAGCCATTTTTATATCTTCAAATTGTAGAGTTAGGGTCAAGATCCAAATTTTCTTGACTATTTTGATAAAGAAAATTTTTGCATGAAGAATCTACTCCAGATCAGATTGCCTGCATGTGTCAGTTTTCTCTTCTTAGACTATAAGATATCAATTAGTGGTTTTCACAAAAGGTATCCAAGATGAATATTCCAAGCAAGAACTCCAGTTCAAGTAGAACACTTTAGTTCAAGAACAATAGAACTCCAGATCTGATCTTTGGTTTGCTAAGCAAATTTAGCTTCATTTTCTCACATGAATGAAATGTAAAAGGATTAAAATCCATTCAAGCTTAGGAGTTTTCAGTTTGGTAAGCTCTAGCCTAGGAGTAGTTTTTCTTTAGTAAGATCTAGTTTTAGCTTTATTTCATTATTTTAGTATAAATGGATCCCGTGTCTTGTTTTTTCTTTATTTTTTGGTTGAAGTACTATATATTGGATCAAAACAATTTAATGAATGCCGGATTTTGATGAAATAAAGATATATAATGTTGGTGAGCTTCATTTGTGGTGTGCTTATTCTACTATCTATTCAAAACTGGTGAATGTTAGCATGCTTCTTCATCAATTTTATAGAGCCAACTGTGTTTATTGTGTATGAATCTACAATCAATTAAATTAGAGTTTATTGTTGTTAATTAATCTTGCTTTGATGAATAATTAAAAATATTTTTTCTACAAGTTTAAAGATAAATTTGTCGTGTGTATGCATGCATCTGTTGGCTTCACAATCTAATAGATTTTGGAAATCTTAAATTTCGGTAAAATTTCCTTCAAAATATTGCATGAGATGAAGATGGAATTGTGATTTGGTCTAATTCATGCTTTGTGGATTTCCTTCTTTTTCATCATTTAATTGGCAAACATGATTCAATGATAGCTTATGTAGGTTAGACTTTCATATCGATAAATTTTAATAAAATTATTGTTGCTTAAATCTATTGATCTTTGTTTGAAATTGGTTAAAATAAGAAATCATTTTATGTTTTAAATTTATATTTGCATTTCTAGGAAATTGCATATATTGAAAAGTGAAATGTATAAAAATGGTTATAAAGTTTATTTTGCAGCCTAAAGTTGAAATGTACTAGTAAAGGCCTCCTTGTGAAAATTCACATTTATCTTCAATTTATTTTACCAAGAGGTTGTACCATGACCAAAGAGAACATTGGGAATAAATTCATTATTATTTTAAGAGGGGAATTTAGAACTTGAATTCCTAGAAATTGACTTGTATAAAAGAAATGCTCAACAAAAGTGATGCTAGAAGGAGGGTGAAACAACAACATGATGGATAATATCAAATATTTATCACCAGATAAGTTTTTTCTAGTACTCATATCATCTCCAAAAATGGGTGAGTTCCATAAACTCACCCACTATCACAAATCTTACAGCGACTAGGTAAAACTAAAAGTGACTCCCTCTCACCACCCTACTAGGTCACAAAATATACTTGGCCAACAATTCTATATTGATGCCCAGATTGTTACCACAATTATTAATCAAATTCATAATTCATAACAACCTCCTCCAATGGGTTTCTTCTCTAACATGCAAAGCTCCTCGTTGAACTTCGTCAGCCAACTTCATGAGTTACCCAAAAAACTAGAGAAGTTTTGCACATATTTTGTGTATGGAGAATCATGAATAATGGAGGAATATGTTCATGCCTTCAAATAAATTTGAAATCAAGAGATTTTAGTCTAAAAGGTTGTTTGTCATTTGTTTCCATACACACTAGGTGAGTTTGCATACAACTGGTATATGAATTTACCACGCAGATCCATTTCGACAAGGCCAAAATTTGAAACTAAATTATTGAATGAGTTCAAGCTATATGTGGACCACACTAATTTTCACCACAAGGAAGGATTCCAATGAACCAATCACTATGTTCAATCATCACTTCCAAAAGATGTATAAAAATGTGAGGCTCCCTATACTTTACAGAAAGTGGCTTCTATACAAGTTTTCCTCAAATCCTTGGACCCTTTCACTTGTATCTTCCTAAAAAGGCACCCTCATGTAGATAATGATAGAATGGAAAAAGTGTACAATGAATCCATAAAATTCACACACCAAATATATTTACAAGGAGGAGGGAACTTTGGTACTCTACCTACACTGGGTAACATTTCTGCTCCAAATTAGTTTTCAGCAATTCATTAATCTGTGGCTAATCACACATCTTTTTAAAACCCAATTCCAACACAACCACTTGCTTTCCCACCCGCATCGATCACCTATCCTAGATAGGAATCTCATAAGACCACTTCCTTTGAGAGCCAAACTATGCCTCCTAGTGAGCTAGATAATCACATGGTCTCTGAGTTGGATATTGTGCAAAATACTTTGTCCCAACTAGCCAATGAGGTCACTAGAATGAAGCTAAATCTGTCTCAGAACCAAGGTGGGTACCAACGACCACATTCTACTCCAAATGCTAATGGGTAAATGCACCAATTTAGGTATCAATTCCAGGGAAGTCCTTGGCCAAAAATATTTGGTGCAAGAAACAGACACCTATTTTGTAAGAAATGAGCATCCATTTTCTAAGAAATAGGTTCATGTTATGCTTTGAGTGCCCAAGCCATGAATATAAAATGGCCACTCATTTACAAAATGGGTTCCTATTTAGTTTCCAGTGCCCAAAGATAAATAGGCACATGACTTTAAAAAAAATGGGTGCCCATTTTCTAAAGACCGGGTGCTCGTTTTGCAAATACATTTACTTTGTTTTTAACCATTTTGCAAATCATTTTAACAAATTGCAAAATGGGATCATGTTTTTCAGCATACAGGTGCCCATTTTGAGTGCTACCACCAACCGCCTTGCTATTCTTTTCCTTATTCCAAGTGCGCGTTCCATTCTTTTATTTATATTTTTATTTATTTTTTATAATTTTTTTCATAAAAAATTATAGTTTATTATAATTTTTTACTAGTTAGACAACAATTTTAAATTTTAATGTTATTTTTTTAAATATCATAAAAATAAATAGTATTTCATGTTTAACACAATTATTTTTAGTTTTAATTTACTTTGTAAATTATTATAGAAAAGAAGAAAAAAAAAAAAATGTAAATGGGTTCCTATTTAGTTTCTGGTGCCCAAAGATAAATGGGCACCTGAGTTTAAAAAAAAGGAGTGCCCATTTTCTAAAGACCGGGTGACCGTTTTGTAAATATATTTACTTTTTTTATAACCATTTTGCAAGTCATTTTAACAATTTGCAAAATGGGATCATGTTTTTCAGCATACAAGTGCCCATTTTGAGTGCTACCACCGACCCCTCGCTATTCTTTTCCATATTCCAGGTACGTTCCATTCTTTTATTATTATTATTTATTTATTATTTATTATTTTTTTCATAAAAAAATATAGTTTATTATAATTTTTTACTAGTTAGATAACTATTTTTAAAGTTTAATGTTATTTTTTTTAAATATCATAAAAATAAATAGTATTTTATGTTTAATACAATTATTTTTAGGTTTAAATTACTTTGTAAATTATTATAGAAAAGAAGAAAACAAAAAAAAAATGTTAAAAGTTAAAGCCATAGGTAGAAAAAAAAACATAAACCTAGACACAACTAAAACAAAAAAACCCTAGGTAGAAAACAAAATGTAAATCTAGAGACAACTAATATAAGTACCCTAGCTCCATAAAACAACTCTCTCTCTCTCTCTCTCTCTCTCTCTCTCTCTCTCTCTCTCTCTCTCTCTCTCTCTCTCTCTCTCTCTTAAATTTATATTTCATAGCTATGTTTTATTTAATTGTAAGTATTTCTTTGTAATGTAAAATGTTAATTATATAGCAATTGTGAATTTCCATGTTTGTATACATATGCAGATTATATATCTAGGGATCATTTTGACATTGATGAGCTTTAAGGTCAACATACACCGATTCCTTCACCCCCTCCACCACCTCTCTCTCTTGTTTTTAAATTTATATTTCATAGTTATGTTTTATTTAATTGTAAGTCTCTCTTTGTAATGTAAAATGTATATTATATAGCGATTGTAAATTTTCATGTTTGTATACATATGAAGATTATATATCCAGGGATTATTTTGACATTGATGAGCTTTTAGGTCAACAGGCACTGATTCCTTCACCCCCTCCACCACCACCTCCACCTCCACCTACTCCCATACAGTTGAATGAGAAAATTAGAATAAATATAAATTCCATTATGAAATACATTAATACCATTAGACATGATCCTCGTGCACCTCCTGAGCTACTATGGCTTGCAAATAGCATGCAAGACATTCTAGATTTGGTTCCATCATTAGACTCTTAAGTAAATAGTTTTCAGTCATAGATGGAATCCATGCAATCTTATTATGATGATGAATTCTCTTATAAAGAGGTCAATAATTTAAAAATTATGAAAAATGATATGAATCATTAATTTTTGAACCCTAAAATGGGTGAGGAGATAGTTGGAGGGAAGCCACGTAATTTTATTAGAAGGTTACAACACAGGAAGATAACTGACCATTTTTTGGAGTGATGGTGGATGGTATTTGACCATCCACAAAATGCCAATAATGAGGTCCCGTTATATTTTTTGAAAAAATTATGAGCTGAATTTGATTTGGGTAGGAAACCCAATTACTTTAATATGAGATAATTCTAGGGGGTTGGTCAAGGTATGCCACAGAATAGGCGAGGGGCCAAATTGAGTGATAGAAATAGAAATCATTTATATAATGATCCCCTTGCACTGCTTTCTAGTCTAGTAGTGTTTCAACATGTCTTAGTTTATTGAGTGCCCTTTCAAGCAAGTTTTTAGAGAATTTGACCCAAGCAAGGGTTTCCCCTAGCATAGCACATGTTTGCATGAGCTACAGGGATATATGTAGGGATTCCTAGAGTGAGTCTTATGGTGATGGTGCTTTGCATGGTAGATATGATAATGGTGATGGTGGTTCACATAGTGATGTTGGAGATAAGATCACATCATAAATTGATTTTCTCTGTACAGACGATGATCATCCTATAGAGGTAAATTTAATTATAATTTAGAGTACAATATAAATTTCCTTATTTATATACATATAAACTAAATAATTTATATTGTTTGGTGAGTAGGGGAGGGTTGACACTAGGTCATTCAATGACTATCATCAAATCACCTACACACCTAAAGATCTCAACCACCCATTCATGGTATGCACTTTTATCTAGCTATATTTAAGTACATTTAAAGTAAACAATTAAAACTTTAACTGATAACTTGTTCGATATATTATTTGTAATTTTATAGGGTGCCTCATGTAATACTAAGGTTGGTAGGTCTTCATGCTCTGTCCTACCAGTTACTAATACCCGTGCTCATCTACCTAAAGTATGTTTTTCATTCATTAATTTTAAGTGTTTATATGCTTACTAATTTATGTACAACTTTTATTTGTGCTTATTTTTTCACAATTTTAGGATTTTGGATTATCTCATAATGCCTCAAATTTACATCCCAACTCATCAGTGGCATTAGCTATGCGTCAGACATCTAATGTCAATGCTTGTGTTTGATAAATTTATAGTGAAGTTATATACTTTAAAATTTATGTATATACATGTATGATTCATGCTTTGTATATGTTGTTTAGGTCGACACCACCATGAATCTTGGCATGGCTATAGGATTGATCCAAATGCAACCATCAACATTTTCCTTTGAGGTCATGATTAAAATTAATTTTACATTGTCTAATTTGTACCTGTCTTTTATACGTGGATTATAATTTTTTTGTAAAGTTTGTTTTTACACGACTTGAATGCACCCACTTTTGATGTTGCTGAGAGAGGATCTCCTTGTCCCACTAAGGGTATTAGTGAGCATGGACGCATGGTAAAATTTTAAATGTTAATTAATATTAATTATACCTTTTAAATGAATTATAAAAGTCATTTGAATTATAAATTATTTCACTCTTTTTTACAGAACTTGACTACATCCATGTTTCATGTTTGTGAGAGAGGACCTCCTTGTCCTACTAAGGGCATTACTGAGAATGGACGTATGTGTTGACAGGGCTTTGCTGACCGGGTCTGCCAACAGTCATAAGTTGTCACCAAGTTCCAGGCATACTGGCCAACTCTGCCTGTAAAGGTTGTCTGGGGGATTTATATTCCCCGGGCCTTCAAGCACCTGGGTGTTAGGTCACAATGATGCAGGCCTCGGTTGGGAGAAGTGACTTTTTTCAAGGGGGATAGCTGGTTTCTTCAACCCATTCTCTCCAGAGATTCAATATGGTAAGGTTTCCTCAAGCATTCTACACTTAGCAAATAAAATGAAAAAGATCCTGCAGGGTTAGAAACACTTCATCTAACTATAGTCATGTTTAAACATTCTGAACATCAATAATAATCTAACATACTACACTAAATACTGAAGAAATACATAACCATCAGTTAGAACTTCATCAATAGTGAGGGAAAAGAGGTCATTAATCTATTTTAACACATCAGAATAGAAGACATAAAGAACATAAAGCATGAAATACCATTAACTCAGAAGCAGGAATGCCAACAACATCATTGCAAATAATTCTTCCTTATTCATTAATGTCTCTTCTAGCAAGCACTGGTGCGTGATACAATGGTGGCTCTAGGGGAGCATCTAACTATTGAAAATATAATAATGGAGTATTGAGCTATGCAACTTAAAATGAGAAATCACTTTTCTATTACTAAGGATAACAAAATCATAAATTTTTCTGAACCTTGGAAATGGGTCGGTCTGGCTATTTATACAACTTTCTCCTAACCCTAACCCTATTTACATCATGTTTCAATAAAATCCAATATCTGGGGGCTGGTACTACCTGTGCCACCCTACAAAAGATCTAGAGACAGAATAGGTCTGCCATGTTAGAAGAATAAGACAAGAATATATAGCAGAAGAATCGGCCTCGAGAAGAGAGCTAGGATGGAGAAAGAAGAAAGTAGATCCCCCTGGGACCAAGGCTACATGCCTCATAAATGGGAAACATGGTGCCCTATCTCCAATGTGCCAGGTGTACCTCTAAATGGTGCCTCGAGAAGATTGTCCTATTAGAAAACCAACTATTGGGTTGACACCCTCTTGATGTAGCTAACTACCTTCTAACATCCTTTATTAACTACTTTTGAAAGTGACTGGTCAGCCTCGGGGATTGGGACACAGGTCACTTGAAAGAATACAAACTTTTGGATATGGGACTCCAGGATCTGGGAACTCACGTCCCAAAAAGAATAAAGAATACCCAATGTTGGAGTTTTCTCCGGCCTCCGGAAAAATCTCAAGGTTGCTTATTATCATTAAAAGCCTAGAGGACAAGAAATGCCATCCTCATCTACATCTTTTAGGCTGGCCCTTTGGTATTTTGCCACTTCAATTTGCTCCCCTAGGTCTGAAACATCTTCTTTAAACTCATCCGCCATTCTTGCCGTGTCATGACCACTAATTATCATGCGAGTTAACTTTGCCATCTGGGCCCCATCTATCCCCTTCGGCAATTGATACTGGTACTTCATTATTTCAACAAAACTTTCCAAAATTGAATCTTTGGGGGTACAAGTATCTGTGCTGAGGGGGTTAGCCCCAGAAGTCTTTATTACAAAGGACTTATATAAATTTGAAGAATAATTCATAGTATTTACCTTATCTAGCAGAGACCCTACCAGCTGCTTGATCACCTCCAATGTAAGGTCAAGTCTGGAGTGCTAGGTTCTAAAAAAATCAAATGATTCATCCCCTAGAATTCTAGATTCAGAAATCATATCTTCTCCCAGGGTAAGGAGTTCTTCAAGCTCCACCTTCCATGCCTGGTAATTCTCGGCATCACCCTCCCATAGGTCAGTAAGAGTTTCCACCTAGTGAATGACCTAACTAGGCTTTCTTCTTCATTACTCACAGGAAGTCTATGTCACTCTGCAGCAGATCTTTAGATGTGGAAGCTTCCAGAGGAGTGACATTGATGGGTCAAGCCAGCTCAGTGAGCAACCCCATAAGGTTTGCATTCTTTTCCTTTTATGTTTTGAGCCTCTAGGCTTCCTTTTCATATCAAGCCTCCACTTCCCTTGCTGCCTCCTTTAGCAATTCTACCTCACCTTTCTTTCCCCTTTTACCCAATGAAACCTCTACAATGTTATAATCTCCAAGTTTCGCGGTTGCTTCATCGGCACCTGATGGGGGTGTTGCTACAATGGCAACTGTTTCTCTGATCAGCCCAGTTTGGAGGGTATGAACTATCCATGCTTTCTTGGCCTTGGACAGTGCCTGGACTTGGGCCATCATTTTGGCCAGGGAGAGAGGAGTCACAGAAGAAGACTGAGCTTTTCTTTTTCTACTCTCTATCAGCTACTGAGGTGGTAGGGGTGGCCTTCCTGCCAGAATTTGTTCCCTTGATTCTTCCCCAGTGTCTTGTGGCTATTGTTCTTAAGTGACATGGACCTCCTCCGTCCCTCTCCCAGCATCTTCTTCTGCAACAATGTTTTATTCATCAACCTCCATCTCCTCAGCCTTGTCCCCTGTATCTATTACTTTGTCAGGACTCTGATAGGCTTCCTCGGGGATTTCTTCTTCAAGTTGTTCTTCTTGTTGCTCTTCTTCTATTGGTTGCTCTTCTTCTACTACCGGGGCTTCCTCTTCTACTATTAGGGGAGGTGTTGGGCCAAGATTTAGAGTTTGGGCTACTGTAATCACCTGCCCAAAGGTTTCTCCCAGGAGTGGCCTTGAGAACATAGTGGCTGAGGTTACGATTGTTCCCGACGGTCTAGGTCCCCCAGTGGCTGCCACCTGTTCACTTTTATTTTGTTGGTCCACTCCTAGACCTTGCATCACTTGAGACCTAGAGGCAATCTCTGGCTCTATCTCTTTCTCTTCTATCTACTTTTCATGTTCTAGTGCAGGTTCATCTTCAAAAGCTCTTTCTCTATTTCTTCTGGTTCTTCTTCAGGGACTTTTGTCCCTACTTGTTTGGCGTCCCCCTGCAAATTTTTAAACTCATCAGTTGTAAAGATATCAACTTTCTCCTATGGAGGGGGACTGGATGGGGCCTCAGTAGGCTCTATTTCCTTTTCCAGCTCTAGGGAACTAGAGGAGAGGATCTCTACTTGTTGGGGTTGGGATGTTCCCAACCCTGGCTCTGCCTTAGCCTTTTTGCTGAGCTTCTTCTTTTGTCGGGTTACCAGAGGTGGCCCTGCATCCCTTATTTTTTCTACCTCTATGGGATCCACCCCTATTGCCCTTACCATCAGGGCCGCCAGTGATGGGGAGGAAGAGGGATGAAGTTGCCTGGCCATGAGCGACGAGGTGGCCAGCCACATTATTAATTGCTCCCTCATCTGTTGGGAGGCTGCCACTGATTGATTTATTTGTTTTGTGATGGGGATTTCTTGCATGGGAGGGGTTGTGTCTATTCTTTTTCCTTTATCTACTCCCTATGAAGAAGTCTTGGCCCCTAGAGTCAATCTTGGTGCCGGTGGTGGAGTTAATTTAGGTGTCGACTGGGCTGCTCAGCTGGTACCCCCAGGGCACACCTTCTTAAAATGGGCATGAATTTGTTTGACCACCTCTCAAGTGAATTCCTCGATTGTGGGACACTCCTGGGCATCCCATTTTACTGGTGGAAGAGCCTTAGTATAGATCCTCTTTGCCTTGTACTAGGGATCGATAGTGGGGGCGGCATCTGAGAAGTCCACTGGGAACCTCTGAAGCTTAAATTTTTGCATCATACCAGCTGTCATTCTGATGTAATGCCTGCTCTGCACCTCCACATCATCTTGGAAATCTATCCAGAAGTCCTCCATATGGATATGATGGGGCTTGAAAGCACAGGGCAGTGCTGCTGCTATCTTTCTGTGCCGATCAAAAAAATTTCACGCCAAATAAAATTTTTGTAAGTTGTAACTTTTCAACTCATTGTCCACCTCCTTTGCGGCAGCCAGAGTGCATGTTTAATTCTCATAGGTGATTGGGAAAGCAATGTTGGGGATCTTTTTGAGAGCAAAGAGGACATGCACCTCCATTATCTTCCTGTAATACTCCAAGAGCACAATCTTGTCCCCACAGTGTTTGGGCAACAAGTAGGGTTTCCCAAAGAAGCCAGTGACCCTAATGTAGGTGTGCTATTGGAACTAGATATAATAATGTCCATAAATATGGACCAAATTCATCACCTATGAGGACAGGCAGTATTTAGTGTCTTAGGTAGGTGTAAGCAGATGATAGTAAACAAATGCATCATTTACCTGGCAAAAAATGGGAAAGATGGCCTCCCATTGGACTTGTGGGAAATAGTCCCACAGTGCCTTTTGTCCTGGGCCAACCCCGACCACACCATCTATGAGTAGGCTATGGGTGTGGGGCCTCTACTATGCTAGGGCCCAGAAAACATAGGAAGACATGTAAAATTTCTTCTTCGTATTCAGCTGTTGGAATTGGGAGTCAACATGATTAGAGATTATTGTCACCCAGTCAAAGAATCCTCCCTTGGTGGAAATGCTGAGGAGGAAGTAATACATCCATCGAGAAAACTCCTGGGTAGAGGGCTGCCCAAAGACCTGGGCCAATGCTATCATTGCCATTTGAATGCTCTCTTTGAATTTAGAGTGGGGAATCTCTATCTTCATTCTCTTTGGGTCCCTCTTTCGAACCTTGAGTCAATGGGTATTCATGTATACCCGGGAAACATCCTCCAGTTGTTTAAACTGGCCTAAAGCATTAGTTCTTGTGACCATTGAGGCCTTGTCGAATTGTGGGATTCTCAATCTTGCTTGGAATGTGATTGGGTCTAGGAATACCAGAGGGGTAGGGTATCTAGTTGGTTCTGTGGCTGCGAGCATGATGGCCTAGACAGAAGAGTTGTAGTTGGTGGCCAATGTCAAGATAAGCTCCAGATATTGCATGGAGCATGGGAAACAAGCCACCCTGAGGATTCCAGAGTTCTCGACATTGATTGCCAGCTGATCTCCAGCCTATCACTGGATGTGCATTATTTTTACCAAGGCCTGCATCTCTGGCCATGTTCTGACGCTGGTGTCGGTTATCAGCTTGACCTTGGACTCAATCTTTGAGCCCATGATGACATTGTCCTATACAAATTTCATTGTCAGTGGCATCTTATGTAGGGCCTTCTCCATCTTGGATTTTACTGCTGCCCTGGTTTCTGCTACGGAAGGTAGTTCTAGAATTTTGGGTGGAGAAGATGCGAATGCTTCAGACATGTTTGAGAAATAAAATCCAAGAACCTACAAGAAAAATTGACTATCAGAACATATTTATCAAAATGAAAATTTTGGGGTCTAGAGATATTACCACCGCAATGCTTGCTTTTCCTGAAAAGTTAGTTTCATTCAAAATAACCAAAAAGCAAACACATCATATAAAATTAAGATTTTATCAAACATCTAGGTTAGAGGGTTTTATCACACTTGGTAAGGACACGAGATGGATGATGGTAGGAGACCCGAGGCCTAGAGATGTGATCATTGGTGAGGACATGTAAAAAGGCAAGTCATCAAGCCCATGTGGGCGCCACGTGCATAGGTATTAAATGAAAGTTATGGCAATGACGACAGAGCCAACTGTCAGAATGTGGAAAAAGTGAAGGCCATTTGGCTAGAATCAATTATGTGCATGGGACATAAATAAGGTTCTGACTGGTTTCATGGAGGAGAGAGAAAACTACCTGTTTGAAACTAGCTGAGAGTCGAGTTTCAAACAGGTGGTTTTCTGCCTTGAAGCGAGTTCATGGGTTAGAAAACTAGCAACATAGGTGACTCGACCAGCTTGTCAAGCCACCTAAAAGGTTATACATGAAGGACAAAGGATATACACATAGAAAATAGAGGGATATACAAAGACTATATACAAATATATACACATATACATAAATATATAGACATATACAAATATATACAAGACGGAATGACGCCTGCAAGAAACCAGGCAAGGCAGAGATTATATACAGCTACTTACATACTTTACACATGGAGCACCTTTGCATAGAGGGTGGACAACCCTCTGGCAAAGATGACCCACCAACGGGTGATAGAACTAGAAAATAGCAAATGGACGAAACAGAAAAAAAAATGACAAAACAAACAAGACAGAAGAAACCAAACAAAATAGAAGAAAACCAGAGATGGGAACAGGAAAACCAACCTAAGAATGCAGAAGGGTGGGGGGAAAGAGTTACCATAGGAGCTTTGCAATAGCTACAACTCATCAAATGGTCACAATTGCCACTACAAAGTGCTCACAATTATCTGAAAATGACTGGTAATGTTTGAGCGTTGATTATCACTAACTCTCTGCAAATGCTCTGTTAATCACTTTGAGTGCTCAAAGGTTTTAATCATGGTAAAAGTGAAAGTGATAGATAATTTCTATTTATACCGATGGTAAAAAGGTAATCCTCACCCTTTCGGCAATCTCCAGACAAGCAAACCCCCGGACCCCGAGCCCGGGGATTCCCCACGATGATATCCTTGAGAACATCGGGGCGAAAAATCCCAGAGTCTGGAGTCTGTTTCCAAATGAAGAATGACATCTGGGAATAGATTCCTAGAGGTGAAAACCAAACAAATAAAACACCACACCGGGGAAGAAAACCCCAGAGAAAGAAAAAAGAAGGGAAAGAAAGACAAAGAAAATCCACAAGCAAAAACACAAAAAAAAGGGGGACCCAACATTTTTCACACAAAATGTAGGGACAGGGATGCAGGGCATAAAAAATGGCAACTATCTGAGACAAATGCCTTAGTGCATTTGAGAAATATAGAATCTCTAGTTAGCAAAGCTGGAATAGGCTGTCCCCCGAAGAGTCTGACAGGCAAAGAGTAACATATCTGAGAGAATCTGACCCGCACGGGAATTAGTCTGGAGTCCTTCATTAGTGGTGTCGTGTGTGCTTTGGAAGGAAATCAAGCCGATGACCTCTGGGAGGAGTAGAGAAGAGGTACTAATTACATTGTACCAGTCACCCATTTTTCTCACTTCCCCCAGAGACTAAAGTTTTGTCCCATTTTTTCTCTTTGGTTATTTTGCTTGTTTCTGGGTGGGGAAGGCGGTACTTCTTTCACCATTAAGCTTAAGCTTAGCTAATTTTAATGGTGGTAATTCTTTCACCTGTCCACCTATACATAGATGTTTGAAGAGGGGATAAAGCTCCAGGCCTGGGAAGAATTCTTTAGGCTTTCAGACCTGGGTCAACCAATCAGTAAAACTGATCTACCCTCGGCGTGTCCAATTACTTGTTCCTTATATTACTTGTGTTCACTGATTGCCAGACTCTTAGGGACAACACTTGATGGAGATTGCTCAAAATGTGCCATAACCTATGAAACAACCCCAAAGACCAGGCTGACTCCACCATTCTAAAGACAGATTCTAAAGTATAGCATGCCGCAGGAATCATACTGGAAACTAGATTTTATGTGAAGCATTCCAATTCCTGCAAGACAGAACAAAACGCTGGGACCCAGAAAGGAAACTGAAAGTAAAGACAAAAACAAAAAAAGAGGACTACCCCAGAGGACAGCCGACAAAGCTATTTACAAGATAGGGTACCTCGCGATGAGGCACCTAGAAGGGATATTTACAAGCGAAATGATTTACATATAATACAACTTTGGACAAACTTAGCCTACTCGAAGTAGTGTTTGAGAAACTGTCCATTAACGGGCAATGCGATAGGTTTACCAGTCAGGGTGTTAAGGCGGTAAGTATTTGCCCCATAGATTTCTGAGATTAGATATGGTCCGAGCCAGAGCCATTGGAACTTGGTATACTTTCCTTTCTTCTCCCGGGCCTTGTCCCACAACAGGACCAAATCCAAGATCTAAAAAGCCTTGTATTAGGCTCTTGTGTCAAACCATCATTTTACCACTGCTTGATGACATGCAAAATGTTCAAGAGCCGTGTCTCACTATTCTTCCATCTGCACTAGATTTAAAAGCCGAACCTCCATGATGTTGCCCCTGTTGCTAAATTCCTGCATAAATTATAAAACTGGGATCTGTAAGTTAACTGGGAATACAGGGTTCTGACCATAAACTAGATGGAATGGGGATGTTCCCAAGGTGGCCTTAATATGAATGTGATCCATCCAGAGGGTGAATTTTAACTTTTGATGCCAATCCCTGGGATTCTATTCTAACAGGTGCTTAATCACTTCAAGTAGATTTTTATTTATTGATTCAGTAACACCGTTTCCCTGGGGATAATAGTTGCTGGAGAACTTCAAAGTGATCTTTTGATTGTAGGTCCATTCGAGTAACTATGCTGAAGAAAATGCTAGACCATTGTCACATACCAAAGAAAAGGGAATTCCAAACTGTGTGATGATGTTTTCTTCCAGGAATTTGATAACTACGTCTGCCATGTTATTTTTGCAAGGTACAACCTCAGACCACCAAGTGCAGTAATCAGTAGCAGTGAGTATGTATCGGTGATTGGTAGAAAAGTTGGGGTTGACCTCCCCATTGAAGTCAAATTCCCACTGGGAAAATGGTCTAGCCTTGTAGATTGGTTGTAAAGGCATAGCTGCGTTACATTCATGATGCACCGTAGTTTGGCAAGTGTGGCATTTCCTTACATGAGCATAAAACTCCTTGAATATACAGGGCCAATAGTATTTGGCCCGAAGGATCTGATGTGCAATGGCATTGGCTGAGCCATGCCCGGTTCCAAACTGTCCATGAAATTCATTAATCACTCTCACAGCTTGGTCTCTATCGATGCACTAGAGGTACACTCCCTTGTAGTTTCTACCATAAAGCGCAGAGTTTTTGATCATGAAGTGGGCACTTTTCATTCAGAGAGAACAACATTTGTGGCAAGGTAACCCCTCTAGACATTTATTATTTAGCAGTAAATGTACCAAATCGATATACCATGGGTCCTTGGTAATAGACTCCACTGTGAAAGTTTGACATTCTATGCAGGTAGTCTCTTCTGTCATCACTTGACGTAGTCCCTGGCCCCAGACTATCTTCATGGTCTACATTTATAAGTCATACTCCTAGAAGATGGCCATCCATTTCCCCCATCTCTCACCCAAATCACTCTACATCAGTAGAGACTTGATGGCCTGGCCTTAAATGATAGCATGTACTTTTCTCTAGAGAATATAATGCCAAAATTTCTTCATGGCATGAACTAGAGAAAAGACCTACTTTTCTAGTGATGAATATCAAACTTTGGCATTCTTGAAGGGGGAGCTCATGAAAGCTATTGGTTATTCTTCCCCTTCAACCTTTTGATTCAACACTACCGTGACAGAATGCGGTGAAGCGAAAGAGTAAATGTAAAACAGGAGGGAATAGTCTGGACTAGCCAGGACAGGTGCTTCCATTATTGTATGTTTAATCTGGGCAAGCACCCACTTTGCTTCAGGACTCCACTCAATTTTGGTATCCTTCTTCATCATCTCATTGAACGGTTTGACTATTTTGGTGAATCCCATGATGAAACGTCAGACAAATTTAATCTTTCTGAAGAAGGATCACATCTCTTTCTTGCTGCCAGGCATTTGTAAGTTTAGCAATGCTTTGACTCTATCAGGGTCTATGGATATACCCTTCTCAAAGATGATATGCCTATGCAACTTCCCCTTAGTGACCCTGAATATGCACTTCTTGGGGTTGAGGGATATTCCATATCAGTGACACCTCTCACAGATCTGAGTGAGATGGGTGGCATGGTCACACCTGTCCTGGGAAAAGATGGTCAAATCATCCATGTAAATGATTATGCACCAGTTCACAAGACCCTCGAATGTAATGTCCATGGCCTTTTGAAATGTAGCCCCCACATTGATCAGACCAAAGGGCATTCTCCTATACGCAAATTTTCCCCACTTGGTGGTAAACATTGTTTTCTCTCTATATTTGTACTTAACCATGACCTAATTATATCCAAAATACCCATCTAAGAAGGACATCATTTGGGATCCATTCACTATCTGTAACACCTCATCCAATGAGGGGAGAGGGTGATTATCTTTCTTGGAGGCCTTGTTATAGTTTCAAAAATCCATGCAAAGGCGGATCTCACCATTCTTCTTCCTCATAGGGACCAGGTTGCCAACACACGTAGTATGCCAGATTAGGAAGATTATCTGGGCTGACAATAATTTTTCTACCTCTTGTCGAATCAGAGGCTCTATCAAGGGGTTGACTGGTCTTTGCTTTTGCTAGAAGGGCTTAGCATCAGGATTCAAGGGAATAGTATGGGTCATGATGGATGTGTCATATGTTTTCAAGTCTTCATAACCCCAAGTAATTACGTCGATGTATTATCAGAGAACCACGAGAATCTTCTCCTTTTCCTTAGGGGAATAGGAGGTACCAATGTGGATCATCTTTTCTTCACCGGGCTGGCCGATGTTAACTTTTTCAAACTTTCCTCCTTCAGAAGAGGATGACACCTTCCCCCGGGCCTGAGGGTCTGAGTTGAAGATTTGTTCTAGTACAACCATCCCCTTTGGGATGGTGTTAGTAGGTAGGTCCATGATCCCATCATCTTCATCACCCTACCCAGTATCATCATGGTCTTGTTCTTCGACTATCTGGATCTCAAAGACACCAACATTCACCATAAAGGCCAGGATATGCTGATCGTCCTCAAAAACCTTAAAGTGGGTGACATTATCTAGAATGGATAGGGTGGGGACCATCTCAATTGAAAATCTCTAGAGTCGCGAGCTGGCCATTGGCTCAAGTGTGCTGGAAGAAACGGTGAGGGCATCCGGGACATAGTTCCATCGTCGTGGAATGAGGTCAATGCCGAAGGCATCAAAATCTTCAATAAGGCTCCAAGCCCAATTACAATATGCAGCCAACCTTTTTTTATGACATATATATTGACTCTAGACTTGTTTAACAATCAACTCTGAATCACCCAGAGCCCGGAGGTGGGTGACACCTTGCCTTAGTGCAAATAAGAGTCTAAGGACCAAAGCCTTGTACTCTGTGACATTGTTTATACAATTAAACTATAGTCTGTAGGATGCAAGGAAGGACTTTCCTCATAGGTTGATTAGTTCTATCCTAGCCCCATAGCCTTGTTTGGATCGAGACCTGTCAAAATTGAGGGTCCATAAGTCATTGTTCGTATTCTGGGGCTACGGAAGGGGAGTAGCCTTTGGATTACCATTGGGAGATTTGGGAGGGACTCCCTCCTAGACTACTGGTGTGGAGGTAGAGTTTACCTCTAGAGGTGTTTGGATTTGGGATTCCCAGGGAGATGGCACCAAAGGAGGGCATCCCGTAGGAATACTAGGCCCTAGGGAATCAGCTACATGTTGTTTATTTCAGAGGGTATTGAGGTGTCGATTATCGATCGAAAGACATGGCCCACAATCAAGCTCTAAATGTTTCTGACAGTGTACTTGGCACCAAGTTTAAGAAAGGAGTGTAGCAGGGGTTGCTGTGGCACCTTGAGAGTCAACCTCAAATCTCATCTTTTCTTCTAGGTCTCAGGCTCTCTGCAGCACTGCGGGATCCTCCCTGGGGATGAAATCAAATGTTAAAATTTCAAAGGGTCAGTACACCCCCAGGGAAGTCTCAGAGAAAATGACCTCATTGACCCATCCAACCTTGGTAAGGGCCTGTTTCATCCAGGGTTCACTTTTGACCCAGATCTTATTTGATTCTCCTTCCCATGGGAGTCATAAATAGGTGAAATCTATCGAAAAGTATCCATTCAAGGACTTAGACCAATTCTAACTCAATAACATCCCGTAAGTTTCTGGGATATCCACCACTTGGATGTCAATTATGCTGGCTATCCTAGGTTCCTAGATAAGCTGTATCTGGATATTCTTCAGTTCCCCCACCATTTTTATAGTAGTCTTATCCAATTGGATCACTGCACCATTAGATGGGGTGGGATGGAATTTGAGCTTCTAAAAAATGGATAAGGGCATGATGTTACATGAAGCTCCAAAGTCTACTAGGCAATTGTGTAAATTTTTGCCTTGGATATTCAAGCCTAGTAGGAAGGGAGGATCCTCATTGTTCCCCCAAAAGATGACCATGTTAGCATCTTTGAATGAGACAGTCTTGGGTAGGCGGCTGACGGCTTCCGAGTTTCCCAAGAGCTTTAGAAGAGACTTCTTCTATTCGAGACAGTTTAGCAAAACCTCCATCAAGGTCACGGAGGTGGTGGTCTGTTCTAATGCTTTCGTAATGTCAAATCTTCCTCCTAGGAATTGATGATTTTCCTCATCCATATCTTTTGCTTGGTTAGAGCTAGGACCTTTTGGAGGAGCGGGTAGGTCAGTCATGTTATTCTGAGGAGTATCTTTGATAGGAGGTGTGGGCATATAAGCTAGTCCTTTACCAACCTGACTTTGAGTATTGTATGGAGTTTGCGGGTTAGTAAAGGCATTGGCCTCGAAGGGCGGGATAGATTCATCAAATAATCCCTGCAATTCAGATTCTTCTTCATCTTCCTGAGAATTTTTGAAGAAGATGGTGTCACAAGTGAAGGCACTGTGAGTTTTCTCTTGGATAGGAGGCTCTGGAGGGGTGGTATCATGCGACTGCTGCCTGTCTAGCTAGGAGATCATGGTGACCTTTTCTAAAGTGGCACAATTCACCTCATTGTGTGAACCCATGTTGTGCAATCTACACTAATTAGTCATGGACTGGATGTCTGCGACTAGTGTGAAATGTGATGTTCCAGCACCATTTTGGTTGGCATTTTGGTTTGGAGGCGGGCCTCCAATTTTTGTGTTATTATTTCATTGCTATTGATTGGGCCTAGACCCATTGTTGAAGTTTCTTCCTTCAGCATTGTTATTTTTTTGGCAAGAGAAAATGTTTCCCCTCTGGGAATTTGAATTCTAGGGTGCATAGGACCCCACCTTCATTTGACCCATGTCCACTATCAAGGTAGACAACATTCGCCAGAGGGATTCAACCTCGGCAGTCAACTGAGTGTTGGCATCACAATGTGATGGTTGCTATGGCTGTTGGTTTTCTAGGAAGGAAGTGGTATTAGCTGGAGTCAAGGGCAGCAATCCTCCAATCGTGGATGACTAAAAGAAGGGCACTCTAAGTGGTTGTGTCTGAGACTGTCATGCCTGCTGCGGCTGATTCCAAGGGAAAGCTTCCAGACCTGGCACTGTCTGGGTCTGCGTTGGGTAAACATATCGAGCCTACTGGTCTATCAGGGGTGGCAGAGGATTCATCCCCATCGAGGGCTCTCCCATTGCTAGATTGGGGTTGTATCCCCCAGCATATGCAATTTCACTGGGGATCATGTTGAAGGGCGTGCCCTGCCCAATCCCACCTGGGGATTTGTTGAGACCACGAGACAATTCTAGAGCTAGGTTGTAAACTTTTGCCAAGGTGTCCTGGTCGCCCACGATAATTTTTCTTCAAAGGAGAGTAGAAATGAAAGGGTCCATCGCATTAAGATAGGTCTATATGGTTACTTCTAGGGATGGGATAAAAGGGCCCGTGCACCGCTTTAGGGCACGCTGGAACTTATGGTTGAATGCTGCAAGAGGCTCATTGGGTTCCTAACTAATAGAGATGAACTAGCTATGGAACCAAGCTATGTCCACATGCATGCGAAAGGCAGCCAGGAAGGCATCCTCCATGTCCTGCCAACTATTTATGGAGTTGGTAGGAAGGTTAAGGTACCAATTTAACTCACCTTGCCCTAAGGACAAAGGAAATATCCAAGTCACAACATCTTCATACTGGATCCAATGGTGATTCATGGCATCTTTGTATGCCTGCAAATACTCTTCTACGGTTTGTGAGCCTAAGTGCTCATATCATGGGCAAATCTTCTCTGGGTGAGAAGGTAAGTTGTTGATTGCGCCCAAAAAAGTTCCCATTGGGGACCCAGTGTTTTCAAAATATGCGGCCATTGGGGGAACTATATGTTGGGCAGTTTTCATTCTGGTTCCCAGGATTGTCTGAGAAGTTTGGGTATTCTGAGGTATGCTAGACCCCCAAACAATAGTTGCTGGTATGATCTTCGAGGTCCACTTCCTTTGAGTAGGAGGCTCGAGTTCGACAAACTTTCTAGGATTCAAGGCAGACCTAAGTATTCTTTCAAATTTCACTAGGGAGAAAGACCCAATCCCGTTGAAGGCTTGCCTCTTAAAACTATAACCTGAGGAACCCTCAAGAGGTTTAAAATTGAAATCTCTAGAGGAGAATGAGTTCATGCCCTCCTTCTAGTGCCAGTTTTTATTGACGGGGTTTTATTGACCAGGTCTGCCAATAGTCATAAGTTATCACCGGCATCTGGGGATACTAGCCAACTCTACCTATAAAGGTTGTCTAGGGGATTTATATTCCCTAGGCCTTCAAGCACCTAGGTGTCAAGTCACGATTATGTGGGCCTTGGTTGGGAGAAGTGACTATTTTTGAGGGGGATAGCTGGTTTCTTCAACTCATTCTCTCTAGAGATTCAATACGGTAAGGTTTCCTCAAGCATTCTACACTTAGAAAATAAAACAAAAAAGATCATGTAGGGATAGAAACACTTCATCTAACTATATTCATGTTTAAATATTTAGAACATCAATAATACTCTGACATACTACACTAAATATCGAAGAAATACATAACCATCATTTAGAACTTCATCAGTAGTGACAGAAAAGAGGTCGTTAATCTATTTTAACACATCAGAGTAGAAGACATAAAGAACATAAAGGATGAAATACCATTAACTTAGAAGTAGGAATGCCAACAACATCATTGCAAAGAATTCTTCCTTCTTCATTAATGTCTCTTCCAGCAAGCACTAGTGCGTGATACAATGGTGGCTCCCGGGGAGCATCTAACTATTGAAAATAGAACAATGGAGTATTGAGCTCTGTAACATAAAATGAGAAATCTCTTTGCTATTACTATGGATAGAAAAATTATCAATTTTACCGACCCTTGGAAATGGGCCGGTCTGGCTATTTATACAACTTTCTCCTAACCCTAACCCTATTTACATCATGTTTCAATAAAATACAATATCTGGGGGCCGGTACAACCTGCGCCACCCTACAAAAGACCTACAAATAGAATAGGTCTACCATGTTAGAAGAATAAGACAAGAATATATAGCGAAAGAATCAGCCTCAAGAAGAGAGTCAGGATAGAGAAAGAAGAAAGTAGATCCCCCGAGGACCGAGGCTACGTGCCTCATAAATGAAAAACATGGTGCCCTATCTCTAATGCACTAGGTGTACCTCTAAGCAGCGCCTCAAGAAGACCATCCCATCAGAAAACCAACTATTGGGTTGACACCCTCTTGATGTAGCTAACTACCTTCTAACATCCTTTATTAATTACTTCTGAAAGTGACCAGTTGGCCTCAGGGACCGTGACAGGGGTCACTTGAAAGAATACAAAATTTTGGATCTGAGACTCTAGGATATGGGAACTCATGTCCCAAAAAGAATAAAGAATACCCAATGTTGGAATTTTCCCCAGCCTCCGAAAAAAGCTCAAGGTTGCTTGTTATCATTAAAACCCTGGAGGAGGTAGGAAATGCCATCCTCATCTACATCTTTCAGGCTGGCCTTTCAATATTTGGCCACTTCAATTTGTTCCCTTAGGTCCAAAACATTTTCTTTAAACTCATCAGCCATTCTTGCCATGTCGTGACCACTAAGTATCATGTGAGTTAACTTTTCCATCTTTGCCCCATCTATCCCCTCCAACGATTGATACTGGGACTTCATTATTTCATCAAAACTCCCCAAAACTAAATCTTTAAGGGTACATGTATCTGTGCTGAGGGGGTCAGCCCAAGAAGTCTTTATTACAAAGGACTTATATAAATTGAAAGAATACTTCATAGTATTTACCTTATCTTGCAAATACCCTACCAATTGCTTGATCACCTCTAATGTGAGGTCAAGTCTGGAGTGCTGGGTTCTGACAAAATCAAATGACTCATCCCCTAGAATTTCATATTCAGAAATTATATCTTCTCCTAGGGTAAGGAGTTCTTAGAGCTCCACCTTCCATGCCTAGTAATTCTTGATATCACCCTCCCATACGTCAATAAGAGTTTCTTCCTGGTGAATCACCTGTCAGGCCATGTATAAATCTGGGATGGTGGACAACAGGAAATACCGAGTGTTTCCTATCTGTAGGGAAACCCACTCATCCACTACCTGGGCTTTCTTCTTCATTACTCATAGGGAGTCTATGTCACTTTGCGGTAGATCTTCAGAGGTGGAGGCCTCCAAAGGAGCAACATTGATGGGTCGAGCCAGCTCAGTGAGCAACCCCATAAGGTTTGTGTTCTTTAACTTTTCTACTTTGAGCCTCTATGCTTCCTTTTCATATCTGGCCTCCATTGCCCTTGCTGCCTCCTTTAGCAAGTCTACCTCATCTTTCTTTCCCATTTTACCCAATGAAACCTCTGCAACATTATAATCTCTGGGTTCTGTGGTTTCTTCATTGGCACCTGGTGAGGGTGTTGCTACAATGGCAACTGTTTCTCTGCCTGGCCTAGTTCAGAGGGTATGAACTATTCGAGCTTTCTTGGCCTTGGGCAGTGCCTGGACTTGGGCCATCATTTTAGCCAGGGAGAGAGAAGTCATGGAAGTGGACTGAGCTTTTCTTTTTCTGCTCTCTATCAGCCACTAAGGCAGTAGGGGTGGCCTTCTAGCCAGAATTTGTTCCCTTGATTCTTCCCCAGTGTCTTGTGGCTGTTGTTCTTAAGTGACATGGACCTCCCCCGTCCCTCTCTCAACATCTTCTTCTATAGAAACATTTTATTCATCAACCTCCATCTCCTTAGCCTTGTCCCCTATATCTATTACTTTGTAAGGACTCAGATAGGCTTCCTTAGGGATTTCTTCTTCAAGTTGTTCTTCCTGTTGCTCTTCTTCTACTGGTTGCTCTTCTTCTACTACTGAGGCTTCCTTTTCTACTAGTAGGGGAGGTGTTGGGCCAAGATTTAGAGTTTGGTCCACTGTACTCACCTACCCAAAGGTTTCTCTTGGGAGTGGCCTTGGGAATGTGTCGGCTGAGGTTACAGTTGTTCCCGAAGGTCCAAGTCCCCCAATGGATGATACTTGTTCACTTTTATTTTGTTGGTCCACTACTGGACCTTGCATCACTTGAGCCACAAAGGCAATCTCTAGCTCTGACTTTTTCTCTTCTATCTACTTTTCCTATTCTAGTGTAGGTTCATCTTCAGAAAGCTCTTGCTCTATTGCTTCTGGTTCTTCTTCTGGGGATTTTGTCCCTGCTTGTCCGGTGTCCCCCTGCAAATTTTTGAACTCGTCGATTGTAAAGACATCAAATTCCTCCTATGGAGGGGGACTGGATGGGGCCTCAGTAGGCTCTATTTCCTTCTCTAGCTCTGGGGAACTGGAGGAGAGGATCTCTACTTCTTGGGGTTGGGATGTTCCAAACCCCAACTCTGCCTTAGCCTTTTTACTCAGCTTCTTTTTTCACTGGGTTACCAGAGGTAGCCCCACATCCCTTATTGCTATGACCTCTATGGGATCCAACCCCATTTACCTTACCATCAGGGCCACCAATGATAGGGAGGAAGAGGGACGAAGTGGCGCGGCCATGAGCGGTGGGGTGGCCAGACATGTTATTAATTGCTCCCTCATCTGCTTGGAGGGTGCCACTGATTGCTTTATTTGTTTTGTGATGGGGAATTCTTGCACATGAGGGGTCATGTCTATTCCTTATCCTTTATTTTCTCCCTACGAAGAAGTCTCGGCCCCCAGAGTCAATCTTGGTGCTGGCGGCGGAGTTAATTTAGGTGTCAGCTGGGCTGCTTGGTGGGTACTCCTGGGGCACACCTTCTTGAAATGGGTGTGACTTTGGTCGACCACCTCTTGAGTGAATTCCTTGATTGTGGGACCCTCTTGGCATCCTAGTTTACTGGTGGAAGCACCTTTGTATCGATCCCCTTTACCTTGTACTGGGGATCGATAGTGGGGGCGGCATCGGAGAAGTTCGCAGGGAACCTCTGGAGCTTCAATTTCTGCATCATACCAACTATCATTCTGATGTAATTCCTGCTCTGCACCTCCACATCATCTTGGAAATCTACCTAGAAGTCCTCCATATGGATATGATGGGGCTTTGAAGCCCGAGGTAGTGCCGCTGCTATTTTTTTGTGCGGATCAAAAATTTTTCGTGCCAAATAAAATTTCTATAAGTTGTAACTTTTCAGCTCATTGTCCACCTCCTTTGCGGTAGCTAGACTGCATGTGTAATTCCTACAGGTGATTGGGAATGGAATGTTGAGGATATTTTTGAGGGTAAAGAGGGCATGCACTTCCATTATTTACCTGCAATACTCCAAGAGCATGATCTTGTCCCCATAGTATTTGGGAAACAAGTAGGGTTTTTTGGAGAAGCTGGTGACCCTAATGTAGGTGTGCTATTGGAACTGGATATAATAATGTCCACAATTATGGACCAAATTCATCGCCTCTAAGGACAGGTGGTATCCAGCATCCTAGGTGGGTGTAAGTAGATGATAGTAAACAAACGCGTCATTTACCCGACAAAAAATAGGGAAGTTGGCCTCCCATTGGACTTGTGGGAAATAGTCCCATGGTGCCTTTTATCTCGGGCCAACCCCGAGCATGCCATCTATGAGTAGGTCATGGGTGTATGGCCTTTGCTATGCTAGGGCCCAGAAAACATAGGAAGACATGTAAAATTTCTTCTTCCTGTTCAGCTGCTGGAACTAGGAGTCAACATGATTGAAGATTATTATCACCCATTCGAAGAATACTCCCTTGGTGGAGATGTCGAGGAGGAAGTAATACATCCATCAAACAAAATCCTAGGTGGAGGGCTTCCCAAAGACCTGGGCCAATACTATCATTCCCATTTGAATGCTCTCTTTGAATTCAAAGTGGGGAATCTCTATCTTCATTCTCTTTGGGTCCCTCTTTGGAACCCTGAGTCAATGGGTATTCATGTATACCTGAGCAGCATCCTCCAATTGTGTAAACTGGCCCAAGGCATCAGTCTTTGTGACCACTGAGGCCTTTTGGAATTGTGGGATTCCCAGTCCTGCTTGGAATGTGACTGGGTCCAAGGATACCAGAGGGGTAGGGTATCTAGTTGGTTCTGTGGCTGTGAGAATGATGGCCCAGACAGAAGAGTTGTAGTTGGTGGCCAATGTCAAGATAAGCTCTAGAGATTGCATGGAGGATGGAAAACAAGCTGCCTTGAGGATTCTGGAGTTCTCGACATTGATTTCCAGCTGATCTCCAACCTGTCGCTGGATGTGCATTATTTTTACCAAGGCCTGCATCTCCGGCCATGTTCCAGCGCTAGTGTCGATTATCAGGTTGAACTTGGACTCAATCTTTAAGCCCATGATGATGTTGTCCTGTACAAATTTCATCATTAGGGGCATATTCTCCAGGGCCTTCTCCATCTTAGATTTTACTGCTGCCCTGGTTTCTGCTGCGGAAGGTAGTTCCGGACTTCCGGGTGGAGAAGATGCGGATGCTTCAGACATGTTTGGGAAATAAACTATGGGAACCTGCGAGACAAAGTGATCGTCAGAACATATTTATCAAAATGGAAATTTTGGGGTCCGGAGATATTACTACCGCGATGCTTGCTTTTCCTGAAAAGTTAGTTTCATTCAAAATAATTGAAAAGCAAACGCATCATATAAACTTAAGATTTTATCAAACATCTGGGTCTGGGGGTTTTATCACACTTGGTGAGGACACGGGATGGATAATGGTGGGAAACCTAAGGCCTAAAGATGTGACCATTGGTGAGGATGTATAAAAAGGCAAGTTATCAAGCCCGCATGGGCGCCATGTGCATAGGTATTAAATGGAAGTTATGGTGATGACGGCAGAGCCAACTGTCTAAATGCGTGAAAAGTGAAGGCCACTTGGCTGGAATCAATTGTGCGCATGGGACATAAATGAGGTTCTAACTAGTTTTGTGGAGGAGAGAGAAAATTGCCTATTTGAAACTAGCCAAGAGCTGAGTTTCAAACAGGTGGTTTTCTGCCCCGAAGCGAGTTCATGGGTCAAAAAACCAGCAACATAGGTGACTCAACCAGCTTTTCAAGCCACCTAGAAGCATATACATGAAGACTGAAGGATATACACATAAAAGATGACTAGAAATGTTTGAACATTGATTATCACTAACTCTCTGCAAATGCTTTGTTAATCGCTCTGAGCGCTCAAAGATTTTAATCATGATAAAAGTGAAAGTGATAGATAAGTTCTATTTATACCCATGGTAAAAAGGTAATCCTAACCCTTTTGGCAATCTCTAGACAAGAAAACCCTCAGACCCTGGGCCCAGGGATTCCCTGTGATGATATCCTTGAGAACATTAGGGTGAAGAATCCCAGAGTCCGGAGTCCATTTCCAAATGAAGAATGACATCAAGGACCAGAGTCCCAGAGGTGAAAACCAAACAAACAAAACACCACACAAGGGAAGAAAACCCCGAAGAAAGAAAAAAGAAGGGAAAGAAAGACAAGGAAAATCCGCAAGCAAAAATACACAAAAAAAAAGAGGGACCCAACATTTTGCACACAAAATGTAGGGATGGGGATGCAGGGCATAACAGTATGGTAAAATTTTAAATGTTCATTAATACTAATATTACTTTTTAAGTGAATTACGCAAGTCATTTAAATTAAACATACATAGTCTTCTGATGCTATCTTTTAAAAATATACAAGAGGACAAGGGCACTCAAGAGAAGACACAACATGGTGGTGCATCTCACTCACCTTCACATGGAGTGAAGAGGATCGTAGATTACCTCAATGAGAAGAGTTAGACTGCATGTGTTACATACACTATCACACTCTTTTTTGTCATATGTTAGACCTTTTTTATTTTATTAAATGATGGAATTTTTGTGATGGCATGTGTTATACATGTTATCGAGACTTATTATCATGTTATTTGGAATTGCGTTATCATGACATGTTATCATATTATTTGGACTTGTTGTCATGCCCAAAAATTTTACACCCTAAAATTTTGCACCCAAAAACACAATAATTTTTTTTTTTAAACTCCTTTAGCAATGTACAGGTATGACAGCCACAAGGGGAAGCAAGAAGAATGCTTCAAGGAAGTGTCTATATACATTTTAATATATACATACACTTACATTTTTTTAAGTGTATATATATTAATATATATACATTAATATAACCCTCATTTAATATGTTGCAGGTTTAATGGCGGTGACCGACTTGAGCAATGATGGCGCTGTTATTGGGGGGTTCCATTTTTTTTGTATGAGTGGTGGATGTGTGTGGGTTGCGTGGCTTGGTTTCCCTTGTGGTGGTGTCCCCCCCATAGCCCCACCATAGTCGGCAGCACTACCGCCGCTGTGGTGGTTGCGCCTACCACAGGGTGGGGAGAAGCCGTAGCCTCCCCACCTTCTCTTCAATAGGG